>CM054936.1:9131314-9196261 GCA_029168755.2 Tillandsia fasciculata
CCACTTGCTGGTGAGCCACCTTAGCAAGAGTTTTGTTTATATAAACTCTGAAAGGATGAAAGATTTTGAAAACAGAGAGTGTATCGATGAGAGACATGTGAATGTTGAAGCTCTTCGGGAACAACAAAGACTATCATCTGAGCAGAAGCGAATTTCAATTGAACAAAGTCAGATTTCTCTTGACTTGCAACGGATTAGTACAACACAAGTGGTCTTGACGAAGAAGTACAATGCACTGATGAAGTTGGACAAGAAGATTTTTGCAAAACTCGGATGCAGCAACTTCGATGACAACGATACCGGTTCAGATTGATTTTTGATGAAATTGATTTTAGTTTCTTTTCTGACAAAAATTTGTTTTTTGGTGAACTCTTTGCACGTTTTTCTCTCTGATAATTTTGGCTAGTTTTTGTGACAAAAAGGGGGAGAGATAGAAGGAAAAAAGAACGAGCCAATAGATCGTTTGGAAAAGGGGGAGATCGTTTGGAAAAAGGGGGAGAAAGAAAAGAACGAACATGACCTGATAACTTGAAACTTGAAGTTTAACACTAACTATTCTACTGACTATTTTGCGTTGTAACTTCTAACAAGTTTTGTGATAGGTCATGCAAAAGGTATGAACATTTGAACTTCTTTGACATTATGGTTGGAACTAACCCTGATGATGGATAAAGATATGTGATATTTTGATTGTCTACTTTTATGCATATCTGATACCTAATGTCATGTTAAATGTATAACTCTCTGGTAGCTTAACGATTAAATTCTTGAGGTATTAATGATTTCTTGTTGTCAAGAATTGTTTCTTTTGCAGAGAGTACAGGATTTGAACACTCCTAGTTGTGTCTAAGTCTAGAGTTTGTTTTAGGAGGTTATCTCTTGTATTTACATTTATTTGGATCGTTCATGCGTATTTTTGTTGTATGGTGATAGCAACAAAAATCGTCTTTTTGTTATTCTTTTGTGGATTGTGTGTTTTGTCACGAAACCGCCAAAGGGGGAGATTGTTAAGGATTTTTGTATTGGCGTATTTCGTGATGTTGAAGATTGAAGATGAAGACTTGACAAATCATTTACATCAATCTCAAAAGAATGGATTCAAATGTTCAGGTACGTTAAATTAAATAATCTTTGATATTTTGAATACATTCTTATAGCTTAGAAACACTTTGGAATATTTTCTATGGCCAAAGAATCAAAAACTGGACATGGGATATGTTCAGGATCCGGATCAGACAGTCCAATCCGGATCCCGAAGGGTGCTTGTTCATTGGCAAATCCAATCCGGATCAAAGGCCATTTCCGATCCGGATCCCGAACATGGGATTTTGCTGAAATGTATGAACGATCCGGATCGGGCTTTTCAATCTGGATCCCGAACCCTTGTTTTTCTGGAATTGTCTATCACGCTACGACGATCCGGATCTCAGTAAATCTGATCCGGATCGCCGTCCTGAAAAACTCCAGATAAGGTAAGTTTTTGATTCTTATCTCTTTCCAAAAGGTTTCTAGCCTATAAATAGACCCTAATATCATCTTTTAGGGTCATCCCAAGGGGGATCAAAGGTAAGAATCCACATAGAGAAGAAAAGGTAAACACCTCTTTATTTTAGGTTTTCTTTCTCTATTGATCGGTTTGATTCTAGGGTTTTCAAAATCTATATCTTTCGAAAGAATCAAATCGATGAATACTTAGAGGGTGCTTCCTTGTCTATCTATGATGATCTAAGTATTCAAATATCATCACCAACAAATCAACGATTTCCGAAAGGACAATCGGCGCGTGGATTCGCGTGGCCTTGTGGATTCAAGGTGCTACCGCTTTCGTGGATTCGGAGCGAGGCGCGTTCGTGTGATCGATGCGTGCTAAAGACCGTGGATTCGGTTGGACGTCGTGGATTCGACGTTGACTTCGTGGATTCGAAGTTGTGACGCCTTCGTGGATTCGAGGTGCGTTGTGGAGCGAGCGGCGAAGATCTACTCGGAGCGTATGGAAAAGGTTGAGTCGTGTGTGTGCGTTATATCACCTTGTACGTGTTTTAATCTTAGTAGATTTCACCGTGTGATAGGTCCCGTGGTTTTTTACTCCTGGATTGGAGTTTTCCACGTAAAATCTTGCGTGTTATTTATTTTCCGCATTGGGTTATTTTTTACGCAACGATTTTGGTGTGTTTATTGTTTACACCTATTCACCCCCCCTCTAGGTGGTTTTTTCCCTATTCAGATCCATTAATATATATAACCCAACAGAAGGCATTTTGCAACTTTTAGAGAGAGAGAGAGAGAGAGCTTGAATTGAGCTTGGAAATGGTGTGGAAGGGTGTGTGAGTGTGTGTGGCTTGGTTGATGGTTTCGAGTGGGTTTTGGTGTTGGTGATGGTGGTGGTGGTCTTGGTCTTGCTGTCCGGGGTGGTGAGTGGCGCGCTTGGGCGCCGCGCAGCTCGGGCTTGGGCGCCGCGCAGCATGCGGGCGCGCGTAGGCGGGTGCGCACGCGCGTCGCGCGGCGGGCGCATGGGCGCCGCGCGTGCGGGGAGCTTGAGCGCGCACTTGCATTTTTTTTGGCTTGGCGTTCCGGAGTGGGCCTTTGTGTACCGGTACCACATGGGGTGTACCGGTACCACATGTAGTGTACTGGTACCCCATTGTGCAGAATGTCTTGTTTTATGTTTTTAGCTTGGGCAGTTTGGTAAATTCACTTCCTCAACCACCTGTTGACTGGTTGATCATCTCTTCTTCTCTATTTATATGGATACCTCTTCCTCCCTCTTCTCAGCAGTAATCAAAAAAAAAAAAAGAGATGAAACAAATTATGGAAAAGAAAAGAGAAAAAAAAAGGAGTGTGAGAGAGATTGAGAGGGATGTGCTGCTAAGTGTTCCTACAGCTTGGGGTCGAGCGAAGCCGCGCGCGCGCGCCGAGCCGCACGACGGGTGAGTTGGCAGACTTTGGATTTTTGGATTTGGTTTTCTTAGATGGGTTTTGATGGAGCTTAACTGGATTATTCTTTCCTTCCTTGGCATTGATGCTGTGAGCTTTGGTTTTTCTCGGCGCGGAGTCGAGGCGTGAGTGCGCGCGTGTGTGAGTATGTGCGTGTGCTGTGAGAGGGCAGCGAGGGGCCGGAGTGCGCGCCGATTTCATTAGAGGACTCGAGGGATTCGTCCGAGCTTCCGAGGATATTTTCCAAGGATCGCGACAGTGCGCGCACATGCGATGCGGTTTTGGGTGTTCCGGCAGGATTCTGACAGTGAGAGATGCGGCGCTTCACCGACTTCAGCGTTTGCCTGCGGAAAGCGTTCCAGGTGGGTTGGAAGTCTTCTAAACTTTATTGAATGTCCCCTAATGCTCCTGCATGAATATCCTGTATGTCTAGCATATATTTTTATTATAATGAAAAATTTGATAGTTGCCTGGAATATTGTATAATGCTAACCTGTACCCCTAATTATTTTTAGTAGGTTCCTATTATCATTGGACACTAGCCTGTATATTTAGTTGGCATTCGGACTGCATCTGAACCGTCTTAAAAATCACCGAACTTGTTTTAACGAAAATTTAACTTTAAAAATATTCTTTTAAATTATTAGATTGCCCAGAAGGGTCGGACGGGTTCAGAGTGCATGTGCCCTCGTGCCTGGTGGCCGAGTGGAATTTTACTTGACTCCGTGGAGAGTTTCTAGTGTCTTGGGGGTTTCATGGGCTTCATCAGATTGAGTCGTGGAGGGTTCTATTGGTTCCGTGAGATGCCGCCCAGCGAGGGGCAATGCCGCCCAGTGAGAGGCGATGCCGCCCAGTGAGTGGCGATGGTTTGGCCTGTTGAGGCGGTTCCGTGAGATGCCGCCCAGTGAGAGGCGATGCCGCCCAGTGAGTGGCGATGGTTTGGCCTGTTGAGGCGGTTCCATGAGATGCCGCCCAGTGAGAGGCGATGCCGCCCAGTGAGTGGCGATGCCGCCCAGTGAGTGGCGATGGTTTGGCCTGTTGAGGCGGTTCCGTGAGATGCCGCCCAGTGAGTGGCGATGACGCCTAGTGAGTGGCGAAGGTTTGGCCTGTTGAGTCGGTTTTCACACGAGGGTTCTATTAGTTCCGTGATATGCCGCCCAGTGAGTGGCGATGCCGCCCAGTGAGTGGCAAAGGTTTGATGGTTCTATTGGTTCGATTAGTATTCTCTTTGAGTATGATATTTGTGGCATATTAACTGTAGTTTCTTTTCAGCTTTCGTATTATCTATCTGCATACCTATGGTTTTGCGCAGCGGTAGACTTAGTGGGCATACCGTGGATATTGGTGACGGTACCCACTGGGAACTACCTTCTGTAGTAGTTCTCACATCCACTGTGGTGACAGGTTTCCTGAGGTTGCTGTTCCGGCTTGGTTCGCGCGGAGACAGCAGATCGAGGTGAGGACGTGGCCGTGTAGCTCCTTACCCATTTTATTTGAGAGTCAGAGGTAGATGTACCTTGTATCTTTTATGATTCCACTTTTGTACTGGACAGTCTTAGTGGTCTGTGAGGATTGTTTTATTTTTCATAGCTGAGATACTATGCATTGAGGATTTATTTATATTCAGATGTTCAGTGTTGATTCTGTAGCTATTAGTTCTATTTCAGCTCTGATACATGTTTAGCTATAGATCTTTTGCAGGGTAGACGCTTCGTCTGTGCGGCAGTTTCCGTACAGATGGCGGATCTGTTGGCGAGCCCGGGTCGCAGTTTCGACCCCGGGGCGTGACAGATTTAGGTGGTATCAGAGCCTAGGAATATAGGTCGTTGAGGACTTAGAGACCCTAGGCTATTGGTTGGACAGTAGGATGACTGTCGTGAGAGACGTGACTTTAGCGAGAGTCCTGATTGAGTTTGTACCTCCCCCAGAGGATTGGGGCGAGTGACCTTACATGTTAATTCTCGAAAGTGGTTATGTTGGCTGCAGACAACATAATGCTTTAGAACGGATGACATGTTTTGGACTTTCGCTTGATGGGGTCGTGAGAGTTTTGGTCTTAATGTTTGTTCTGCTGCAGTGGTTTTGATGCTTCCAAGATGCTGTGCGGGGGCGAGGGCGTGTTCGACCTTGGATGAGAAGCCCGATCAGCGGGAGGCTGAATGGACAGAGCAGAGCGAGGTCAGTGAGTTACGAGCCCAAGTAGCCCAGACGTTTGAGGCGATGCGGCGCCAGGAAGAGAACATGGAGCGCATGATGCGCATGCTTGAGCAGAGAGCATCTCCCGGGGTATCGCCAGTAGTACCCCCGGCCGCGACATCGTCGACTTCGACCAAGATCGCACCATGAGTAGTGCAGGAGTAGCGAGAGTTTGCTGATCGGTTGTTGTACTTCATCCAGTTCCATCCCCCGCAGTTTTCAGGGCAGAGTTTGGAGCCTTGGGAGGCCGAGAACTGGATTGTTGCTGTGGAAAAGTATCAGGTGCACCTGGTTGCGCACGTTGGATAGGGACGCCGAGGGTTGGTGGCGTCGAGTTCGTCCTGTTGGACCACCGGCAGCGCAGTTGATGACCTGGAGCGAGTTTCTGCGATTGTTGAGCAGTGTACTCTATGTTGCCCAGGATGGGGCCCAGAAGGTTGAACTGTTTGAGAATGGACTGCATCGGGATGTCTATCACTTGGTGTATTCTCGGCGAGTGCCGACTTCAGATGCAGCGATCGTGCATACTCGATGGATTGACTGAGGATCTGTGATCATCGTCCAAGAGGGACGAAGAGCGAGGGATCAGCTCCGGGGAGAGACGTCCGGCATCGTTTGATTTTGGGACAGCCGAGTGGATCGAAGTTGCCATGACTCCAGTTTAGGGTCTTAGGTCTCAGAGGAGACGGAGACCAGGAGGTTCTCGACAGTCGAGACACCAGCGGCAGTATTGGTATGATTGTGCCTTTTGCGGTGGGCCGCATTCATCGCCATAGAGTGATCTCAGAAGGAGCGATGCTCTTGTTATGTGGATAGCCAGGATATTTTCAAGCAGAGTGTCCCTGAGTGGTGCTCGAGGATTTGCCGCTTGTGACGGCACCCCTCTACCCCTTCAGGATATAGAGGTTCGTCCGACTTACCAGTAGGCCGATAAAGCCGTGACGCCGAGACGGATAGAGCAATGGCCACCAGCATCTTGTGGATGAGATTATGCGACCGGTTAGAGGACGCCAGGATAGTGGATCGCGTCTTACCAGGTGTGGATTCCTCACGGTCGCCGAAGTTAGAGCATGTTGATGCCGACGCCGCTTGGGTATGTTTTAGTAGAGCATGGATAGCATCGTGTAGACCGAAGATGGGATTGTTGGCTTATGCACATGAGGATCAGGCTCCAGATCACGTATAGCACATGGGTAAGTGTTGCCAGTCCCGCCCAGTGCAGTAGGACCTTGGATTTCATCCTAGAGTGTTAGTCCTACATCAGCTCCAAGATGATGTTATGGGGTTGGATAGGGATTGGACATCCCAATGTTATGCTATCAAGGATTGTCGAGAAAAGGACAATGGCTCTCCGTGGACCTGGCCAGGAGGAGTGTGTTTAGAGAGGATGCTAGAGCACGGCAAAGGTTGAGTCGTGGTTGTATCGCTTGTTAGCGACTATTGAGGAGGTGCCTACAGCGGCACCGAGACTAAGAATTATCTTTTATTGCCGAGTGATCTCGAGTGAGAGTTTACCAGATTTGATTTCGAAGCCGCCGTTTGGTGAGATTGAGATCGAAATAGTGATCGACGTGGTTTGGAAACCGCGCCGACTTCGGCAGCATCTCTTGGAGTGTTACCCGTGAGACATAGAGAGAGAGAGCCGATAGCACAGTTGCGGGATTTGATGGATTGGGTGGTCTGTGTGACCCAGTACCACGTCGTGGGGATACGACAGTGAGGATCTGAGGGATTGATACTTGAGTTGTTGCCTTACCATTGGTACACGGCAGTGTTGCCACGTTGTGAGTGCCCAACGGTGAGGGTTCTATAACGGTGTCACGCCCCGGAGGTCTCAGGATAAGCGGAAAACGTGTATATTTTTTTTTTTTGAATTAGATAATCAACAACCCCGCCTGCCGGTGCGTGCCAGACCCGCCACATATACAAATTCACCCTGCACACGGACAGAGTCTCCTTTGTATATGCACGGCGTCTCAACTACTTTTACATGAATCACATTACACGGCGTTGATCACACAGTCACCGAGAATAAGTACAACAAGTATCAACATTGAAAGAACCTAGGAATTCGCAAACGGTGTCCACTCGACACCCAAGTCTTTAAAACTTCTAACATTCACATGCAGGCGGCTACATTGTTTTGAAAGGATAAATCCCCAGGGTTTTCAAAGTGGTGCCCACACGACACCCTATTTTGAAAAGCGTTTTCGAAATTCTTTTTCATCGTAAAACGGCCGCACAGTTAACATGAAACCTAAAGATAACTAAACATTTTAAAAACACATGTCCACATATCCAGCATGATCCACATAACCACTCAAAATAGCATAATGAGGAAAGAGAGAGATAACCAAACTAAAAGTCTCAACAAAGGGCCTCATTCGGCCACGCTAAATCTGCGGCACCTCACCACCGTCCCGATGTACACACCTATTAGGACCTGTCACGGAGTGGGTAAAGTCAGTGACAAATAAAGTAGATGCTTTAACAATATTAAACAAGAGTTTAGAAAGAAATACACCGCACCGGAACCTTCGCTTTCCTTCGCCCTGAAACTTACTTTAATTACTTTGTTTACTTTAGTTACCACCGTCCCGTCAGGGTAGATCGATGATCTCCCCACGTGACACGTCCCGTCAGGGTAGATCGATGATCTCCCCACGTGACAATTGAAGCTCTAACCCCTTCACGATGCGTGGCGCGACACGTTTAGCCATCGTGAAGTGGTCCCCAAACAACACACGTGGGGCACACGGGTCTTATAGACCACTTCTCCGGAAAAGTACACCATTGCGGGGGCCTATTCCGCCAGTGTACGTGCAGCATTCAAAACAGGGATGCCGAAATCGGCGTAGATTAATTTTTACAAAAATATGCGAAGGATTAGCACCTGTCATCTACTTTATTAACCGGTTAGCAATAAACATTTTAGTGACATGTTGCACTCAATGCACTTACAGCACTTGATGCAAAGAACCCACCTGGTCGCGGAAAAATCGGGCACTACGAGTCTCGGGCACTTTCCCGCTGCACACCTGGACCTAAGAAAAGTCCACAAGGTCAAATTAACACCTTACCCTACTTAGGTTAAATCAGTGGTCCCCACCCACTGCAACAATGAACCCACAAAACCAAATCATCATACCTAGGGGACCGAGACGTCAAACGAAAACCAACAAGTCAAAACCCTTGGGTAAAACCGAAAACATCAACGACTAACAACCACCGGACCGCGACCACCTTGTCGCGGCCTCCGTCGGAACCCAAAACCGCTAACGGAAGCCAACAAAACTCATCCCTCAATCGATAGCCCTCTTGGGGCGTCAATGGTTAAACTAGGAAGGCCCCGACGGCAAAACGACGAGAAGACAGTCCCGACGGCGCGCCCCCGACAATTTCGTCGAGGCGCGGAGCGTCGGCGAAAACGACACCCAACAAAATAAAAAAAAGTGACCAAGAAGGTCCAAGGCGGCCATGACATGAAAGCCACGGAAATAACGATCCCAACGGCGAAAACCGCGCTCAAAACGGTGGAAAAACGGGCAAAAACGGAGCAAAAGAATTCCGGGCTGTCGGATGGTGCACGGGGGCAACCAAGGACCGGGTTTACGGTTCAGTGGAGGCGGCGGCATGCGCCGGGTGCACGCAGGGAGCGTGCACCGGGCGGTTTGGGCCGGGCCGGTGCACGCTCAAAGCGTGCACCGGGTTCACGTGTCTGGCGGCCAGGCGGCATACGCCGGGTGCACGCAGAGGCGTGCACCGCGCACCTTGGGCCGGGCCGCGCACAGCGCTGGCGCGCACCGGGTCCACGTCCCCTCGGCCGCAAGTGCGTGCGCCGGGTGCGCACTGTGCGGTGGACCGCGCTTATGCGGGCCGGGCCGGCGCACGAAACCGTGCGCCGGGTCTTGCGCTTCCGACGCCGTGGGCGTGCACCGGGTGCACGCCCGGACCCGTGGACCGCGCTGTACGGACAGGGAATAGTAACCCTAATTTTCGCCGTTTTCGCGCCGTTTTTTGCGATTTCTTCTCCGTTTTCGCTCCCGTGCGATCCCGGCGACTACCCCGTGAACATGGTAACGACGGCGGCGGCCTCCCGTCTAACAACGGCGGCGGCGGCCTCCCGTTAACCCACTATGTTCCGACGAAGTTGCCCGAAAAATTTCCGAAAAATTCCCGAAAATTCCCGAAAAATTCCCGGTAAATCTAATAGCTAAACCGACGACCGACGGACAACCAAAACGTCGATCGGAGGTCCGCCAAAAAGAAACCAATTAAAAATCATCGATTAAATTCGATACAAAAACACCGAACACCCCTAATCAAGAACAAGAAAGACGCGGATCAAAACCCGACGAAAAATTCGCGATGTACGACCTTACAAGAATACGAAAAACCCCCGATTAAATTCTACGAAAGGATCTACAACCACTAACCTCACTTAATCGGAAAATAAAGAACCGATCTTGGCTCTCGCGTCGTCGGAGATCCGGATCCGCTCCCCGTAGACGATGGCGTCTCGTTCTCCGATCTCCGGCACGTAGAACGGGGCAATCGGGTTCCTCCGCTTCTTTCTTTTTCTTCCGATTAGGGTTTCGCTCTTCTTCTTTCCTTTCTTTTCTCTCCGCTCTTACGGTTAGGGTTTAGAATTCTCTTTTCTTACGGCTAGGGTTAGAATTCTCTTTTCTTAACGAGGGGAAAATATTATATTATCCAATTATCTTAAATCTTTATTTTTCCCAATTCTGTTATTTTCCGAATCGTACGTAGGGAAAAATCTAATTTCCCCATCACCGGATAATTAATTAATTAGCTTAATTAATTAATTATCCACACGAGATAACCCCCATTATCCACAAACGGGTGCAAGATATTTTGCACGGGTTTCGATGCACGACTAATCACCGCATTACTAAAAATCCCGTTCCGGGGGTTCCCGACATCGGATTTTCGATCCGATCGCACCGTCGGTCATTATTTTTCGCGCTCTTTCGCAGAAAAATACAAGCACCACACACACCGACCGACAAACCAAAAGTAATATTCCCGGAGTACTAAAAGAACACTAAAATAGAAGGAGGGTTTAACAGTACAAAATACCGTGTCATTACACCACTCACACTTTATAAAAAGTTTCGTCCCCGAAACTTAAATACAACCCTCGCTAAACAGCTCGGGAAAACACTCCCGCATTTTCGATTCCAGCTCCCACGTCGCCTCGCGTTCCTCGTGGTTGCTCCATTGGACCTTCACGTAAGGGATGGTCCGGTTACGCAGTTTCTTGTCTTCTCGCGCCAGGATCCGCACCGGTGTCTCTTCGACAGTTAGATCCTCTTGAGGCTTGATCGTGGATACGTCCAGGGCGTGAGAGGGATCGGGTAGGTACTTTCGGAGCATCGATACGTGGAACACGTTGTGTACTCGGTCCAGGCTTGGCGGCAAGGCCAAGCGATAAGCCACCGGACCCACACGCTCTAGGATCTCAAACGGTCCCACGTACCTCGGGCTTAGTTTCCCTCTCAGGCCGAAACGTCGGGTCCCTTTCGAAGGCGACACTCGCAGCAACACGTGCTCGCCCACCGCGAATTCCAATTCCCGTCGCCTGCGGTCTGCGTAACTTTTCTGTCTGCTCTGGGCGGTCAGCAACCGCTGCCTGATGAGGCGCACCTTTGCCTCGGTTTCTTCGACCAAATCCGGTCCCAACCATTTGCGCTCTCCCAAGTCATCCCAGCATAAAGGCGACCGACAGCGGCGCCCGTACAAAGCTTCGTATGGCGCCATCTTTATGCTGGCTTGGTAACTGTTATTATAGGCGAATTCCACAAGTGGCAGATATTGAGACCATCCGTCGCCTAGGTCTAGCACGCATGCCCGCAGCATGTCTTCAAGGATCTGAATCACCCGCTCTGATTGTCCGTCTGTTTGCGGGTGATAGGCCGTGCTGAAATGCAGCTTGGTCCCCATTGCTTGCTGCAGACTGTGCCAAAAACTCGACACGAACCGCGTGTCTCTGTCCGACGTGATGGACACCGGTACACCATGCAATCTTACTATCTTATCTATATAGGTTCGTGCCAGCCGCTTCCGGGTCCACGTCGTATGAATCGGCAGGAAGTGGGCGGATTTCGTCAAACGGTCCACTATGACCCATATCGCGTCGTGCCCTTGGGATGATCTCGGAAAACCAGTCACAAAGTCCATCGTGATCATCTCCCACTTCCACTCCGGCACGGGCAACGGCTGCAACTTCCCAGCTGGGCGCTGGTGTTCGGCCTTCACCTATTGGCATATTAGGCAGTGTGCCACGAATCGAGTCACATCTTCCTTCATCTTGGGCCACCAGAAGGTTTGTTTGACATCCTTGTACATCTTTGTTCCCCCGGGGTGTGCCGCATAAGGTGCGGTATGCGCCTCCCTCAGGATCTCTTCCTTGAGTTCCGGTAGGTCCGGCACGCAGATTCGCCCCCGAAAACATATCGTGCCGTTAGCATTTATCGCAAAATCACCTCCTTGGTCTGTGGGTAGCCTATCACGTACAAGTTGTAGCTGGGTATCCGTCGATTGCCCTTCACGGATTCTATCCAATAAGGTTGGTCGGACCACCAGGGTCATAAGTCGTGCGACCGTTCCTGCTGGTACCACCTCCAGTCTTAATTGTGCAAATTCCGCAATCAAACAGTCCTGTTGGGTGAGGGCGTTCGTCACCGATTCTACCGTCTGCCCTTTGCGGCTCAAGGCATCCGCCACCACGTTCGCCTTCCCAGGGTGGTAATGGATGGTTAAATCGTAATCCTTTAGTAATTCGAGCCACCGCCTTTGCCGCAAATTCAGTTCCTTCTGGGTGAAAAGGTACTTTAAGCTCTGATGGTCTGAGTACACGTTGCAGTGTGTTCCATACAGGTAGTGCCTCCATAACTTGAGGACGAAAACAACTGCTGCAAGCTCTAGATCGTGCACGGGGTAGTTCCTCTCGTACTCCTTGAGTTGCCTCGACGCATAAGCTATGACTCTACCCCGTTGCATGAGCACGCCACCGAGACCGCTTCGCGACGCGTCGCAGTACACCTCGCAATCCTCGCCGGGTTCCGGTAGAGCGAGCACCGAGGCTCGCGTCAACTTGTCCTTGAGTTCCTCGAAACTCTTCTGGCATTGCTCTGTCCAGATGTACTTTTCTCCTTTACGGGTCAGGCGAGTGAGGGGCAAAGCTATCTTGGAGAAGCCTTCCACGAAGCGTCTATAATACCCTGCCAGCCCTAGGAAGCTTCTAATCTCAGTTACCGTCGTCGGCCTGGGCTAGTCGGTCACCGAATCTATCTTCTTTGGGTCGACCGCGATCCCAGCAGCCGACACGATATGCCCCAGAAAGCCCACCTCACGGTGCCAAAACTCACACTTTATAAGTTTTGGCATATAGTTTCTGATCCCGAGGGTCTGGGGAATTACTCGCATGTGTTCCCCATACCCCTTGTCTGTGCGAGAGCAGATCGGAACGTCCACCGTAAGACTATTACCGACTAGTCCAAGAAGGGCTTGAGTATCCTTTTCCTCATGCCCAAGAGCACCGCTGGTGCGTCAACGAGTCTAAACGGTATAACCGTAAACTCATCTTGACCATTCCGAGCTCGCAGGGCTGTTCACGGTACGTCATCACCCCGGATCCTAGGCTGGTGATAGCCGGACCGCAGATCAATCTTTGGGAAAGCCATTGCTCCTTGCATTTGATCGACTAGGTCATCTATCCGAGGTAGATGGGTGCTTGTTCTTCTCATGTCGTGATCCGTACAGCGCTCGTGAGCGCTACTCGTCTGCTTTCTACCAAACTTCTTGCCCGAAACAAAGAAGAGCGAGCAGAAGGCGCTCCTACAAGTTAAGTTCACAAGTTCCGGCAAGTTCGGTTCCCGGAGACACGCTTGGAACTTCAAGCAGTCAACTACCGCTTAAAGATTGCCGCGACTGTCGGCCCCAAGCGCTACACCAATAACCTTCACGGAAACCTCATTAGTTCTTAAAGACTAAGAACCCGCCTCACCCTCGCTAGGCAGGAAGGAGTACAGCCGCCTGCCTCGAGGGGTAGCCTAAAGGTTTGACCGAACTTATTTCTACGATGGGGATTTCTTCTAATAACTAAGGTAGGGCGAAAACATGAAGCAGGTGGAAGAGTGGGATGCTTAGGCGTTGACACAAAAGTTCTAGCACGATGTTCTGAAACTCGAGTATTACCTGTTACATCGTGCTCTATGGGTCCGTCCCCTGGTGGGTCACCGTATAGACTCTCCCTGCTCCCGGTCATCGAGACAAAGGTGTAGATGCTACTACGGATGATGTCCCCGTGTTCAAGGGGCAGGTGAAACGTACGTGCCCCGGTTTACCGCATCGAAAACAGCGGTCTCGCTTCTGGGGACATTCGATCACTTGGTATATTCCATCGCAAGTGATGTCAGACTTGTCCTCCGGCCATTGTCCTCCCGTCGGCGCAATTCTTGGTTCCTTGTTGCCATCTCAGGTATTTAGGTGGCCGGCTCCTCTTGGTATGCTCTTTTCTAAAATTTGGCCGAGTTCGCTGTCGCCCTTTCCCATTCGGTTTGCCGGATAGGGGCTTCCCCCGCTGCGACGGCGGACACTCTGGGAGCAGGTGTCACCACGGTCTCTCTCAAGGGTCCCCAATAGCGGCTCCCAGCGTAGGTCCCAAAGTTGCTGGTGTTAGTGCCACTGAAGGCGTCGTCGGATGAACCGATGGTATCTCGGTCACCGTGGTCGGAGGAGGGGCGACCATGGTCTCGCTGTCCGCCACCGGTGGTCCCGTCACTGGTGCGGCTGGTCTGGGCAGAGAAGCCTGGGCGACGTCCACTGATGTAGTCGGCTGTTGCGTCAACTGCCGCATCCGTTCCATAAGGGTTGCTAACTGCCCGGCCATCTCTTGTAGTTGTTGTCGTAGAGGCTGACACTCTGCCGCTATTGGCACCGTACTTTCTGCTCCTGCGTTCTCCGCTGATGACCCATTTCGGGCCATTATTCGCTATATACAAAGAAACCACATTAACCCTAAGGTTCCTGGCCTAGCACTTGACCTACAAAAACACTAAGGTTACAACCCTTTATCCCCGCACACTCACGTTTTAGGGCACCTACGACCTGGTTATCTCATATCCAATTTTGGTGGTGGGATCATGCACTGCGGTTACTGGACACCGACTGTTGTGGTCAAAGCCGTTTTTCTCTCTGATACCATAAAATCTGTCACGCCCCGGAGGTCTCAGGATAAGCGGAAAACGTGTATATTTTTTTTTTTTGAATTAGATAATCAACAACCCCGCCTGCCGGTGCGTGCCAGACCCGCCACATATACAAATTCACCCTGCACACGGACAGAGTCTCCTTTGTATATGCACGGCGTCTCAACTACTTTTACATGAATCACATTACACGGCGTTGATCACACAGTCACCGAGAATAAGTACAACAAGTATCAACATTGAAAGAACCTAGGAGTTCGCAAACGGTGTCCACTCGACACCCAAGTCTTTAAAACATCTAACATTCACATGCAGGCGGCTACATTGTTTTGAAAGGATAAATCCCCAGGGTTTTCAAAGTGGTGCCCACACGACACCCTATTTTGAAAAGCGTTTTCGAAATTCTTTTTCATCGTAAAACGGCCGCACAGTTAACATGAAACCTAACCATAACTAAACATTTTAAAAACACATGTCCACATATCCAGCATGATCCACATAACCACTCAAAATAGCATAATGAGGAAAGAGAGAGATAACCAAACTAAAAGTCTCAACAAAGGGCCTCATTCGGCCACGCTAAATCTGCGGCACCTCACCACCGTCCCGATGTACACACCTATTAGGACCTGTCACGGAGTGGGTAAAGTCAGTGACAAATAAAGTAGATGCTTTAACAATATTAAACAAGAGTTTAGAAAGAAATACACCGCACCGGAACCTTCGCTTTCCTTCGCCCTGAAACTTACTTTAATTACTTTGTTTACTTTAGTTACCACCGTCCCGTCAGGGTAGATCGATGATCTCCCCACGTGACACGTCCCGTCAGGGTAGATCGATGATCTCCCCACGTGACAATTGAAGCTCTAACCCCTTCACGATGCGTGGCGCGACACGTTTAGCCATCGTGAAGTGGTCCCCAAACAACACACGTGGGGCACACGGGTCTTATAGACCACTTCTCCGAAAAGTACACCATTGCGGGGGCCTATTCCGCCAGTGTACGTGCAGCATTCAAAACAGGGATGCCGAAATCGGCGTAGATTAATTTTTACAAAAATATGCGAAGGATTAGCACCTGTCATCTACTTTATTAACCGGTTAGCAATAAACATTTTAGTGACATGTTGCACTCAATGCACTTACAGCACTTGATGCAAAGAACCCACCTGGTCGCGGAAAAATCGGGCACTACGAGTCTCAGGCACTTTCCCGCTGCACACCTGGACCTAAGAAAAGTCCACAAGGTCAAATTAACACCTTACCCTACTTAGGTTAAATCAGTGGTCCCCACCCACTGCAACAATGAACCCACAAAACCAAAATCATCATACCTAGGGGACCGAGACGTCAAACGAAAACCAACAAGTCAAAACCCTTGGGTAAAACCGAAAACATCAACGACTAACAACCACCGGACCGCGACCACCTTGTCGCGGCCTCCGTCGGAACCCAAAACCGCTAACGGAAGCCAACAAAACTCATCCCTCAATCGATAGCCCTCTTGGGGCGTCAATGGTTAAACTAGGAAGGCCCCGACGGCAAAACGACGAGAAGACAGTCCCGACGGCGCGCCCCCGACAATTTCGTCGAGGCGCGGAGCGTCGGCGAAAACGACACCCAACAAAATAAAAAAAAGTGACCAAGAAGGTCCAAGGCGGCCATGACATGAAAGCCACGGAAATAACGATCCCAACGGCGAAAACCGCGCTCAAAACGGTGGAAAAACGGGCAAAAACGGAGCAAAAGAATTCCGGGCTGTCGGATGGTGCACGGGGGCAACCAAGGACCGGGTTTACGGTTCAGTGGAGGCGGCGGCATGCGCCGGGTGCACGCAGGGAGCGTGCACCGGGCGGTTTGGGCCGGGCCGGTGCACCCTCAAAGCGTGCACCGGGTTCACGTGTCCGGCGGCCAGGCGGCATGCGCCGGGTGCACGCATGAGGCGTGCACCGCGCACCTTGGGCCGGGCCGCCCACAGCGCTGGCGCGCACCGGGTCCACGTCCCCTCGGCCGCAAGTGCGTGCGCCGGGTGCGCACTGTGCGGTGGACCGCGCTTATGCGGGCCGGGCCGGCGCACGGAACCGTGCGCCGGGTCTTGCGCTTCCGACGCCGTGGGCGTGCACCGGGTGCACGCCCGGACCCGTGACCGCGCCGTACGGACAGGGAATAGTAACCCTAATTTTCGCCGTTTTCGCGCCGTTTTTTGCGATTTCTTCTCCGTTTTCGCTCCCGTGCGATCCCGGCGACTACCCCGTGAACATGGTAACGACGGCGGCGGCCTCCCGTCTAACAACGGCGGCGGCGGCCTCCCGTTAACCCACTATGTTCCGACGAAGTTGCCCGAAAAATTTCCGAAAAATTCCCGAAAATTCCCGAAAAATTCCCGGTAAATCTAATAGCTAAACCGACGACCGACGGACAACCAAAACGTCGATCGGAGGTCCGCCAAAAAGAAACCAATTAAAAATCATCGATTAAATTCGATACAAAAACACCGAACACCCCTAATCAAGAACAAGAAGACGCGGATCAAAACCCGACGAAAAATTCGCGATGTACGACCTTACAAGAATACGAAAAACCCCCGATTAAATTCTACGGAAGGATCTACAACCACTAACCTCACTTAATCGGAAAATAAAGAACCGATCTTGGCTCTCGCGTCGTCGGAGATCCGGATCCGCTCCCCGTAGACGATGGCGTCTCGTTCTCCGATCTCCGGCACGTAGAACGGGGCAATCGGGTTCCTCCGCTTCTTTCTTTTTTCTTCCGATTAGGGTTTCGCTCTTCTTCTTTCCTTTCTTTTCTCTCCGCTCTTACGGTTAGGGTTTAGAATTCTCTTTTCTTACGGCTAGGGTTAGAATTCTCTTTTCTTAACGAGGGGAAAATATTATATTATCCAATTATCTTAAATCTTTATTTTCCCCAATTCTGTTATTTTCCGAATCGTACGTAGGGAAAAATCTAATTTTCCCATCACCGGATAATTAATTAATTAGCTTAATTAATTAATTATCCACACGAGATAACCCCCATTATCCACAAACGGGTGCAAGATATTTTGCACGGGTTTCGATGCACGACTAATCACCGCATTACTAAAAATCCCGTTCCGGGGGTTCCCGACATCGGATTTTCGATCCGATCGCACCGTCGGTCATTATTTTTCGCTCTCTTTCGCAGAAAAATACAAGCACCACACACACCGACCGACAAACCAAAAGTAATATTTCCGGAGTACTAAAAGAACACTAAAATAGAAGGAGGGTTTAACAGTACAAAATACCGTGTCATTACAAACGGTTTGAGCATAGACAGGTTTGGATTGAATTTCGGCGGATGCCTTTTCTGAGATTGGTAGCACTATGAAACCTTACAGCCGAGGGCTGTGCCCTGATGGTGTTCAGGAACAGATAAGGGCATTTTGAGCTTGCAGCAAGGTCAAGCGGATTGACTAAGGCCCTGCAGCCTTATTGGATTTGAGGAATTGGGTATTCCAGCGGTACTTGGACCGGGTTGCTGTGCCGGCGTGAGTTCGAGCTCTACACCGAGTTGTGGTACCAGTTGTTGAGTTTGATTTTTTTTTTACTGGGCCGTTGGATTTGACTATATTTGGATCGGGTTCCAAGGTGACGTAGAGCTTGAGGATAGTGCTGCAACTTCTAAGAGAGAGACGTTGTATGCCATGTGGTGAGAGTTGCATTTGGACTTCAGGAAATTTTGTGGTTAGGCCATGTGATGACAGCTACAAGAGTGTCAGAGGACCCAACGAAGAGTGATACCGTTTGGGTTGGGCCTAGACCTATGTTAATGACAGAGGTTAGAAGCTCTTGGAATATGCAAGGTCAGTGTAGCTTGGAAGAGATAAAGCTGAGGAGGATGCCAGCTTTGATGTAGATGTTGCCGGCGATAGAAAGAGAATTGAGTTATTCGTGGATCCTCGAACCTGAAGTACTTGGAAACTCAGAAAGTTTGTTTTGAGGTAACGCCGGGGGATAGAATTTTCAAGGGTGTATGATTGCATTATTCCGGCAAGGGCTTTATGGTCAGTTACGCCTTGTCTAGGCGAGCAGTGCAAACTTGGAATTGAGAGTTGGAAATTTGAAGGAATGTTCCCGATGTTGAATTTCTTCCCTGTGGGGGATTGTGAGAGTGTAATTGTAGAATTTTGAGCATGTGGTTGCTAAGGAGCAACGTAGGAGTTATGCCAATAGAGGCCGGGAGTTGGTACTGGAGACCCTGATTTTTGGAAGCCACTAACCGCGGGGATTTGTTTAGATTTGAGTTTACGCGGAAGTTGGCCCGCGGGTAATTATCTGGCTGAAGGATGTGTGTTTGATCCTTGGCATGTTTTGGACTTCACTCCGTTAGAGATGGATGAGGATTTGTGACATCTGGAGTGGCCGATGCAATTCCTACTTGTGAGGCAAAAGAATTTGTTTAATCGAGTTATACCTTGGGATGAAGGTTAAGTGGAGTCATCGTGATGAGTGAGAGCGACCACTTGAGAGCCTGAGGATGAGTTGAGTGTTTTCTATTCCTATTTGATCGAGACATTCTCCTGAGATTTGGATTTATTTTGGGTTTCGAGGACGAAACCTTTTTAAGGAGGGGGGAGAGTGTAGAGTACTGGGATTTCGGATGGCGCACCGACCTCGCAAGATGGCATGGTGCGGAGAAATCGCCTTGGGTGTGTTCCATATTTGTTTACAGTTGAGTTCGGGTTGATTCGGATCAACGCGGAAGCCCCAGCTTGAATCGGAGTTTTCCGGGCTTGTCCGCCGTTAGAGGACTGGTTTCGGGGAAGCCTCGACTTCGTAGTGGAGTACAGGAATTGGAAAATGCCTGGAACAGGTATACATTATCTTTACAGCGGAGTTCGGGAGGTTCCGGACTGACGCGGAGGACCCGAGGGCGAAAAGTGAGTTGGAACTGGCGATTTTGGAGCCGGTTTTTGGATTGAGCACACCGTCTCCACCGTTGAGCTTTTTGAGGGGGAAAAGCTGTAGACGTGTGTATTTTCAGATTACAACGGAGTTCGGGAGGTCTCAGGCCGGTGCGGAGACCCCGAAGGCAAAAAGTGACTTGGAGTTGGCTTATTTGGATTAATTAAATTATTTATTTAATTAGTGGCTTTGGTGGATTTGGTCTGTGATGTATTTGATTGAAAGAAAAGAAAAAATTAAAGAAAGGAAGGTATTTGAAAGAGAGTGTGTGGTGTATGGATGGAATTAAGGTGGGTGTTGGAAAAGGTATGAGGTCTTTTACACCATGGACCATGCACTAGCACTAATTAATTATGTTGCCATGTCATCATCTTCTCTAAAGACTCAAACAGAGGATTTCTTCCTCAAACAGAGGAATGAGAGAAATGGGAAGGAGGAGAAAAAGAAGATGAATTGGAGGGAAGTAAAAGAGGGTTTTGATCGTCTTGACGGCGCGATTCTATCGCTAGTAGCCGCGTGGAGCTGAGCGAAGCGCGCGCGCGCCGAGCCTCATGAAGGCATTTTGCAAATTTTAGAGAGAGAGAGAGAGCTTGAATTGAGCTTGGAAATGGTGTTGAGGTGTGTGTGAGTGTGTGTGGCTTGGTTGATGGTTTTGAGTGGGTTTTGGTGTTGGTGATGGTGGTGGTGGTCTTGGTCTTGCTGTCCGGGGTGGTGAGTGGCGCGCTTGGGCGTCGCGCAGCTCGGGCTTGGGGGCCGCGCAGCATGCGGGCGCGCGCAGGCGGGTGCGCACGCGCGTCGCGCGGCGGGCGCATGGGCGCCGCGCGGCAGCGGCTTGGGCGCCGCGCGTGCGGGGAGCTTGAGCGCGCACTTGCATTTTTTTTGGCTTGGCGTTCCGGAGTGGGCCTTTGTGTACCGGTACCACATGGGGTGTACCGGTACGACATGTAGTGTACCGGTACCCCATTGTGCAGAATGTCTTGTTTTATGTTTTTAGCTTGGGCAGTTTGGTAAATTCACTTCCTCAACCACCTGTTGACTGGTTGACCATCTCTTCTTCTCTATTTATATGGATACCTCCTCCTCCTCTTCTCAGCAGTAATCAAAAAAAAAAAAGAGAGATGAAACAAATTACGGAAAAGAAAAGAGAAAAAGAAAGGAGTGTGAGAGAGATTGAGGGGGATGTGCTGCTAAGTGTTCCTACAGCTTGGGGTCGAGCGAAGCCGCGTGCGCGCGCCGAGCCGCACGACGGGTGAGTTGGCAGATTTTGGATTTTTGGATTTGGTTTTCTTAGATGGGTTTTGATGGAGCTTAACTGGATTATTCTTTCCTTCCTTGGCATTGATGCTGTGAGCTTTGGTTTTTCTCGGCGCGGAGTCGAGGCGTGAGTGCGCGCGTGTGTGAGTATGTGCGTGTGCTGTGAGAGGGCAGCGAGGGGCCGGAGTGCGCGCCGATTTCATTAGAGGACTCGAGGGATTCGTCCGAGCTTCCGAGGATAATTTTCAAGGATCGCGACAGTGCGCGCACATGCGATGCGGTTTTGGGTGTTCCGGTAGGATTCTGACAGTGAGAGATGCGGCGCTTCACCGACTTCAGCATTTGCCTGCGGAAAGCGTTCCAGGTGGGTTGGAAGTCTTCCAAACTTTATTGAATGTCCCCTAATGCTCCTGCATGAATATCCTGTATGTCTAGCATGTATTTTTATTATAATGAAAAATCTGATAGTTGCCTGGAATATTGTATAATGCTAACCTGTACCCCTAATTATTTTTAGTAGGTTCCTATTATCATTGGACACTAGCCTGTATATTTAGTTGGCATTCGGACTGCATCTGAACCGTCTTAAAAATCACCGAACTTGTTTTAATGAAAATTTAACTTTAAAAATATTCTTTTAAATTATTAGATTGCCCAGAAGGGTCGGACGGGTTCAGAGTGCATGTGCCCTCGTGCCTGGTGGCCGAGTGGAATTTTACTTGACTCCGTGGAGAGTTTCTAGTGTCTTGGGGGTTTCATGGGCTTTATCAGATTGAGTCGTGGAGGGTTCTATTGGTTCCGTGAGATGCCGCCCAGCAAGGGGCGATGCCGCCCAGTGAGAGGCGATGCCGCCCAGTGAGTGGCGATGCCGCCCAGTGAGTGGCGATGGTTTGGCCTGTTGAGGTGGTTCCGTGAGATGCCGCCCAGTGAGAGGCGATGCCGCCCACTGAGTGGCGATGCCGCCCAGTGAGTGGCGATGGTTTGGCCTGCTGAGGCGGTTCCATGAGATGCCGCCCAGTGAGGGGCGATGCCGCCCAGTGAGAGGCGATGCCGCCCAGTGAGTGGCGATGCCGCCCAGTGAGTGGCGATGGTTTGGCCTGTTGAGGCGGTTCCGTGAGATGCCGCCCAGTGAGAGGCGATGCCGCCCAGTGAGTGGCGATGCCGCCCAGTGAGTGGCGAAGGTTTGGCCTGTTGAGTCGGTTTTCACACGAGGGTTCTATTAGTTCCGTGATATGCCGCCCAGTGAGTGGCGAAGGTTTGATGGTTCTATTGGTTCGATTAGTATTCTCTTTGAGTATGATATTTGTGGCATATTAACTGTAGTTTCTTTTCAGCTTTCGTATTATCTATCTGCATACCTATGGTTTTGCGCAGCGTAGACTTAGTGGGCATACCGTGGATATTGGTGACGGTACCCACTGGGAACTACCTTCTGTAGTAGTTCTCACACCCACTGTGGTGACAGGTTTCCTGAGGTTGCTGTTCCGGCTTGGTTCGCGCGGAGACAGCAGATCGAGGTGAGGACGTGGCCGTGTAGCTCCTTACCCATTTTATTTGAGAGTCAGAGGTAGATGTACCTTGTATCTTTTATGATTCCACTTTTGTACTGGACAGTCTTAGTGGTCTGTGAGGATTGTTTTATTTTTCATAGCTGAGATACTATGCATTGAGGATTTATTTATATTCAGATGTTCAGTGTTGATTCTGTAGCTATTAGTTCTATTTCAGCTCTGATACATGTTTAGCTATAGATCTTTTGCAGGGTAGACGCTTCGTCTGTGCGACAGTTTCCGTACAGATGGCGGATCTGTTGGCGAGCCCGGGTCGCAGTTTCGACCCTGGGGCGTGACACCGGCCCACTTCAAGATTCGGCCCTTTAGGCCCATTTGCCCAAAAATAGCTAATTTTTAATATTTTCGCTCGCTGCGTCTGTTTTTGGTATCCATTTGACGCACAACGGGCTCGATACACCAATAATAGGTGTTTTCTCATCGCCGACCACCCAGTCAAGTCGCACGAAAAAATCGGGACACCACACGACGTCGGGAAGCTAGATCTTTCTTTCTCCTCTCTTCTCAGCCAGAGGTGAGTTAGCTCTCTCTCTCTCTCTCCTACTCTCTCTCTCTCTCTCTCTTTCTTTCTCTCTCTCTCTCAATTTTCTTGCACAAAGACTCCTGGAAGTGCTCTTTGACATCCTGGGGATCTCCCTGTGCAGTACCCGCGCCTGTAGACCCTCGATTCGCTATGGGAGCAAGATTCTGGTAAAAACCCTAGTTTTGGCAGTAGATTTTCCCGCGCCGCCTCCAGGGCTTTTGCGAGGGAACCAAGGCATTGGTTGCCTTCTTATTGATCCGAGAGGAACCTCCACAAAGTTTGGTGGAGTTTGGTTCGGTGTGGAGGCCGCAAAGAGAAGCCCTAGCTCTCTCCTTCTTGGATTTGGTCGATCACCGTCGCCTGCCGCCATCGTTGCTCCCCGCCGCCGTCCAACTTCCTGGATAGCTCCCCCACATCGAGACCATTACCCTTGTGCCCTTGCATGGTCCTGTGAGACCTTGGGTCCTGAGCTCGGCCCAACCACCTATTGTAGGTCGAGGTTGCTTCGGCGATGCCTCCGGCCACTCTACCTTGTCGGGTAAGTGAGCCTTGACCTTTCTTGAACCTTAGGAGCATAATGCTCACCTTACTTCTGGTTGGTTTGGCCACAGAGAGAAGATCTCCAAAGTCAGTTCTCAATCAAGCGCAACTTAGGTTTTGTTGCTCCGGCGACTGTTCCGGCGATCTCGCAACCCTTCAAAGGTGAGCCTCTGAGTCTCTCAACCCTCCTGAGCATGATTCTCTTCTTAAATTTGGAATTAGTTGAGTAGTTATTTGTATGTACCAACTTGGTCCTTTTAGCATGCTTTTTACTGAGCCATTGTTGTTCTCAGACTCCGTGCCTCTGCCAAATAGTGAGCACGAGTCTCAGTGCATCGAGGCCCATATTATGGTGCCCTCAGATCAGCCTGAAAGTCCTCAGATTATTGTATCAAGTCAAAACTTCATTATTTTGGAGTTATTTTGCAAATTGTGGAAAGCTTAGGGGTCTAGATGCAAATGTGACACCATTGGCTGTCTTGGGCAGCGTGTATGTGATCTCTGAACTTTTTGTTCAAGATCTGATGGCTTTCGTTGAGCAGAATTTGGATAACGACTCGTAAATCGACAAAATCGTCGGTCTATCGAAAACTCGACTTTAATCGCGCAATTCGAGAAAATTTGTTGACCAATTGTGAGTCCCATGTTTCCCTAACTATTCCTGACACTATCCTGGCTGGCCCAGTGATTTTGGTTTGTGTCAGTAAATCCCGGAGCCGAAAGCGGTAATTCTGCTATCGGACTTCAGTGTTTATGGCACTATTTGGACTTAGGGTTATACCTAGTGGACTGTGGTTGCCCAGACGTCTTAAGTGAAGCGTTCTAGGGAAGCACGCCAAGTTTTATTTGATTTGGTAGCCTATAGGCTCTGACCGGACCATTATCGGTCGATTGGCGGATTACCGAAATTTTTGGCGGATCCCGAGACCTTGGCTTATTATAGTGGTCTAGTCTTATTGCACAGTGTTTGTCTATGGGTTGGGTAGGAGTGAGTTATTGTTGATAGTTGATTGTGATTCAGGCCCGAGCACTCAGGAGCCGCCTCTCCAGTTGAGCAGCGAATATCAGGACCGTCTGGGTTAAGGTGGGTACTCCGATCCGGGCATCGGTATAGTGTAACCTTTTGAGTACCTAGATTGATTGGACCTGTTGGTTGCCTTGCTAGCTCTACTTGTTGTTATATTACTGCTTTGATATATCATGTCTATACTCAGAATAGTTGACACTTTTACTATAGTAGGGTTCTTATTGGTTCATATGTACATTTATGTCATGATCAGTGTTTCAGACACTCTTAGACTCTATTGCTATATCACCTACTTCTATATTATACTTGTCATTATTTACAGTTTCACCTTGTATGTTAGAGTAGGTGGATATCTTGGTATCACGGTATATATATTGGTACACTGACATATTTGATCCCATTTGGGAGTTCTCGGCTGTTTGTCGTATGTCTGGTCTTTTGACCGCGAGCTTAAGCATCTGCATTGAGATCGCCATGCACCAGTTGTACATCTTCACGTACACTAGTGGGTGGATCCCCCACAGTGGTGTTCTTTACTGGTAGAGTGGTCTATGCGACCCGTGAGCCCAATGTATATGGCTGCACCTATGGGACTGGGCAATATCGAGCCCATTTTATAGTCAGCAGACGGCGCGATATTCGGCCCCTTCGATAGTCAGCAGGTGTGAGGTACATGTCAGACTTGGTTCGGCACTATCCTAAGGTCCTAGTGATCAATAGTGGCATATGATTGGGTATATCTGATTACTGTTATGATGATGCATAATTATAGTTGACAGTTATTACTTCCTATTATTTACAGTTTCAGTAGATATATATCAATTCATATACCTGCTTATCATACCTGATTTATATTGCTTCTATACCTGTTTTACTGTCTTTCACCCACTGAGATACATTCAGTTGTGTCTCACACTCTTAGGTGACCATTTTGCAGGTCAGTCGGGTGGTGAGCGTCGGGGCGACGATGTGAGGGTACCGTGATAGTACCGTCCCGTGATAGCTGTTCATTCTAGACCTATTCCAGTTCATTTGTTTTATGATTATGACTTTAGTAGTTATCTGGATATTATTATGTATATGATGGATTATGATTAGATTATCAAATGTTTAGATGTTTAAGTTTTAAATTGTTAGTAGATAAACTCTGAATGCAAATGTTGTATTTGTATGTCTAGCCGAGCGTGTATATGAGAAATTCCGTCCGTTGGATCGGAAATCTCCTATGTGCATGGCGGATCTAGTCGTGTCCTGGAGTTATATTTCGAACTCTGATTTAAAAAAAAAAATTTATACCACTTTTGAAAATTCGGAGCATGACAATTTTGTTAGGATTTTCATATATGTGGCATAATTATTTATATTTAAATTTGGATTTACTATAGATAAGGTCAATCCTAAAAGATATAGAATTACTTGATATGGTATATCTTATCCCTTTCCTATCCATTTAAATTAAATAGAATCCTAACCGACTTTGATGGGAAGTCGATCTGGAATCTATATAAAGGGGTACTGGTCCTGCCACCTACTCATGTGCATTCTGGTAAGATTATTCATTAAATCCACACCATACGGAAGAACGCCTGAGAAAGGAGGAGAAACCAGATTACCTAGTTCGGTCGGTACTGTTTGGTATTACAACCGAATTTCTTGCTTCCGCTGTTTAATCAAGAATTTCTTCTCGATGGCGCTCTGTAAGTTATTTTACAGTTTTATTTATGATCCTGAATATTGGTATGTATTGATTTTATTTTATACCAAATAAATTCCATCAATTGGTATCAGAGACAGGTTAGATAAATTTAATATTGTATGCTTTATTAAATTGAATTGAATAATGATGAATTTTTTTTTTTTTTAAAACAGATTTTAGACTTTGAATCTAATTATATATAGTCAAGATTTTCTTGAAATATTGCCACGTCGTATGATTTGTTCATGACCATCTTATTGTTGTTGATGGGCTTTATTTTTCTTCTTTAACCATCAATTTTTTTTTTTTTTTTAAATTTGGATCTCGTTTTTTTTCTTAGTTTCCCAATTTAAAAAAAATATATATATATATATCATAAGGCCACTCGGTTTTGTTTATGTGTGACCTTACCGTACGACACCACTGCATCATTTTGGTTTGTCGTAATTTTGGGACTCTATGGGTTGTTTGGATAAAATCCAATTAATTGAAGAAAAATAAAATTTTTGGTTTGTGCCTCTTTTGGATCCGAGGTAATGTAATTCTTACGATTGTGGCTATTTTTCTTTTATTGGTCTCTAATCTGTTATTATTTAAACTTATTTATCTATTCCGAATTCAAAAAAAAAATAAATAAATAAATAAATAATTATTTCTAATTATTATGTTTATTAATTCATCTTATTTCGATTCATGAGTTAATAAAATATTGTGAACATAAAGAATCCGTTCATATAAGGATTTAAATTTTGCATACAATATTAATTTATCATAAATTCATTTATCTGATATTTATGGTGATATAATGGATATACATTTTTTTATGATTGCAATGTTATATTTTAAATTATTGCATCTATACTTATGTATATCATAAAGTGTTATTTTGATCAGACATAACATGAAAATTAAATAATCATAATTGTTGTTTGATTATTTAAATCTAAACGCTAAGTTAAATTAATTTATTATTTCGATTAATTAGGTGCAAGCCAAAACGGCCCTAACTAAAGAATAATAAATTAATTTACTTTAAAGTAGCGTTCTTTTGGATAATTTTCATGTTAATTATACGGCACTAAGTCAAATTAATTTATTATTTCAACTGTTCGGGTGCAAGCCAAAGCGGCCTCGTTCAGAAGAAATAGTGAATTAATCGCTTTAAAGAAGTGCATGTAGAAATTGCACCCTATTGTTTGGTATGATTCTAGACATAAAGGTATATGGGTGGTGTAGGATGGTAATTTTCTTGTAACTCGTTTGGAGAAATTTGCCTGGCCAAAGCTGACAATTTCTTCATATGGGAAACTTGAAATTATCACGATCTACAGAAAGTCTAAATTAATTTCTGATAAAGAAATTGCATATTTATGCTCGTAACTCTGCTCCCAAAGGAGGGGTTATGATGTCATATAAAGTATATGCATAAAGAAAGAAAGAAAAATATTTATGCTCATAATTCTGCTCCCAAAGGAGGTGTTGTGATGTCATATAAATTATATTTTTCTAATTTTGGTGTGGAATATTATGATGTGATTTTTATTAATAAAGACATGCATTTATTTTTCAGCTATGACTTCATCCTTTGTTCCTATTGGTGATTCTGTTCCTATGCTTAATGGTTCTAATTACTCGGAGTGGAAAGAACAGATTATGCTTACATTAGGGTGTATGGATCTCGATTTGGCTCTAAGAGAGGAAAAACCTCTTCCTCTTACAGATCAAAGTACGCCAATCCAAACAGCATTTTTGGAAAAGTGGGAGCGCTCTAATCGACTTAGTTTGATGCTGATGAAGGCGCGTGTCGGTAAAAACATTCGGAACTCTATTCCTGAATGTAAGACAGCCCGCGATTTCTTAAATGCTGTGGAGCAACAGTTTGTAAGCTCCAGTAAAGCTTTGGCAAGTACCCTAATGAATAAACTGTCTTCCATGAAGTACTCCGGAAATGGCTCGATTCGCGAGCACATTATGGAAATGCGAGATATTGCAGCGCAGCTCACTGCACTTGAAGTAACCATCTCTGATTCATTCTTAGTGCACTTTATTTTGAACTCCTTACCATCTGAATATGGACCATTTCAGATCTCTTATAACACACATAAGGATAAATGGTCAATCAATGAATTGTTGACTATGTGTGTGCAAGAGGAAGGCAGATTGATACAAGAAAAACAAAATACAGTTGACTTTGTTTCTCACAAGGGACAAATAAAGCGTACTAAGAATGGTAAAGGCAAGAATGGCTCAAAAAAGAAGAACATGGAAGTCATGTCTGGTTCACAAAGCCAATCAAGTAATTGGACTCCCAAGTGCTTCTTTTGCAAGAAAAAGGGTCATATAAAGAAAGACTGTCTAAAGTATCAGAAATGGCTCCAGAAGAAAGGTAAGTTTCTGGTTTTGATGCATGAGTTGCATTTAGTTTCTGTTCCATCTAATACTTGGTGGATTGACTCTGGTGCCACATGCCATGTGGCGAATTCCGTGCAGGAATTTCTAAACCGCAGAAAA
Source organism: Tillandsia fasciculata (assembly GCA_029168755.2). Lineage (NCBI taxonomy): Eukaryota > Viridiplantae > Streptophyta > Magnoliopsida > Poales > Bromeliaceae > Tillandsia > Tillandsia fasciculata. The sequence continues at coordinate 9,159,746 of CM054936.1, forward strand.
CCCAATAAAGATAAAGCCACTATCTATACTACTGAAGGAAATCCAACTAAAGTAAAATTTGTAGGAACATTTAGATTAGTTCTTTCTGGTGGTTATGTTTTGGATCTAAGTGATACTTTTTATGTTCCAAATTTTTCAAAGAATTTAATTTCTATTTCGAAACTTGTTGGTTTGGGATATAGTTTCAATTTTGATAATAAAGTTTTTTCGTTATCCTACAAATCTGAGATAGTTGGCTCTGGTGTTTTGAAAAATAATCTATATAAAGTATCTTTAGATCATTCGTATAGTGAAATCCTTCTTACCATGCAGGAAAATGTTGGATCAAAACGTGGCATTAATAATGAAAAGTCATCCATGTTATGGCATAGGAGGTTGGGACACATATCGAAATAGAGAATCCAAAGGTTAATTAGAGAAGGAATTTTGGATGATCTTGACTTTCTGATTTTGGAACGTGTGTGGACTTTATAAAGGGAAAGCAGACCAAAACCTCCTCTAAAGGTGCCAAAAAGTGTGATGGAACATTAGAGCTAATTCATACGGATATATGCGGACCTCTCCCTCTTATGTTTACTGGCCATAAATATTTTATCACATTTACTGATGACTACTCTCGATATGGCTATCTTTACTTGCTTAAAGAGAAATCTGAAGCATTAGATGCCTTTAAGGCAGATAAGGCTGAAATAGAAAATCAACTCGAGAGAAAGATAAAAGTGGTCAGATCAGATAGGGGTGGTGAATATTTTGGTAGACAGACAGATAAAGGCCAAGTTCCTGGGCCTTTCGCTAAGTTTCTAGAGCAGTGCGGGATTGTTCCACAGTACACCATGCCAGGCACACCTGAGCAGAATGGTGTTGCTGAAAGAAGGAATCGCACATTAATTGATATGCTCAGGAGTATGATCAGTAATTCTACCCTTCCGATATCATTGTGGGGTGAGGCGCTCAAAACTGCCATATATATTCTTAATCGGGTCCCTACTAAGGCTGTCACTAAGACTCCTTTTGAGCTTTGGACAGGTAGGAAACCCAGTTTAAGACATTTTCATACATGGGGTTGTCAAGCTGAGGCCAAATTGTATGACCCACAAATAAAGAAATTGGATCCTCGAACCATTTCAGGATATTTTATTGGTTATTCAGAAAGGTCCAAAGGGTATAAGTTTTACTGTCCATCACTTCCTATAAAGATTGCAGAAACTAAAACAGCACGGTTTATTGAGGATGAAACAGTTAGTGGGAGCTCTGAACCTCGATTCGTTGAATTTGATGAAATTCAAGAGCATTTAGATTCTGTACAGAATATACCCATTATTGTTCCTAATAATTTGATGGTTCCAGTTCCAGTAGAACAACAAGTTATTTTAGAACCACAAAGTGAAGGTGAACCTATCATTGATAATCCACATCAAGATTTACAAGTGGATGATCAGATAGATTTAAGAAGATCCTCAAGACAGAGAAGACCGGCTATATTTAGCGATTATATTGTCTATCTTTATGAGAATGGTCAGAACTTTGATGATCCTCTTAGTTTTTTCGAAGCCATAAATAGCAGTAATGCAACAGAATGGTACAATGCCATGAAAGATGAGATTGAATCCATGAACCACAATAAGGTATGGGATCTTGTTGAGTTACCTATAGGAGTTAAACCTGTAGGATGCAAGTGGGTTTATAAAATCAAATGGGACTCCAAAGGTAACATAGAGAAATACAAAGCCCGTCTTGTGGCAAAAGGGTTTACTCAGAAGGAAGGCATTGATTATAAAGAGACTTTCTCTCCGGTATCGAGAAAGGAATCTTTCCGTGTGATTATGGCTCTGGTTGCTCATTATGATCTCGAGCTATACCAGATGGATGTAAAAACTGCCTTTTTAAATGGAGATCTTCATGAAGAGGTATATATGAGTCAACCTGAAGGATTCTCGCAAAAAGAAAAGGAGCACTTGGTATGCAAATTAAAGAAATCAATATATGGACTAAAACAGGCCTCCCGACAATGGTACTTAAAGTTTAAACAAACCGTTTTAACCTTTGGTTTTAAAGAAAACATTGTTGATCAATGTATATATCTGAAGGTTAGTGGGAGTAAAATAATTTTCTTAGTCCTTTATGTTGATGATATTTTGCTTGCCAGTAATGATCTCGGACTATTGCATGACACTAAAGAATTTCTTTTCCAAAATTTTGAAATGAAAGATTTAGGTGAGGCCTCATATGTTCTTGGTATTGAAATTAAAAGAGATAGACATAAAGGTTTACTCGGTCTATCTCAAAAGGCCTACATAAAGAAAGTTTTAGAAAATTTTGAAATGCATAATTGTAAACCGAGTGTTGCTCCCGTTCAGAAAGGGGGTAAGCTTAATGCTTTTCAGTGTCCCAAGAACCAATTAGAAATTGAACAGATAAAAACCATACCATATGCCTCTGCAGTTGGTAGTCTTATGTATGCACAGACGTGCACACGTTCGGATTTTGCTTTTGCCATTGGATTACTTGGCAGGTATCAAAGTAATCCAAGTATGGAGTATTGGAAGGCTGCTAAGAAAGTTATGAGGTATTTGAAGGGTATTTTGGATCATATGCTGATATACAGGAGATCAGATCATTTGGAGCCGATCGGATATTCAGACTCTGATTTTGCGGGATGCCCAGATACCAGAAAGTCTACAACTGGGTATATTTTTCTGATTGCTAGTGGAGCGATTTCATTACTGCTCCTTCGACCATGGCTGCAGAGTACATTGCATGTTATGAGACCACATCACAGGCTATTTAGCTTAGGAATTTTATCACAGACTTAAAGATTGTGGACTCCATTGCTCGTCCAATAAAGATTTTCTGTGATAGTTCAGCTGCTATTTTCTTTGCCAATAACAACAAGATTACGACGGGGTGTAAACACTTTGTGATGACCTGGATCTCCGCAGAGCTGCTGCAGTGCGTTGGGGTGGCTATTGGAGGCCTACATGGTGTGTTGGAGGTGTTTGGGGCATAATTGGGCATAAGTGTTGGACTTCGGGCTTAAATGGATCATGTGAGTGATCGGAGGACCCCGTGGAGGGTTTAGGAGTGGTTTCGCGCGAAACGGATATTAAAATTGGGCTCCGCGCGAAATTCGGGCTAAGAACCCATTTTCGGGTGCCTTCGGTAATTTTTAGAGTTGGAATTTGGCAAAACGGACGTCAAATTAGGATTCAGCGCGCGAAAACGGTCAAAATGGACTACCCACTTGTCATTTATGAGCTCAGGTTACTGTTCACCGCCGGAACAGTGTTTCCGGCGATCGCCGGCGGCGGCGGCGGCGGCGGCGGAGAGCGGCGGCGCGGCCTCGGGCAGGCGGAGAGCGGTGGCGGGCAGGGCGCATGGGCGGGGGCAGGGCGCGCGGTCCACGCGGCCGGCGTGCACCGGAGCGGGGTGCCACGTGGCGTTTCCTTATTGGATGGCTTTCTAGGCGCGGTTCATGGAATCCCTCGGGGTGCACGGTGGATCGGTGGAAGACACGTGGCAGCACGTCATTGGTTCGGTGTTTTGAGTGTCGTGCACCGGGTTCAGCGAATACGTGGCTTGGACACGTGGCGCGCGGGGATTGGGCGCGTCACTGTGCGCGTGCAGGTGGCAGGGTGGCGCGGCAGGTGGCGTGGGCGGCTGGCGTGGCGGCCACGGCGCCGACGTGGCGCATGCGTGCGCCACGTGGCGGCCCGCCATTGGCGGGCGCCAACTGCTGCGTTGACCAGTGGAGCGCCACGCGGCGCGGGGGGAGCGGCCGGATCCGCTGTTTCGTGTTCGGGGACACGTGTCGGTGCGCGGAGCGGGTCGGACGTTGCGCGGTCCGACCGGATCGGGTGTGCGCGGTTGGGCCGCTGGCGGGCCGGCTACTGTTTGGGCCCGGTTTCGGGGCCCGAAAGATTCGGGCGCCCGAAACCGGGGACACAGTTGGTATTTTGGAATTGTTTTGTTGGGCCTATAAATACCCCCTCCTCTCCCTCTTTCTCCTTTTTCGAGCTTTAGAGAGGGAATGGGAGGGAGAGCTCTATACGAAGTTTGTTCCCCTTGATGTCCTTGATCTCGTGGTGGATCCCCGGAATTTCTGGAAGCTCGGCAACGGCGATATCATTTTACAGTTCGCCTCGGTTTTCTCCCCATTTCGGCCCATTACCGTCGCAGATCAGTCAAAAATTCACTGTGAGCAAACCAGGAGGAGTTTTTGGACGATTTCTTCGACAGCGTGTTCCTAAGAGGTAAGGCTTCGATTTTCGTGTTGATCGCTTCGCTCCGTTTCGCACTTTTGGCACGTTTCCCGAGACATCTTTGACCCCTATTTTTCTGTGTTGGATTTTGGACAGCACCGGCTTGTCGATTTTATATCTCAGCCTAGGAACATCGGATCAAGGCGTTTCAGGACTCGATTTTGATCTACTCGTCGCAAGGAACACAGTGGTGATTTTTCTGGGATTTTTGGAAATTGTTTCGAAGGTGATAATTAAGCTTTTCTTGGACAGATTGCTACAGGAATTCTGTTGTGGAGATTTTGAGTATGCAGCGGTGTTTTATTTTTATCTTGGCCTACAGGTATCAGATCTGGGCGTTTAAACAGTCGTTTTGGGGCTACTCTTCGCGAGGAACGCGACCGTGAATTTTCTGGATTTTCTTGAGGACTGGACAGAGGTGATATTTAACAGTTTTGGGACTGATTTTGGACAGTAGGTAATTGTGCAATTTTGGGATTAATTGTGCGATTGTTCTGTGTGTGGGCCAGGAGTTTTTGGTGGATTGCTGTGTTAGAGGACAGCGGGCAGCGAGAGGTCTCTTTTGGTGTTGTGCGCGCTTTTCGAGGTGGGTGGTTGTTGCATGCCTCTACATCTGACTTACTCACTAAGTTTATTAGAGAACCCCACTATTGAGCATATTGATTGATTATCATGCATGATTGCCTGATATAAATGTGAGCCTATCATCTGAGATTAATTTTGTTGATATAGCATGTTGGGGATATTATTGGGATAATATTGCTGTTGGAACATGATCATTGGAATAATTTAATAGTGATAATTAACATGCTACATTAGCACCTAGATTTTATGAAAGTGGATTAAATGGATTAATTGTTGGGACATAATGACATATCTATGTGCGGGTGCCACTTTGGGATTTATTATGGATCAGGGATTATTTACATGTGTAGTTGACTGATGATTTTAGCATGATGGTTATATTTATGTGGATATTATTAATTATTACACATGTAAAACTGTTATTTGACATTCTCTCTCTTTCACATTGCTTGAGGACTTTTGCATGCTTATTTGGACATCTAGATAGGCCACTATTTTATTGCTACACTATCATATTGGGATTTGACTTAGGAGAAACCATGATTGCTTTCTTTCTCCTTTTTATTTAGACTTTTGAGTCATGTTGCTCGGGTTCGAGCAGAGGTTTGGGATAGTGTAGCCGGGACCTGAGGGTCAGTGACAGGGTGTACTTGATGTTGGATTATGGGTTATTGCGGCAACCGCGGACAGTAGGCGGTTGACCGGATCTTGATTATTTTACCCAATTGTGGGTTGTGGGTTATTGCGGTGACCGCGGACTTTGGGCGGTTGACCGGATGTTTACTATTGCATCAGATTGGGTATCAGATTTCTCTAGTGGATGGTATTTCCCACTTTTGAGTACTATTGCATCAGATCGGGGTTTCATTAGTGGACGGAGTTTCCCACTTTGATCATAGTCATGATCCAGTCCTGCTATTGTGAGACATTGGTTACAGAGATACTTTACTCGTGTGGGTCGCTCCCCTCGAGTGCCACTCCGGAGTAGGCTTTAGACCGTGTTGGGTTGTCAGACCGTGTTGGGTTCCGGTCATTTGGACAGTGGAGATACTGAGTTCTTGAGTTCGACAGCAGAGCAGGCAGTACCAGTTTTACTGGTGGCACTAGATTGGGTCTATTTGGTCAGATACTGTTTCCTGATGCATTCATACCGTCATTTCCTTCGGTATTGCATTTAGAGGCATACTTGTTGTGGTTTCCCCTTTTATTCAGTAGTTCTGTTTACAGCTTTACCACTTGCCCCTTTTCTTGCCTCTAGTAGACTTAGTGGGTACGCCGGAGCTTGAGGCTTTACCCACAGGGGGAGGCTACTGGTTTACTAGTGGTTCTCACCCCCACTGTTGTTTCCTTTCTTTTTCTCCCCCCTGTTTTGCAGAGTCCTCATTGGAGTTGCTGATCTTCGGTCGTTGTTCGGGGCGAGGGAGTCACGAGCTAGATCTTTACCACCCGAGGAGTGTAGCTGTATCCCCTGGTTGGAGATTCCTCGTAGCTGTTGGCTGGTTTTTACTGTTTTCTTTGGAGAGAGATCTTTTGTATTTGGAGAGACTGAGAGACTGATGTACTATAGTTTTAGTTTATCTCCTTTTATAGTTGAGAGATGCTGTACTGAGGACATTGTATGATGATTATCTGTATTTGAGGAGATGGATATTGTACTTTATTTCATGTTGTACAGTGATTGAATTTTATTTTACAGCATTTTATTTCAGCTCTGATATTTGTGTAGCTATAGTACTATCTTTTGCAGGTTAGACGCTTCGCCTATGCGGGTTTTAGCATAGGTAGCGGATCTGTTGGCGAGCCCGGGTCGCAGTTTCGACCCCGGGGCGTGACACACTTGGACACCAAGTATCTTGTGGTGAGAGAGAAGATAAATGAAGGATATGTTAGAATCGAATACATCAGTACCAAGTGTATGATTGCAGACCCAATGACCAAGGGACTAGCACCTGGGTCATATAAAGATCATGTTTGTAGCATGGTTCTAATAAGTTCTTTTGATGTATAAGATTCTGATATTATTTTTATCTTTTTTCTATAAAGTTACAGTTTTGATGCAGCTGTATTGGACCGTTTAATAGACATAAAGTTTTGTCTGTTAACGAATGGACATAAAGTTTTAGTTCATTCATAAAGTTGTGCCATATAAAGTGCTTGGCTAGGAGATGAAGATGATATGGTAATTATGGAAGGAAAATTTCAATATAGAGAGGTGGACCGCCATAGTTTCTATCATTGTAGTCTTTTAGTTTGAGTTAAGGATCAAGTGAGTTCTAAGGTATTTGACCATAAAGTTTCCAATAATGCGCAATAAAGTTTGGAATATAGAAATCCGTTCATGAAATATAATTAATATAAGCCAAGTGGGAGATTGTTAGGATTTTCATATATGTGGCATAATTAATTATATTTAAATTTGGATTTACTATAGATAAGGTCAATCCTAAAAGATATAGAATTATTTGATATGGTATATCTTATTCCTTTTCTATCCATTTAAATTAAATAGAATCCTAACCGACTTTGATGGGAAGTCGATCTGGAATCTATATAAAGGGGTACTGGTCCTGCCACCTACTCATGTGCATTCTGGTAAGATTATCCATTAAATCCACACCATACGGAAGAACGCCTGAGAAATGAGGAGAAACCAGATTACCTAGTTCGGTCGGTACTGTTTGGTATTACAACCGAATTTCTTGCTTCCGCTGTTTAATCAAGAATTTCTTCTCGATGGCGCTCTGTAAGTTATTTTACAGTTTTATTTATGATCCTGAATATTTGTATGTATTGATTTTATTTTATACCAAATAAATTCCATCAAATTTATACATGTTATTAAATCATCCATTATATAATATTTAGATATATATATTGATTCTTATATATAGTTCTAACATTATATACAGCTATAACTATATTTGGTAAAATTTTATAAATAATTAATTTAAATAAATTTTATCATAAATTTTTCTGTACTGCTAGTTGCAGGCTTGCAGCACGCGGATCATCTTAATGTTATGTGAATGCTTTAAGAATAAAAGGAAGATAATTAATTTGTCTTCTATAAACTATAAAGTCAACAAATTGGCGGCCGACAAGTAGTAGTAACTTTACCAGGGCATCAGACTAAAGTAGTACTGTTTAGTAGGGGGGTAGAGTAGGAGTAGCGCGCGACATATGTCCCTACTTCATTAAATATCTTTTATGTTTGAATCTTGTGAAATTACCATCTAGTATTTGATTAGTCCAATATCTATACTGGTGGAAAGCTCTATCCAATTTAATGGTACATCTGAAAATCAAATGAAAATGTTCTTAGTGAAGAGATTTGTTTTGCGCAATGAATAAAAATTATATGATTAATTAATAATAAAAGAACATTAAATATTCTCTTGAGTATCTCATTTGGTACATTTATAAAAAATTCTTCGCTGTTGGCGACGGGGATCACACAATTTATAAAAAATTCTTCGCTGTTGGCGACGGGGATCACACAATGACGCTTTCTTCGGCGGCGACAACAGTGACGGCGACGATAATTCCTTCAACCACTGCGGAGGAAAAAGGTGGACGCGCATTAGTGAGAGATGGGGAGGGAGGAAGGTGACGATGTACATGAAAAGATAAGGAAAAAAGAATGCTAAATTACAAAAAGCCCCCCTGTCATATCCCACTTTTCCACTTTACCCCCCTGTCATTAAAAAGTCGACAATCTGCCCCCTCGTAATTACCGAATTGTGCAATAACCCCCCCGCCGTCAGTTGACCGTCAGTTTTTTTGAAAAATAATTTCATATACCCAAAGTACCCTTAGAAAATATCCTTAAAAAAAAAAAAAAAAAAAAAAAAAAAAAAAAAAACTTTGGAATAAAAAAAAAAGGAGGGCATTTTCGTCATTTTACCATTCCCGTTAACGTCGTTGCCCCTAAATACAATTCGGTAATTACGAGGGGGCAGATTGTCGACTTTTTAATGACAAGGGGGTAAAGTGGAAAAGCGGGATATGACAGGAGGGTTTTCTGTAATTTAGCCAAAAAAGAATTAGTAAATTTTGAAAATGGAGATGTGAGGATTTTAAATGACGATGAATTATTTTAATGGATTAATTAAAAGTTTAGTAAAAAAAAGAAAAGGGCCACAATAAAATGATTAGAGATAGAGAGATGAGAATTATAAATAGCAATAGAATTATTTGGATGCATTAATTGAAAATTTGATAGAGGGAACGAGAATTAGAAGGATCACATGTTGATGAGGACGAAAGAGAACTTGTCTTGTGGTGAAAAATATTGGAGCTTATATCCGTGTAGTGAATAGAAAGAGTCATGATAGATTAATTAGAGATAGAGCAGTGAGAAACTTTTTCACCTTGAAAAATTTCGTGTGGCGCTCAAGTGTCGCACACCCAATTCAGCCTTCTCGAGTCCTTAGTACGGACACATCTCCAAACTTAACAATGAAATACCAACTTAAGCATTAACCAAGCATGCACCTCCCTGAGTTTGACTAGCTACTTGACGTCACGCCTTACGTTGAACCCCTCGTCGGACTCCAAGAGTTCCCAACGAACAATCCCACTATCGAGGTTGGCCACCAAGCCGAGTGCATTTAATCTCTCCATACAAACTCTTCTTGAGATCGTTGCACATCTGAATACCTCATTGCCTCCAAAGCTAACCATAAAGACATTACAAGTTCTCCCAAACTTAGTTCCCTTCGAGTATAACCGAACAACTCACCCCACATGCACTTCTCACTCGTCCACATGACCTTTGCATCGCCATGGCGCTTCGCGCCCTTGTTTTGCCTCAATGAGATACTTAATTGATTTGGGTATATTCTGTTCCGTTAGCCACATGGTCCCGCCATTGCCTAACCAAGCTCAGTTGTCAACACCCTCGATCCGGCCTAAAGGTTCACTTCCTGGATACCCAATATCGATCGTCCCCACTTAAGCTTCCCTCATAAGAGTTTACATGATCGAGCCGGCCTAACTCTGCATCGCTAGCTACTTGGCACCTCCATTGAATGACTATGCTTGGTCGCCAATACACTTCGCCTAACTTTGCCTCTCAAGCTTCATGGGCATCGTGCCCCACAAATCCCCCCTCCGAAGGACCATCCGTCGTAAGACTACCTCTTATCCGCTCATTCGCTCCACTACAGAGATCCAAGATGGTATAAGATAGCGCAAGCGATTCTAGGAGGAAAGTCTTGTAGTATTCTCCACCCCATATTGTTTTCAATCTAGTGTCTTTAATATTGCCCTAGGATTGTATAGTTTTCAACCTACATGATTCGCTCGCACGAACGCTAGATTTGGCACATCCGCATGCCAAGGGCGACCTATGTCCTATGGATTATCGGCGTAGTCGAGGCCACTTCATAAGTGTCATATCCCTCCTCTATGTACCAAGCAAGGCCTCCTCCCCTTTGCCACCCCGGGTCGGGTGTATAAAAGTGCTCACCAAGGGGTGTGTTTTGAGTCCTCATATGCAGTACCAATATCCTTGCCACGGCATAGGCCATTTCTAGGAGATTGCTTTCGTTGACTCATCAGCAACTTCACCCTGATGGATTGTATCAACTTCACAACTCCCTAACTTCATCAACCCAAATGTCTTCCAAATATGACCTCTAAGATTGTGAGTGTTTTCAGGAAGTAAAAGTTTGTCTCGAAGAAAAAAGTGGAAAAAGGCAATTGAAGGCGAGTACTATATTCTCAATAATTGGTATCAGAGTCAAAGGTTACCGATCCTCAGGAGAGATCGACATCAAAATACTGGATTACCGATCATCACTGGGGGCGATCACAATTTGATCTCGCTAGGTGTGTTGGATTCGAAAGTATGCAATTTTTTGGCTTCGGGTGGAGCTAAGAGGGTCCAAAAGCGAGATCGGATCGTACAGAGATGTAGTCGCTCGAGGTGGAGCGACGGAGAGCTCGATGTAGCGATTGAAGACTACAAATCAAATCAAGGTGGAGATTGTTAGGTTGGTTAGATTTGTAGTTGAATTCTAGTTAGATTAATATTTAAATCTGTTAGAGATAAATTTATTAAGATTTAAATATTAATTAGAATAAAAATCTATTTAGATTAGGATTTAGAAAGCTTTTGCTGTAAGCTATAAATATAGCATATGTGCTATTATTTTGACGGTGGTGGTCACACCTATGGAGGTGGTGGGGGATAGGATTTAGCTACACCTATATGGCATGGCTAAGGTGTCCATAATTTTGGATGCACGTGCGTACGTGTGCGTTCAAAGAGAGAAATCTTCTAGATTTAAAGAAGACGAGAGAATGGTGAGAGAGATTCAGGAAGAGGGCTCGGGTTGAAACTACTCTATTGCAGAAAAGGAGTCGGTGTAATTTTTCTCTTGGTTAATGAATCTTGTTTCACCTGCATATTTTCTATTTTCATTTTTCTTCTTTATGTGGTTGTATTGGTTCCATTTTTGTTGTAGATGCGGGTTTATGGTAAAAAATCTGATTTGACGTTTTCACTACGGAATCCCAATACTAGGCGGTACCATTGGATTGCGGTACCGGAGCAGGTTACAAATTCACAAAATTTGGTATCAGAGTGAGTACCAGATTCCAACAAAGGATGTCATGGTTGAGCCCAAGCGATCGACATGTGACAGATGACTTCCTCGTACTACCTGAGTGGTGCATTCTTTTCATTTTCGTGCACAAGTTCATATCAAAACTCGACAGAGTCGCTCTCCCTCGCTCCTTTCGAACACAAACTCCAAACATCCCACGTCTTAGAGCGTTCCACGTGAATCAGTTTGTAGCTCGCTTCCGCTTCTCCACCTCAAAATGTTATGATGATATATGGTATTGTGCCTTTTGCATGCTCGATCGGCAGATTCTCGATCCGATATTTTCATTTCCATGGACCGAGTCCCTTTCTTCAAGCTCTCATCTACATAGAAAATGATAAGATCGTATTAAGAATCCAATGTCCTCCAAAATCTGTGGATATTTATGCCAGTTCAGTGCTGCCGTCGTAACCAACTTTTGTCGCACAAATACCTCCACAATCACATAAGAGGTGAGAATTATATAAAGCGCGCAGTAGGACCATTTAGATGTATTAATTGAAAATTTGGTAAAGATGAAGAAAAACTTACGAGGTGATAAAAAATATTATGGATCATATAGGTTAATAGATATTGTATTCATTTAAATAATAATATATATTTTGTTAATTTTATTTATTTAATTTTGGTAATATTAAAAAATTTAAATTTTGAGGAAAATAAAATTTGAACAGAAAAGGAATAGATTATGGAGAAAATATATAAAAATGAAAAGAGTAGGCCGCTTTTCCATAGGCCGAATACTTTCTTTAGATAAAAATTTGTAAAACTTATTTAAATTATTAAGTACGATAATTGAACCTTTCATAATTTAGATTTTAAAACTCAAAATTTCAATTTATTTGATGATTTTTTCCATACAAAATGCAAACTAATTACTTATTTTAAAAAAAATTATAGTTAGTAAACTATATAAAACATACTAATTAAATTTGTAAAAATAAACAATGTATTTAAATTTTAAAACTGAATAATTATTAGCTAACTTAAATCAAACAAATTAAGAGATAAGACAATAAAATTATTTTTTTTGAAGATTAGATCATCAAAAATGTAAACTAATTACTTATTTTTAAAAAAAAAATTATGGTCAACTAACGGTATAAAATATACTAATTAAATCTATAAATATAAATAACATATTTAAATTTTAAAGCTAAAGAATTATTAGCTCACTTAAATCAAACAAATTAAGAGATTAGATAATAAAATTTTTTTTTTGAAGATTAAATAATCAAAATAAAATAAACAATGGATAATAATTAAGATAAGCTCTGCGCATTTTTAACTATTTTTTTATATATATTTCTTCAGCGTTCACAATGTCAGTTGGGGACCACTGAGCTGGGTAAACTGTTGGAGTTGTCCATGCCTGAAGTGGCTGATCTAAGTAATTACTTACTACTCATTGAGTTAATAGTTAAGTTTCAATTAAGCCCCGAAATTTTAATTGCTATTTTAATTATATTATTTTGGTAACAACGTAAAAATATATATATCTAATTATGGAATATTTTGAGTTGGCTATAAATTTTTTAAAATTTTAATTTTATTATTTACCTTTTCAATTTATTTAATTTGAGTCAGCAAATAAAATTCTAGCTTTAAATTTTGAATTTGTAGTCTATCTTTATAGATTTAGTTAATACATGCACTTCATTGTAATTTTAAAATTATAAATTTATTAAAAATAAGTAATTAGTTTAAATTTTAAAACTAAAGTATTATCTACTGGTTTAAATTAAATAAATTGAAAGGTTGAATAATATAAAATTAAAATTTTTAAAGATTAAGTAGCCCACTCAAAATAAATTATATCTTAGACAAGTGTTTTATATTTTTTATCTGTCACTTATTAGTTTTAGTATAGTTTTAGTATTATTTTTCTAATGAAAAAGGTCATATCTCAAGATGGCATGATAATTAAATATTATTTTTCTGTAGCTGATAAGTTATTATCCTATTATCTTTTAATAATTAAATCAATTATGTAGGGCCTCTGAATCCCATACAGCTTTTTCCCGTGAATCCACTGTGCAAACACCTGTTGATGGTGTATCTAGCCCATAGTGCATCAAAGGGATGCCACAAATGGACCCTGTGAGCTTTGGTTAGCTGTATTGGCCTTCGGCTGCTTTTGCCGAATTTTAGAAAAGGATTTAGGCCAAACGGAGAGTGGATTTGGATTCAGCGCGGAAAAACGCTTGAAAATGGCTTTTTGTTTGCTAAATTCTGAGTCCGGATGCCCAAAAAGGACTCCCGAAAAATTTACTGGATTTCTGGTGCATGGGGGAGCCGTGGACCGGCGGGGGTGCCACGTGGCGCGACCTGATTGGTCGGCGCACGCGGCTGGGTCCACGGAACGGCCTGGAGTGGGCCGGGGTGCACCGCGGGGCGCGTGGACCGGCGGGTGTCCACGTGGCAGCGCCTGATTGGGCGGCTCAGGTGCGCTCGGTCTGCGGGAGCGCGCGGGGAGGCGTGGACCGGGGGCGCGCCACGTGGCAGCACCCGGTTGGCGGGCGCATGAGCGCGCGGTCCACGCAGCGCGCGGGGCAGGTGACGGGGGCGGGCGCCGTACCGCGGGCAGGTGGCCGTACGCGGGGCAGGCGCGGGCGACGTGGGCAGCGCCACGTGGCGCCCGCTGATTCGCGGGCGCCACCTACCGCGTTGACTGCGGGCAGGACACGTGGCGGCGCCGGCGGGCTTGCACGGCTGCCGCCTGTTCGGGCGACACGTGGCGGGCTCCGAGGCGGGTCGGACGAAGTGGAGATCCCGTCCGACGGCGCGAAGTGGGCCGGGCCGCACTGTGCGCGCCCGAAAGTGGTGGGCCGGGCCGCACTGTGCGCGCCCGGAAATTTCCGGGCGCCCGAAAGTTGGGACATATTGGGAATTTTCCCAATTGTTCCTCCAGCCTATAAATACAAGCCCGAGCCCTCTTCTTTGGCTTTTTTCTCTCAACCTGCACATCTTCTGCCCGAGCCACCTTAAGGAGATTTGTTCATCTCTTAATCCTTGATCTTCTTGCCAAGTTCTGGGATTTTAGGAGCACGCATCCCGAGGTTCTCCATTTTACGGCGCGGCGCGACGTTGTGGTTCCTGTGTTCTTCTTCGGCGCAGCAGCAGTGTTTTAGCTCCCCTGGGCTACCCCGAGGTCCTTTTTCTGTGATTCTTGCGCCGGTGACTCCTAAGAGGTAGGGCTTCATCTTTCATTTTGATCGCGCTTTCCCGTTTCGAGGTTTTGGCACGGATCCCGAGGCAAACAGTGACCCCTTTTTCTGTGTGGATTGTTGACAGCACTGAGTATTTTGGCCATATCTTCGCGCACGAGCGTCAGACGGAAACGAGCTTATACAACTTTTTCATCTACGGATCGCAAGGAACGCGCTCGTATTTTTCTTGGATTTTTGAGTTTTATTTCGAGGTGAAAATCACTGTTTTCTCAGTGAACAGTGTCAGTTTTTAGCACAGTTTTTGTATGAGTGTACCCCCTTGCCGAATTTATATCTTGACTTACCGAACTCAGATTTGGGCGTGCAAGGTACCGTTGCGAAGCTATCGACGCGAGGATCGCCGTGATATTTTTCTGGGAATTTTCTGGGCACATTCTGCAGGTGAAAATTTAACAGTTTTGGGACAGATGTTGTATGTGATTATAAGAGCAATATTTGGGAGCCTAAGTGTATTTAGTGGACTTTGTATTGTGCCAGGAGTGTTACGGGTGTGCTGAAATTGTTGGAGCAAGGATTGGAGTTTTTGGTATTTTCAGCTGTACGGATCCGGACAGTTCGCACTTCAGGTGGGTGGTTGTTGTACTCCTCTCCTTTGGTATGCCCACTAGGAATATCAGAGTACCCCTGATTTGATGATGCTAAATTTGTTGTTGGTAGACTTGCATGCTCTAGGAAATTAATTATTGGTTATTTGATCCATGATAAATTGTTGTTAGAATGATTACTTTATTTAATCGCTTAATTATTCTGGACTGCATGTTTAGGGGCAGAATAGTAATTGAGGACAGCAAAATTGATGATTGTTCATATGAGACTGTCACCTTAGCTTATGTCACTCTAAACTGTTTATTCTTGGAAAATGGACAAAATATTGGGACAATGCATGATTAAACTGGTCACTTAATTATGTCATCTTTTACTGCTACACTATTTTTGGGACTTGACTTAGGAGAAACCATGCATTTATTCCTTCTTTCTCCTATTATTGATAGACTTGAGGCATAGTGCTCGGGTTCGAGCGGGGGTTGGACAGTGTAGTCAGGTATTGGGGATTTGGGACAGGTTGGGCTTATGACAGGGTGTTGCGGCGACCACGGATCTTGGGTGGTTGACCGGGTTGTACTATTGCATCAGATTGGGTGTTGGGGATCGGGCTTTCTTTAGTGGAGGGTTTTCCCACTTCATTGAGTCTTGATCCAGTCCTGCTATATCAGTTACTTGTGGTTACTTACTTTCCTCGTGTGGGTCGCTCCCCTCGAGTGCCACTCCGGAGTGCGCGGCTGACAGACTTTGTGTCCTCGGGGACTCCTTTTGCTTCGGTATCATGCGTAGTCGGCAGTACCCACGCGGCAGAGCAGGCAGTGCCAGTGTTCACTGGCGGTCAGATTGGGTCGTTTTGACAGGCTTCTTGATACTGATGCATCCTTTTCCCATCCTTGTTGGGTTATCATGTAGAGGCATATTAGGGATAGCATTTTATCAGTTGTCACATTTATCTGCACCCCCTTTCTTTTTCTTTTCCTTTTTGCCTCTGATCACCTGGTGGGCATATCTGAGCTGAGGCTTTACCCACTAGGGGAGGCTACTGTTTATAGTAGTACTTACCCCCATTGTCTTTTCTTGTTTCTTTCTTCCCCTTTGTTTTGCAGAGTCCTCTGTGGGAGTTGCTGGGCCGTCAGCAACTGATCGAGGTAAGCGGATTGCGGACTAGATAGAGAGCCACCCGAGGGTTGTAGCTGGAGATTTTGGGTACCTGGTCTTCTCAGACAGCTTTTGTTTATTTCTTTTTGGGTCTGGCTTCTGCCAGCTGTTTGTATTTTGTGGTGAGCTGGGAGAGACATCTGTATTTATTTTCACTGTTGTACTCTTTTACTTCCAGCTTCTGTCTGAGATACAGTAGTTTTAGTTTAGCTCTGATTATTATGCTCTTTTATTATTATTTCTTATATCTGAGCAGGTTACCGACGCTTCGTGTATGTGGGAAATACCGCATGCACGGCGGATCTGTAGACGGGCCCGGGTTCTGGTTTACACCCGGGGCGTGACAGATTAAGTTGGTATCAGAGCTTAGGGATAGGTCAGTTGGGACTTAGGAAACCCTAGGCTTTTGGACAGACCCTAGGATGATAGGGCGTGAGTGGCGTGACATTTTGCGAAAGTCGGTGATTTTTATAGTTAACTCTTCCTGTGAGTGAAGAGGGATCGACATAGCCTATTTCTGTTGAACCATTATGTTGGCTGCAGACAACATAAGGTTACAGAAATAGGAGGATGTCTTTTGACTTTCGCCAGATTGGGTCGTGTGGGGTTTTGTTGCTGATGTTTGGTTTCTTGTGGCAGGATGCCTCCTCGACGCCGGATTCCTACTCGGGGTACTCCCTTACCCCCTGTTGAGCCAGAGCAGTCCAGACCCTCTGAGCTTACTGAGTTGAGGGCCTTGGTGGCCCAGTTGGCGGAGGGTCAGCGCCGCCAGGAGCAGAGGATTGACCAGCTGCTTGCCCAGAGGGAGGCACCACCCCCGGCTGTTCCTGAGGCCCCTGTGCCTCCTGTTGCACCTTTTGTGCCGTCAGCGCCATCTTCGAGTAGCGGGGCTCCTGGAGCTATTCAGCCTTTGACTGCGGAGGAGGAGCAGGATTTTGCTGACAAACTCTCCAAGTTTGTTCAGCGGGGACCACCTAGATTCTCAGGGCGGGATGCTCAGCCCTGGGCTGTTGGGAGATGGCTTTCTGCGATGGAGAAGCTTTTTCGGGACTTCTTCATCGACCCGAGGTATCGAGTGCACATGGCGGTGCACTGTTTGGACGGAGATGCTGATTTTTGGTGGCAGCGGGTAGAGCCACTGGAGTTCCGGATCACTCGGCAGTTGCCTTGGGAGGAGTTCCGACGGATGGTGTTGGACACCTATTTTTCTACCAGTGTGAAGAAGAAGTTGGAGGACGACTTGAAGAATCTGCAGCAGGGCGATCGATCGGCTCATGCCTATTTCCAGGAGTTCATGGAGCTGTTGAACTGTGTGCCCTTCGTCGCTCGTGACGGTCCGCACCAGGTAGAGTTGTTTGAGGCAGGCCTCCGTCCAGAGATTTACACACTTGTGCATGCTCAGAGATTTCAGACCCTGGAGGCAGCCGCAGAGCATGCACAGTGGGTGGAGAGAGGTGATCAGGTGGTGGCCAGACGGAGGGCCGCGGTCGCGCAGAGTTCCGACAGGAAGCGACCAGCCCCAGAGGACGGGGGACAGGCCAGCTCATGGAGACCGCCACGGCCGCCGCAGTCCCAGTCTTACGGCCGTGGGCGATCTGAGAGGAGAGGGCCTGGTGGACCCCAGAGACCGCAGCAGCATCAGCAGCAGCACCAGCAGCAGAGATCGCAGCAGAGGCAGCAGAGATCTCAGCAGCAGTCCTCGAGCAGCAGCAGCAGCAGCCGAGACAGCCCCGATCTTCTGACCGATGTATTTTCTGCGGGGGTCAGCATGCCGCCATCACTTGTGATCAGAGATGGGGTCGATGCTTCCGTTGTGGACAGCCGGGGCATGTGCGAGCTACCTGCCCCCTTACTACTTCCTCGGCACCTTCTTCGGCATCGGCTCCATATCCCCTCAGCAGCAGCGGCCACCAGCTCAGCGGCCTTATGCTCCAGCGAGCAGGCCGTCCACCTCTTATCCTACAGATTCCCGACCTCCAGCACCGAGCGGGCGGGTGTATGCCGCCCAGTTAGCAGATTCTTCAGCGGCAGACCAGGTGGTGGCAGGTATTACTCTACTCTTTGGTATTCGGACTCGCACTTTATTTGACACTGGAGCTTCGCATTCTTTCATTAGTCGAGCATTTGCATCCCTTCATGGTCTAGAGATAGAGTCCTTATCACTTGCATTAGAGGTGCGGATTCCTGATCACGTTTTGCATGTCGAGGAGCGTTGTGTGGCTTGCCCGGTGCAGTTGGGGCCTTGGATTTTGCCTGCAGACTTGCTTGTTTTGCAGCAGCTCCAGGATTTTGACTTGGTGCTAGGGATGGATTGGCTGTCACGATATTCCGCCACTATCGACTGCAGAGAGAGGACGGTGACTCTTCGTGAGCCTAGACAGGAGGAGTTCATCTTCAGAGGCTGCCAGAGCACGCTGTTCGCAGCGACCATTTCCTCGGCGAGAGCTAGGAGGATGATGAGCAGAGGTTGCACTGCCTTTTTGGCCACTTGGTGGAGGTGCCTACGGCGGCACTGGGACTCGAGGATATCCCTATTGTCCGAGAGTTCCCAGATGTGTTTCCCCCAGAGTTGACGACGATGCCGCCGGAGAGGGAGATTGAGTTTGTGATTGATGTAGTCCCTGGGACTGCACCAATCTCAAAGGCACCCTATAGGATGGCGCCAGCTGAGTTGAGGGAGTTGAAAGCCCAGCTTCAGGATCTTTTGGATAGGGGCTTCATCAGGCCTAGTGTTTCTCCGTGGGGAGCGCCTGTGTTGTTTGTGAAGAAGAAGGATGGGTCACTTCGATTGTGTGTGGATTATAGGGAGTTGAATAAAGTGACCATCCGGAACAAGTATCCCCTCCCCCGGATTGATGATTTGTTTGATCAGCTGCAGGGAGCGTCTGTGTTCTCGAAGATTGATCTGCAGTCCGGTTACCACCAGCTGAGGGTGAGGGCCGAGGACATCTCCAAAACGGCTTTCAGATCGCGGTACGGGCATTATGAGTTTACTGTGATGCCTTTCGGGTTGACAAATGCCCCTGCCGCATTCATGGACTTGATGAACAGGATATTTCAGCCGTTTTTGGACCGGTTTGTGGTGGTGTTTATAGATGATATTCTGATCTACTCCCGGAGTGATCTGGAGCACGAGGAGCACTTGAGGACTGTGCTACAGCTTCTGCGAGAGAAGAAGCTGTATGCCAAGTTCAAAAAGTGCGAGTTTTGGCTCCGGGAGGTCGCCTTTCTGGGTCATGTTGTTTCAGCTGCTGGAGTGGCGGTGGATCCGGCCAAGGTGGATGCTATTCGAGATTGGCCGAGGCCGACGACTATCACCGAGGTGCGGAGCTTTCTTGGATTGGCGGGCTACTATCGGCGTTTTGTGGAAGGCTTTGCGAAGCTTTCCTCTCCCCTCACTCGTCTGACCAGGAAAGGGGTTAAGTTTGTTTGGAGCGAGACTTGCCAGAGCTGTTTTGAGGAGCTGAAGCAGAGATTGATGACCGCTCCAATCCTTGCCCTCCCAGTTATGGGGGAAGGATTTGTGATTTACAGTGATGCCTCTCGTAGTGGTCTGGGGTGTGTGTTGATGCAGCATGGTAGGGTGATTGCCTATGCTTCACGGCAATTGAAGGACTATGAGAAAAATTACCCTACTCATGATCTGGAGCTGGCAGCGGTGGTGTTTGCTCTGAAGCTGTGGCGGCATTATTTGTATGGAGAGCATTGCGAGATATATACTGATCACAAAAGCTTGAAGTATCTGTTCACCCAAAAGGAGCTGAATTTGAGGCAACGCCGGTGGTTGGAGCTGTTAAAGGATTATGATCTGAGTATCCTTTATCATCCCGGCAAGGCCAATGTCGTGGCAGATGCTTTGAGTAGGAGGACGAGTCTGAGCTTATTGATCTCGCAGCAGGCGCCGTTGGTCGAGCAGATGAGGCGGTTACAGCTGGAGGTAGTATCCCCTGGGGTCTCTGCTAGACTCATGTCTATGGTCTTGCAGCCCACTCTGTTGGAGAGGATCAGGGACACTCAGAGTGAGGACCCCCACTTGACGAGGATCAGGACGCAGCTTCAGGCGGATCAGACAGGGGATTTTTCTGTGGATAGCTCGGGAGTACTACGGTACAGGGACCGAGTGTGTGTGCCTATGGATCAGGAGATTAGAGATCAGATTTTGAGGGAGGCCCATTATACACCTTATACCATCCATCCTGGAGGTACTAAGATGTATAAGGACCTCAAGGCACATTTTTGGTGGCCCGGAATGAAGCGGGACATTGGGAGATTCGTAGCTCATTGTTTAACTTGCCAGCAAGTGAAGGCAGAGCATCGCGTTCCTGCTGGTAAGTTGCAGAGTCTTCCAATTCCCGAGTGGAAATGGGACCACGTTACTATGGATTTCGTCACTGGATTGCCGAGGGCGCAGAGCGGGGCAGATGCGATTTGGGTTATTGTGGATAGACTCACCAAGTCGGCACACTTCTTACCGGTTCAGATGACTTGGCCACTGGAGCGTCTAGCGCAGTTATATTTGGATGAGGTAGTGAGGCTTCACGGTGTGCCTGCTTCGATTGTTTCAGACAGGGACCCGAGATTTGTGTCGCGCTTTTGGGGGAGTTTACAGTCTGCATTGGGGACTCAGCTCAGGTTTAGCACCGCTTTCCACCCACAGACCGATGGACAGTCAGAGCGCACCATACAGACCCTTGAGGATATGTTGAGAGCGTGCGTTATGGATTTTGGAGGAGGGTGGTACCGACACTTATCTTTGGTTGAGTTCGCGTACAACAACAGCTATCAGGCGAGCATCCAGATGGCTCCGTTTGAGGCGTTGTATGGACGCAAGTGTCGGTCTCCCTTGTATTGGAGTGACGTGGGTGAGAGGAGGACTTTGGGACCGGATTTGCTTTTGGAGGCAGAGGAAAAAGTCAGAATTATTCGCCGACATCTTGAGACAGCCCAGAGTCGTCAGAGGAGCTACGCCGACACTCGACGGCGAGACCTAGAGTTTCAGGTTGGTGATCATGTCTTCTTGAAGGTCTCGCCCTCGAAAGGGGTCCGGAGATTTGGAGTGCGGGGGAAGCTCAGTCCCCGCTATATTGGACCCTTTGAGGTACTTGGCAGAGTTGGTCCTGTGGCTTACAGAGTTGCCTTACCCCCACGCCTGGCCGGAGTTCATGATGTCTTCCACGTCTCAGCTCTGAGGAGGTATGTTTTTGACCCGTCGCACGTGATTGACTTCACTTCATTGGAGATCGGCGAGGACTTGGTCTACGAGGAGGGCCCGTTGCGGATTCTTGCTCGTGAGGTGAGGAAATTGCGCAATCGGGCCATTCCATATGTGAAGATCTTGTGGAGCAATCATGAGGAGCGAGAGGCTACATGGGAGCTGGAGACAGAGATGAGAGATGCCTACCCCTTCTTGTTCGAGGCTTCTGATTGAGGTACGTCTGCTTTGTTTTTCCTTGTTTCGGGGGCGAAACTTTTTTTTAGTGGGGGAGGATGTAGGACCCCTGAACCCCATGCAGCTTTTTCCTGTGAATCCACTGTGCAAACACCTGTTGATGGTGTATCTGGCCCATAGTGCATCAAAGGGATGCCACAGATGGACCCTGTGAGCTTTGGTTAGCTGTATTGGCCTTCGGCTGCTTTTGCCGAATTTTAGAAAAGGATTTAGGCCAAACGGAGGGTGGATTTGGATTCAGCGCGGAAAAACGCTTGAAAATGGCTTTTTGTTTGCTAAATTCTGAGTCCGGATGCCCAAAAACGGACTCCCGGAAAATTTACTGGATTTCTGGTGCATGGGGGAGCCGTGGACCGGCGGGGGTGCCACGTGGCGCGACCTGATTGGTCGGCGCACGCGGCTGGGTCCACGGAACGGCCTGGAGTGGGCCGGGGTGCACCGCGGGGGCGTGGACCGGCGGGTGTCCACGTGGCAGCGCCTGATTGGGCGGCTCAGGTGCGCTCGGTCTGCGGGAGCGCGCGGGGAGGCGTGGACCGGGGGCGCGCCACGTGGCAGCACCCGGTTGGCGGGCGCATGAGCGCGCGGTCCACGCAGCGCGCGGGGCAGGTGACGGGGGCGGGCGCCGTACCGCGGGCAGGTGGCCGTACGCGGGGCAGGCGCGGGCGACGTGGGCAGCGCCACGTGGCGCCCGCTGATTCGCGGGCGCCACCTACCGCGTTGACGCGGGCAGGACACGTGGCGGCGCCGGCGGGGCTTGCACGGCTGCCGCCTGTTCGGGCGACACGTGGCGGGCTCCGAGGCGGGTCGGACGAAGTGGGATCCCGTCCGACGGCGCGAATTGGGCCGGGCCGCACTGTGCGCGCCCGAAAGTTTTGGGCCGGGCCGCACTGTGCGCGCCCGGAAATTTCGGGCGCCCGAAACTTGGGACAATGGGAATTTTCCAATTGTTCTCCAGCCTATAAATACCAGCCCGAGCCCTCTTCTTTGGCTTTTTTCTCTCAACCGCGCATCTTCTGCCCGAGCCACCTTAAGGAGATTTGTTCATCTCTTAATCCTTGATCTTCCTGCCAAGTTCTAGGATTTTAGGAGGCACGAATCCCGAGGTTCTCCATTTTACGGCGCGGCGCGACGTTGCATTCCTGTGTTCTTCTTCGGCGCAGCAGCAGTGTTTTAGCTCCCCTGGGCTACCCCGAGGTCCTTTTTCTGTGATTCTTGCGCCGGCAGACTCCTAAGAGGTAGGGCTTCATCTTTCATTTTGATCGCGCTTTCCCGTTTCGAGGTTTTGGCACGGATCCCGAGGCAAACAGTGACCCCTTTTTCTGTGTGGATTGTTGACAGCAGCGGAGTATTTTGGCCATATCTTTGCGCACGAGCGTCAGACGGAAACGAGCTTATACAACTTTTTCATCTACGGATCGCAAGGAACGCGCTCGTATTTTTCTTGGAATTTCCTGAGATTTATTTCGAGGTGAAAATCACTGTTTTCTCAGTGAACAGTGCAGTTTTTTCACAGATTTTTGTTGGATGTACCACCTTGCCGAATTTATATCTTGACTTACCGAACTCAGATTTGGGCGTGCAAGCTACCGTTGCGAAGCTATCGACGCGAGGATCGCCGTGATATTTTTCTGGGAATTTTCTGGGCACTTTCTGCAGGTGATAATTTAACAGTTTTGGGACAGATGTTGTATGTGATTATAAGAGCAATATTTGGGAGCCTAAGTGTATTTAGTGGACTTTGTATTGTGCCAGGAGTGTTACGGGTGTGCTGAACTTGTTGGAGCAAGGGATTAGAGTTTTTGGTATTTTCATCTGTACGGATCCGGACAGTTCGCACTTCAGGTGGGTGGTTGTTGTACTCCTCTCCTTTGGTATGCCCACTAGGAATATCAGAGTACCCTGATTTGATGATGCTAATTGGTTGTTGGTAGACTTGCATGCTCTAGGAAATTAATTATTGGTTATTTGATCCATGATAAATTGTTGTTAGAATGATTACTTTATTTAATCGCTTAATTATTCTGGACTGCATGTTTAGGGGCAGAATAGTAATTGAGGACTGCAAAATTGATGATTGTTCATATGAGACTGTCACCTTAGCTTATGTCACTCTAAACTGTTATTCTTGGAAAATGGACAAAATATTGGGACAATGCATGATTAAACTGGTCACTTAATTATGTCATCTTTTACTGCTACACTATTTTTGGGACTTGACTTAGGAGAAACCATGCATTTATTCCTTCTTTCTATTATTGATAGACTTGAGGCATAGTGCTCGGGTTCGAGCGGGGGTTGGACAGTGTAGTCAGGTATTGGGGATTTGGGACAGGTTGGGCTTATGACAGGGTGTTGCGGCGACCACGGATCTTGGGTGGTTGACCGGGTTGTACTATTGCATCAGATTGGGTGTTTTGGGGATCGGGCTTTCT
Organism: Tillandsia fasciculata; assembly: GCA_029168755.2. Lineage (NCBI taxonomy): Eukaryota > Viridiplantae > Streptophyta > Magnoliopsida > Poales > Bromeliaceae > Tillandsia > Tillandsia fasciculata. Next base: position 9,184,013 of record CM054936.1, read on the forward strand.
TTAGTGGAGGGTTTTTCCCACTTCATTGAGTCTGATCCAGTCCTGCTATATCAGTTACTTGAGACAGGATTTCTTTACTCGTGTGGGTCGCTCCCCACGAGTGCCACTCCGGAGTGCGCGGCGACAGACTTTGTTTGTCGGACGGACGGCTCTTTTGCTTCGGTGTTATGCGTAGGCTGGCAGTTCCCGGAGCAGAGCAGGCAGTGCCAGTGTCCACTGGCGGTCAGATTGGGTCATTTTGACAGGCTTCTTGATACTGATGCATCCTTTTCCCATCCTTGTTGGTTATCATGTAGAGGCATATTAGGGATAGCATTTTATCAGTTGTCACATTTATCTGCACCCCCTTTCTTTTCCTTTCCCTTTTTGCCTCTGATCACCTGGTGGGCATATCTGAGCTGAGGCTTTACCCACTAGGGGAGGCTACTGTTTATAGTAGTACTTACCCCCATTGTCTTTTCTTGTTTCTTTCTTCCCCTTGTTTTGCAGAGTCCTCTGCGGGAGTTGCTGGGCCGTCAGCAACTGATCGAGGTAAGCGGATTGCGGACTAGATAGAGAGCCACCGAGGGTTGTAGCTGGAGATTTTGGGTACCTGGTCTTCTCAGACAGCTTTTGTTTATTTCTTTTTGGGTCTGGCTTCTGCCAGCTGTTTGTATTTTGTGGTGAGCTGGGAGAGACATCTGTATTTATTTTACTGTTGTACTCTTTTACTTCCAGCTTCTGTCTGAGATACAGTAGTTTTAGTTTAGCTCTGATTATATTGCTCTTTTATTATTATTTCTTATATCTGAGCAGGTTACCGACGCTTCGTGTATGTGGGAAACACCGCATGCACGGCGGATCTGTAGACGGGCCCGGGTTCTGGTTTACACCCGGGGCGTGACAAATTATCTAATCATCGATTTAATTAAAGAATTAAAAATTAGTGTAACAAAAATAATCTAATTAAATTGAAAAAAAAAAAAAAAAAAAAGTTTAACACCTTCTTTGTATTGTTACTATTTTTTTTTACTTCTTTGTTCACAAACTTCATGCAGACAACTGTGGAGACAGATGTTGGAGTACATGCAGTCCATACGTCTACTGAATTTACTTAACAACAAAAAAGCAAAAAAATATAGTAATAATTGTTATTTTTATTTATTTTTTGACATTTTGTCAAACTATACTTTTAGTTAGCCAGAAATAATAAATAAAATAGAGTTAGATTAAAAATATATAAAAATAAATATTTTTATATTTTTTTATGGGATAATAGAAAATATATCATATGATATACATAATGTAATATTATATATAAAAATAAATAAAATATTTTTTTATGGTACTATCTCACTGTATGTAAAAAAAATTTCAAAATAATTCAGGTATTTTTTTGCTGTCCTCCAAGGAAGCCTTAAAAATGAAATAGTTGATTTTTAGAGGCAATGTCGTAAAAGTTTATTTATAGAAGTAAAACCAATAATAATATCAACTTCGCTTTAAAGGTTTTAGCTAAAGTTAATAAAATTATCATAATTTGAAGAAAAATACTAGATGTACATTTCAAATGGGATTTACATCTTATACCCCATCCATTATAGGATGAAATGAATTTTACTCGTCATTTCGATACGACGAGTAGATGAATACCCACTCCAGAATACGAGTAGATGAATACCCACTTCAAAATAGGATAGATGTAGGATGTGATGGAATTTATATGGCATAAAATATTAAACCAATAAATATCAATATTCAGGATCATAAATAAAATTGTAAAATAACTTACAGAGCGCCATCGAGAAGAAATTCTTGATTAAACAGCGGAAGCAAAAATTCGGTTGCAATACTAAATATTACCGACCGAACTAGGTAATCTGGTTTCTCCTCCTTTCTCAGGCGTTCTTCCGTATGGTGTGGATTTAATGGTTCTTCCGTATGGTGTGGATTTAATGGATAATCTTACCAGAATGCACGTGAGTAGGTGGCAGGACTAGTACCCCTTTATATAGATTCCAGATCGACTTCCCATCAAAGTCGGTTAGGATTCTATTTAATTTAAATGGATAGGAAAGGGATAAGATATACCATATCAAGTAATTCTATATCTTTTAGGATTGACCTTATCTATAGTAAATTCAAATTTAAATATAATTAATTATGCCACATATATGGAAATCCTAATAATCTCCCACTTGGCTTATATTAATTATATTTCATGAACGGATTTCTATATTCCAAACTTTATTGCGCATTATTGGAAACTTTATGGTCAAATACCTTAGAATTCACTTGATCCTTAACTCAAACTAAAAGACTACAATGATAGGAACTATGGCGGTCCACCTCTCTATATTGAAATTTTCCTTCCATAATTACCATATCATCTTCATCTCCTAGCCAAGCACTTTATATGGCACAACTTTATGAATGAACTAAAAACTATATGTCCATTCGTTAACAGACAAAGCTTTATGTCTATTAAACGGTTCAATACAGCTGTATTAAAACTGTAACTTTATTGAAGAAAGATAAAAATAATGTCATAATCTTATACATCAAAAGAACTCATTAGACCCATGCTACAAACATGATCTTTATATGACCCAGGTGCTAGCCCCTTGGTCATTGGGTCTGCAATCATACACTTGGTACTGATGTATTCAATTCTAACATATCCTTCATTTATCTTCTCTCTCACCACAAGATACTTGGTGTCCAAGTGTTTACACCCCGTCGTAATCTTGTTGTTATTGGCAAAGAAAACTGCAGCTGAACTATCACAGAAAATCTTTATTGGACGAGCAATGGAGTCCACAATCTTTAAGTCTGTGATAAAATTCCTAAGCCAAATAGCCTGTGATGTGGTCTCATAACATGCAATGTACTCTGCAGCCATGGTCGAAGGAGCAGTAATACTTTGTTTGCTGCTCTTCCATGAAATCGCTCCACCAGCAAGCAGAAAAATATACCCAGTTGTAGACTTTCTGGTATCTGGGCATCCCGCAAAATCAGAGTCTGAATATCCGATCAGCTCCAAATGATCTGATCTCCTGTATATCAGCATATGATCCAAAGTACCCTTCAAATACCTCATAACTTTCTTAGCAGCCTTCCAATGCTCCATACCTGGATTACTTTGATACCTGCCAAGCAATCCAACGGCAAAAGCAATATCCGGACGTGTGCACGTCTGTGCATACATAAGACTACCAACTGCAGAGGCATATGGTATGGTTTTCATCTGTTCAATTTCTAATTGGTTCTTGGGACACTGAAAAGCATTAAGCTTATCCCCTTTCTGAACGGGAGCAACACTCGGTTTACAATTATGCATTTCAAAATTTTTCAAAACTTTCTTTATGTAGGCCTTTTGAGATAGACCGAGTAAACCTTTATGTCTATCTCTTTTAATTTCAATACCAAGAACATATGAGGCCTCACCTAAATCTTTCATTTCAAAATTTTGGAAAAGAAATTCTTTAGTGTCATGCAATAGTCCGAGATCATTACTGGCAAGCAAAATATCATCAACATAAAGGACTAAGAAAATTATTTTACTCCCACTAACCTTCAGATATATACATTGATCAACAATGTTTTCTTTAAAACCAAAGGTTAAAACGGTTTGTTTAAACTTTAAGTACCATTGTCGGGAGGCCTGTTTTAGTCCATATATTGATTTCTTTAATTTGCATACCAAGTGCTCCTTTTCCTTTTGCGAGAATCCTTCAGGTTGACTCATATATACCTCTTCATGAAGATCTCCATTTAAAAAGCAGTTTTTATATCCATCTGGTATAGCTCGAGATCGTAATGAGCAACCAAAGCCATAATCACACGGAAAGATTCCTTTCTCGATACCGGAGAGAAAGTCTCTTTATAATCAATGCCTTCTTTCTGAGTAAACCCTTTTGCCACAAGACGGGCCTTGTATTTCTCTATGTTACCTTTGGAGTCCCATTTGATTTTATAAACCCACTTGCATCCTACAGGTTTAACTCCTATAGGTAACTCAACAAGATCCCATACCTTATTGTGGTTCATGGATTCAATCTCATCTTTCATGGCATTGTACCATTCTGTTGCATTACTGCTATTTATGGCCTCGGAAAAACTAAGAGGATCATCAAAGTTCTGACCATTCTCATAAAGATAGACAATATAATCGCTAAACATAGCCGGTCTTCTCTGTCTTGAGGATCTTCTTAAATCTATCTGATCATCCACTTGTAAATCTTGATGTGGATTATCAATGATAGGTTCACCTTCACTTTGTGGTTCCAAAATAACTTGTTGTTCTACTGGAACTGGAACCATCAAATTATTAGGAACAATAATGGGTATATTCTGTACAGAATCTAAATGCTCTTGAATTTCATCAAATTCAACGAATCGAGGTTCAGAGCTCCCACTAACTGTTTCATCCTCAATAAACCGTGCTGTTTTAGTTTCTGCAATCTTTATAGGAAGTGATGGACAGTAAAACTTATACCCTTTGGACCTTTCTGAATAACCAATAAAATATCCTGAAATGGTTCGAGGATCCAATTTCTTTATTTGTGGGTCATACAATTTGGCCTCAGCTTGACAACCCCATGTATGAAAATGTCTTAAACTAGGTTTCCTACCTGTCCAAAGCTCAAAAGGAGTCTTAGTGACAGCCTTAGTAGGGACCCGATTAAGAATATATATGGCAGTTTTGAGCGCCTCACCCCACAATGATATCGGAAGGGTAGAATTACTGATCATACTCCTGAGCATATCAATTAATGTGCGATTCCTTCTTTCAGCAACACCATTCTGCTCAGGTGTGCCTGGCATGGTGTACTGTGGAACAATCCCGCACTGCTCTAGAAACTTAATGAAAGGCCCAGGAATTTGGCCTTTATCTGTCTGTCTACCAAAATATTCACCACCCCTATCTGATCTGACCACTTTTATCTTTCTCTCGAGTTGATTCTCTACTTCAGCCTTATATGCCTTAAAGGCATCTAATGCTTCAGATTTCTCTTTAAGCAAGTAAAGATAGCCATATCGAGAGTAGTCATCAGTAAATGTGATAAAATATTTATGGCCAGTAAACGTAAGAGGGAGAGGTCCGCATATATCCGTATGAATCAGCTCTAATGTTCCATCACACCTTTTGGCACCTTTAGAGGAGGTTTTGGTCTGCTTTTCCTTTATGCAGTCCACACACGTTCCAAAATCAGAGAAGTCAAGATCATCCAAAATTTCTTCTCTAATTAACCTTTGGTTTCTCTGTTTCGATATATGTCCTAACCTCCTATGCCATAACATGGATGACTTTTCATTATTAACGTCACGTTTTGATCCAACATTTCCGTGCATGGTAAGAAGGATTTCACTATACGAATGATCTAAAGATACTTTATATAGATTATTTTCCAAAACACCAGAGCCAACTATCTCAGATTTGTAGGATAATGAAAAAACTTTATTATCAAAATTGAAACTATATCCCAAACCAACAAGTTTCGAAATAGAAATTAAATTCTTTGAAAAATTTGGAACATAAAAGGTATCACTTAGATCCAAAACATAACCACCAAAAAGAACTAATCTAAATGTTCCTACAAATTTAACTTTAGTTGGATTTCCTTCAGCAGTATAGATAGTGGCTTCATCTTTATTGGGTTTTCTGCGGTTTAGAAATCTCTGCACGGAATTCGCCACATGGCATGTGGCACCAGAGTCAATCCACCAAGTATTAGATGGAACAGAAACTAAATGCAACTCATGCATCAAAACCAGAAACTTACCTTTCTTCTGGAGCCATTTCTGATACTTTAGACAGTCTTTCTTTATATGACCCTTTTTCTTGCAAAAGAAGCACTTGGGAGTCCAATTACTTGATTGGCTTTGTGAACCAGACATGACTTCCATGTTCTTCTTTTTCGAGCCATTCTTGCCTTTACCATTCTTAGTACGCTTTATTTGTCCCTTGTGAGAAACAAAGTCAACTGTATTTTATTTTTCTTGTATCAATCTGCCTTCCTCTTGCACACACATAGTCAACAATTCATTGATTGACCATTTATCCTTATGTGTGTTATAAGAGATCTGAAATGGTCCATATTCAGATGGTAAGGAGTTCAAAATAAAGTGCACTAAGAATGAATCAGAGATGGTTACTTCAAGTGCAGTGAGCTGCGCTGCAATATCTCGCATTTCCATAATGTGCTCGCGAATCGAGCCATTTCCGGAGTACTTCATGGAAGACAGTTTATTCATTAGGGTACTTGCCAAAGCTTTACTGGAGCTTACAAACTGTTGCTCCACAGCATTTAAGAAATCGCGGGCTGTCTTACATTCAGGAATAGAGTTCCGAATGTTTTTACCGACACGCGCCTTTATCAGCATCAAACTAAGTCGATTAGAGCGCTCCCACTTTTCCAAAATGCTGTTTGGATTGGCGTACTTTGATCTGTAAGAGGAAGAGATTTTTCCTCTCTTAGAGCCAAATCGAGATCCATACACCCTAATGTAAGCATAATCTGTTCTTTCCACTCCGAGTAATTAGAACCATTAAGCATAGGAACAGAATCACCAATAGGAACAAAGGATGAAGTCATAGCTGAAAAATAAATGCATGTCTTTATTAATAAAAAATCACATCATAATATTCCACACCAAAATTAGAAAAATATAATTTATATGACATCACAACACCTCCTTTGGGAGCAGAATTATGAGCATAAATATTTTTCTTTCTTTCTTTATGCATATACTTTATATGACATCATAACCCCTCCTTTGGGAGCAGAGTTACGAGCATAAATATGCAATTTCTTTATCAGAAATTAATTTAGACTTTCTGTAGATCGTGATAATTTCAAGTTTCCCATATGAAGAAATTGTCAGCTTTGGCCAGGCAAATTTCTCCAAACGAGTTACAAGAAAATTACCATCCTACACCACCCATATACCTTTATGTCTAGAATCATACTAAACAAAATAATAGGGTGCAATTTCTACATGCACTTCTTTAAAGCGATTAATTCACTATTTCTTCTGAACGAGGCCGCTTTGGCTTGCACCCGAACAGTTGAAACAATAAATTAATTTGACTTAGTGCCGTATAATTAACATGAAAATTATCCAAAAGAACGCTACTTTAAAGTAAATTAATTTATTATTCTTTAGTTAGGGCCGCTTTGGCTTGCACCTAATTAATCGAAATAATAAATTAATTTAACTTAGCGTCTAGATTTAAATAATCTAACAACAATTATGATTATTTAATTTTCATGTTATGTCTGATCAAAATAACACTTTATGATATACATAAGTATAGATGCAATAATTTAAAATATAATATTGCAATCATAAAAATGTATATCCATATTTCACCATAAATATCAGATAAATGAATTTATGATAAATTAATATTGTATGCAAAATTTAAATCCTTATGTGAACGGATTCTTTATGTTCACAATACTTTATTAACTCATGAATCGAAATAAGATGAATTAATAAACATAATAATTAAAAGTAATCTTTTATGAATTCGGAACAAATAAATAAGTTTTAATAACAGATTAAAGTCCAATAAAAGAAAAATAGCTACAATCGTAAGAATTACATTGCCTCGGATCCAAAAGAGGCACAAACCAAAAAAGATTATTTTTCTTCAAATAATTGGATTTCATCCAAACAACCCATAGAGTCCCAAAATTACGACAAGCCAAAATGATGCAGTGGTGTCGTACTGTAAGGTCACACCGAGTGGCCTTATAACGTCTTTTTTCAAAATTGGGAAACTAAGAAATAACGATATCCAAATTAAAAAAAAGAAAAATAAAGCACATCAACAACAATAAGATGGTCATGAACAAATCATACGACGTTGCAATATTTCAAGAAAATCTTGATTATATATAATTAGATTCAAAGTCTAAAATCCGTTTTAAAAATAAATTCATCATTATTCAATTCAATTTAATAAAGCATACAATATTAAATTTATCTAACTGGCTCCGATACCAATTGATGAAATTTATATGGCATAAAATATTAAACCAATAAATACCAATATTCAGGATCATAAATAAAATTATAAAATAACTTACAGAGCGCCATCGAGAAGAAATTCTTGATTAAACAGCGGAAGCAAAAATTCGGTTGCAATACTAAATATTACCGACCGAACTAGGTAATTTGGTTTCTCCTCCTTTCTCAGGCATTCTTCCGTATGGTGTGGATTTAATGGATAATCTTACCAGAATGCACGTGAGTAGGTGGCAGGACCAGTACCCCTTTATATAGATTCCAGATCGACTTTCCATCAAACCTACCAGTACCCCTTTATATAGATTCCAGATCGACTTTCCATCAAAGTCGGTTAGGATTCTATTTAATTTAAATGGATAGGAAAGGGATAAGATATACCATATCAAGTAATTCTATATCTTTTAGGATTGACCTTATCTATAGTAAATCCAAATTTAAATATAATTAATTATGCCACATATATGAAAATCCTAACAGGATGTACATCCTATTTGGGATGTATACCTAACATTGCTCTAATTTAAATAAAAATATAATAACCAATGCACAAAAAAGCTTTAGGAAACTGAGATGAATGCTAAATCTCACTAGATAATACCTTAAATAATTTATATACTTTTACACATTTTAGAAAAATTTAGATATATTTTATGCTCATACAATCTTCCAAGAACTTGCAAATACACCCATTAATTAGTGAATGACTATTTTGCCTTTATCGTAGTTTTTAGAGATGGTGTGGGACTATATTTTTAAAATAATTTATAAAAATTTTATAATTATATAAATAATTTTACTAAAAATATATTTGGTAAAATAACTCTTATTTTGCCGATCAGTGTCATGTGAATTTTTTTTTTTTGAAATGCGGTGAATTATTTACCGTCTTCATAAAGATAGCGAATGATTCACCGCCTTCGTAAAATCCTACAAAAGTAGCAAATAGTTCATCGTCTTCTCGAAGGCGGTGTATAATTTATCGTCTTTAATATATTTATATTATTATTGTTTGCTAACTAATATAAGAAGATTGTTAATAAAGCCATGTCTGACTTGTGGTCACCCACATTCTCATTTTACGCTCTCTTTCTTTTTTCCTTCTTATATTAGTTAGCAAATAATAACAATCTAAACTTTTTAAAAACGGTGAATCATTCACCGCTTTCAAGAAGACGATAAACGATTCACCGCTTTACTAGAATTTTGTAAAGACGGTGAATCATTCCTCGTCTTCTTGAAGGCAGTGTAAAGACGGTGAATCATTCCTCATCTTCTTGAAGGCGGTGAACGATTCACCACATTTGTTAAAAAATATCCAACTTCTTGTCCTGTGACAATAGGCCCGAAAGAGTAATAAGTTGAGTTGGATGGGAGTGGGGCTACGATCTATAATAGACCTGCTGAGACCAGAATTTTCTCCACTTAAGAGAGTGACACGTGGAGTCTACTATCGGCTAGAGGTATTAGCCGACGGGGGTTTGAGTCAGGAGAACGGGACTCGCGCCTCGATTGAGACCGGTCTCGGTTGCAAAAAAAATATAGCTCGCAACGCAAGCCATCGGCCAAAAACATCAGCCGATGAAGGAAGAGGGATTTGCGCCCTAATCCCGGGCTGATCCCAGTCGCGTAAGAATGCGGCACACGACATAGGTTATCGGCTAAGAGCATCAGCCTATAGGATAAGTAACCGACGCAAGGATTATCACATTGGCTAGGGTCGATTGCGGGTGAAGAAAGGCATTCGTCCCTCCCCGATCAGTAGATGAAGCAGACTGGTCTTAGGTGCGTAGCAGTATAGTACAAGGCACATGCCACCGGACGAAGATCTCAGCTGAAGAAGGGTCTGCATCCCGATCCGGACTAATCTCAGTCATGCAAAGACTAGAGGCGAGACGAATGCTATCGGCTAAAGGTACCTATTGATAGGAGAGTCAGCCGACAAAAGAAGTGGTCAACAGAAAGATTATCGTCTCATTCAGGACCGCCTTTCGGCCAAAGACAAACATCAAACTGCCTCAGTTAAGCGACGGAAGAGGCGAAGTTAAAGTCAATCCTCAGTTGCCCAAAGCTGCAAAAGGAAAGATCTTGAATGGAGTAATGCGAGATTAGGGCGCAAATCTCGCAATTAACCCAGAAAGACAAGCAACGCCCAGCGTCGGAAAGCGCCGAGAATCATGCTCTAGCGCAAAAAATCAGGGAATGAATTTAGACGGGAAATGGCCATAATCCTACTAAGGATAATCAATTCAAAAGAAAATGGTTGAGGGATTCCCGGTAATTCCCCTTTGATTACGCCGGTTTCTAGATTGGCGGTTGCACACCTTGGTTCGAAAACTGTATAAATAAGCGAACCAACGAAGGAAAAGGGGCCCGGCAACCTCGTAAGCCCGATACCACCCTAGCTTCTTCATTTATCTAGGAGTAGGTTAATTTAACATTTCATACCTGTATTTACTACTTTCCTGGGAGTAGGCTTACTTGTAATCCTTCTATCCATACCTTCTTTCTTATATCCCCTTCTTTAAATCAATATAAAATGTAAACCGGTCATTTGGTCGTGTCTTTATTTGTACGTTTAGAGTGTAAATCGGCTCATCGGCAGTATTTTTATTTGCTTTTCTTGCGCTTCAAAGTTATAATAGGCTCCTTAGCCGTACATTTATCTCTCTACCCGGTTCGGCTATTCTAAGTCGAAACCGGTGATCCCTCTTGGGGCCAAAATGTGGCTTGCGCATGATCAGCCCCTGGGTGACCCTCCAGAGGTGTCGAAGTGCGTCGCATGCCAACAATCAAGCAATCGGGCCGAGGAGGGATCCGCTCGACTGGATTCTTCTTTAGTAACTCTCACGACCGCTCTACCGGTGATAGCCAAAGCGGGTTTACAGAGATTTTGAGGGATCACCGGTTTCAACTTAGAATAGCCGAACCGGGTAGAGAGATAAATGTACGACTAAGAAGCCGATTATAACTATAAAGTGCAAGAAAAGCAAATAAAGACACGGCCGATGAGCCGGTTTACACTCTAAATGCACAAATAAAGACACGATCGAATGGCCGGTTTACACTTTATATTGATTTGAAGAAGAGGATACAAGGAAGAAGGTAGGGATAGAAGGATTATAAGTAAGCCTACTCCTAGGAAAGCAGTAAATGCAGTTATGAAAAGTAAAGTTAACCTACTCTTAGATAAATGAAGAAGCTAGGGTGGTACCGCGCTTACGAGATTGTCGAACCCCTTTTCCTTCGTTGGTTCGCTTATTTATACAGTTTTGAACCAAGTTATTAGGCGCCGATTTGAATTATCGACGTTAATTAGTGGAAGTTATCGAATATTCAGCAATCACTTCCTTTTGAGCCGAATACACTCAATTAGGATAGTAGTTGCTCCTCCGTCTAAGATCATCCCCTTGATTATTGCGCTGGAACGTAACTCTCAGTGCCTTCCAGTGCTGGGCGCTACTTGCCTTTTTGGGTTAGTTGCGGGATTTGCACCTAAATCTCGCTCTCCTTCCTCTCGGGTTCCTTCCCTTGTTGACTCGAAGGACCGAAAAGCTGTCTTCAACTGTTGCCTTCTTCATTTCTCAACCGGAGCGATCAGATAGTCGTTTTCAGCCGAAGCCTATCCTGGCTTAAAGTAACGATCTTCTTGTCGGCTACTCCTCTTGTCGTCTGGTGCTTCCAGCCAATGAAATTTGTCGCGTGCTATGTTCTTACGCGACAGAGATTGGTCTCGATCGTGGATCTCCTCTTTCTGGCTCTTTCTCCTGTAGGCTGATGTCTGTTGGCCGACGGTATCCGCCACGTGTCGCTCTCTTATGAGGCAAAAATTTCAGTCTCAATAATGCCCCGTCGGCAATCGCCTGATAGGTCGTTCGGGTGATTGTCGAAAATTTGCTTACTGTCCGAGGGATTCGCGATGCTCGGGATGTTTCGCTATCTGAGGGATTTGCGAATAGGTACTGATCCTCCTCGGACTTCGGCTAATCTATTCTTTGTCGTTCCTCTATTAAATGCTGCTACTTTTTCGAGGGGCGATCACCATCATTTCGCTCCCTCTTGTCGGTTTACCATAAGGGCTTGCCCGCAGCTCTCTTCCCATCCGGGGTTATCAATGGGACATCTTTTTAGGGCAATCCCCACACGTGGCTTGCCGATCCGAGATCTTATGCCAAAGGTCCGGCCAGCTCTTGGCCGCTATGAATGGTCGTTTACGGAAAAGACTTTTCTTCA
>CM054936.1:9196361-9264170 GCA_029168755.2 Tillandsia fasciculata
TACAACATCTACAAATCCACAGGGAGATAGCTAAAACTGGAAATAACAATAGAACTGATCAACTCCCCACATCCGGATGGTACATCTCACCTCAACTAAAGTATAATGCTGGTAGGGAACTATCACGCGACTCCCTGTCCTCGGTCCGTCAAGCCAGCTCGGCGCAGGAACGGAAGAAAGCCTCAGCAACCTGTCACCGACAGAGGGTGTGAGAACTACATCCTACAGTAGTTCTCAGTGGGTACCGTCTCCAAGAACACGGTCTGCCCACTAAGTCTACTAGAGGCATAAGATAACAGAAAGAAACTGAAATAAATGAAGAGTAAGCTGGAAAATATCTACAGCTATCATGCCTCTATCTACTATGCTCAACAAGAAAGAACACAGATGATGGTATGCATCCAATCAATACTGACACTATGTCATAGTACTATGCTCAAGGTATAACCGATCTATACACATGATATGCATACTCTCTCACATAACACCCAAATCTCTATGACTGCCACATAGTCCAGTCAAGCCCTGCGCTCTTCGACTAGTTCGCACCACTACACCACCACCACACATCCAATGAGGACGGGATTTCGTGGGCATTCCTGTCAGACTATCTCATGCGAACTCTAGTGTATCAACCAGTCGCAACATCGCAGCCTCGTCAGGCTCGGTATCATCATCGCACCCCGGGGCGTAGCTCGAGGGGAGCGACCCCACCGAACTCAAGTAACTCAAGTATCTCATAACTGGCAGAAAGCCAGGCTCAGCAGGCTATATCCACGATCAAAACCGATCGGTATCTCGATGCTCAAGCACAACTCAGTCGGAGAACCCTCCACGACTCAACCTCTCAACACCACTCACTCAAGAATGCTACACAGCTGGAACCGCCGTCACTCCATACGGCTCCCACAACGACACCCCACTCATAGACGAGCAGAGCCGACTGACGCGGCAAGGTCCGAGAATCCCTGATAGACCGGTGCCTAGAACCCCACTCAAACAAGAACAGACTCTAGGCTCAGCCTATCGAAGTTCTCGATCCTTTACCGTTCAGGGATTCGGCCCCTCTCGTTAAAGTGGGCAACTATCGCAACTCAAACTCATAACTCACGGCTGGAGATGCTCCACAGCCAGAACTGCACAGAGTCTGAAAACTCCGGAGTCTTACTACCTACGACCCCAATCAAACAAGAACCGGCTATAGGTGTCGCCTCCCGTTGTTTTCGGCCCAAGACGAAATCAGCCCTTAGAACCCAGATCCCCCGCCCTGGCGGGTGAGGGAATTTAGTAAAAAGATGACCTTTATAAAGAAATATCATTTCTCCTCAACCCCCATGGGGTGAGGGTAAAATTTACCCTTTTGAAAACTATCTTAAATTGAGAAAACCAGCTTTTATGGATTTTAGTTTATTTGGAAAATCAGTTGAAAACGAGTTTGTTTCCCGAACTCCCAAGGGTGACACCTTCGCCCAATCAAACAAGAACAAGCTCCGGGACCCTTAGGAATACGGAAGGAATACTAGGATACCAAAATCACGGGAGTTCAAAAGCATTCTGGGTTCAAGGTCCTGATAACATACGTACTCCACGATCACAACGTGGTAGTAACGAGAAAACGATGCAACAACTAGAAACCTGGGACCACCGTTTACTCTAAACGTTTCCAAACCACCAACACTGGCCTAACACAGCCACCAGACCCCACTCAGCCCCCAGGCCCGAGTGAAACACCCATCCCACAAAACTCTGACCACTCGGCCCACTACCCGGGCGAGGAACCCTATATCCAGAAGGAAATGCAGTGTGTGGAATGTCTAAATCATAATAGAACCTAGCCCAGATTAAGGTTCCCTATTGGTCTGGTTGAATACATGCAACATATGACGGGGGTGCTAGTCAAGTTCCAAGAAACACTTAAACTAGCATGCAATCCTATCATAATAGAATTAGAAGGAAGTCCGTAGACTTGGAGAGAAAACCAACCCACCTCTGATCGCCCCCAATTGCTTGTCGACACTTGCAATTGGGCTCAGCGGCTTACCTGGTCTCCACGAGGTCCACAGCACGCAACCCGAAGTACAATGCCGGAACCGCACGCAAAACGGAGTCACAAGGTCGCGTCCCAGTCAGATGCAAAACTACACTGCAAACTGCCAGGAAAGAAGAAATCACAAAATCAGTCAAAACGTCGAAAACCAAGCATCCGGCGACGAAAAACAGCCTCCATTAGCGAAAAACAGCGCGCGGCGCGAAAACAGCCCTTCATCAGCGAAAAACAGACTCCGTCAGAAAACAACTCCTGACATCGGAAATCGGTCGACGGCGAAAACAAGTCGGTCGACGCGAAAAACATCTCGTGCGCGGCGACAAAACGCGGTGAGTCGCGAAAAACAGCTTTCGAACGGCGAAAACAGCTCGCCGTCTCGTAAACGTTCGTACTGCGGCGAAAAAGCGGGTCGAACGGCGAAAAACAGCTCGCGGCGGCGAACGGCGGTCGACGGCGAAAAACACTCTCGACGCGAAAAACAGCTCGCGGCGGCGAAAACGGCGGTCGACGGCGAAAAACAGCTGTCGACGGCGAAAAACAGCTCGCTTGCGGCGCAAACGGATCGTCGCGCGAGAAACCGGTCGACGGCGAAACCGCTCGCTATTCGGTGCGAAACTGCGTTCACGGCGAAAAACACTGTCGACATGCGAAACACTCGTGCGGCGAAAACGGCGGTCGACGGCGAAAAACAAGCTGTCGACGGCGAAAAACAGCTCGCGGCGGCGAAAACGGCGGTCACGGCTGAAAACATCTGTTCGGATCGGCGAAAAATCGCATCGGCGAAACACTCGCGGTCGAACCCGGCGAACAACGCCTCGACGGCGAAAAACAGCTCGCGGCGCGAAAACGGCGTCGACGGCGAAAACCAGCTGTCGACGGCGAAAAACAGCTCTCTACGGCGAAAACGGCGTCGACGAGCGAAAACCAGCGTCGACGGCGAAAAACAGCTCGCGGCGGCGAAAACGCGGTCGACGGCGAAAACACGCCTCCGCGGCGAAAAACTGCGACCCACGGCCGTCCGTCGGCGAAAAACGAGTTGGCAGGCAAAACGAGGCGTCGCCGCGATCCCGGCACTCCGAGCGATGAGGAAGACGGCTTTCGCGTGCGCCCAAGGAACCGGCCGCGCGACACACGGCCCAAGCCAAGCTGCGCGGGGCTGCTGCGCGGTGCCGGAGCGCGCCCGCACACGCCCCTGCGGCGCTGCGCGCGGGCGCCCAGCGGCGGTGCGCGCAGCGCCCTGCGCGCTGCGCGCAGCGCCCCGCGGCCTGCGCAGGCCCCGCGCGGCGCGCAGCCCGCGCGCGCCCGCTGCGCAGCCCGCGCCCGCGCCCGCCGGCCCCGCTGCGCCCGCGCAGGCCCCCGCGGCACCCGCGGCCCGCGCGCGCGCCCGCGGCCTGCGCGCGCCCCTGCCGCGCCGGCCATGAGCCGCGCGCCTGCGCGCGGCCTGCCCGCGCGCCTGCGCGCGGCCCTGCCGCGCGCGGCCATGCCGCGCGCGTGCGCGCGGCCTGGCGCCGCGCCGCGCGCGGGCCGCGACGGCGGAAAATTCGGAAAAAATTTAAAAAAATTCAAAAAAATTCAAATAAATCCCAGAAATTTTAAAATAATTTTACAACTTAATTAGCTCCAAAATTTTTCAAAAAACCTCAAAGGATTAAAATTTTCCCAAAAATCCATTTTTAGCTTCAAAAACCCAACAAAAATTCCCAAAATCCCTTTCTTGCTCTTTTAAAACAAAACCATCTAATTCCCAAGCTCAAGATCAAAATCCAAAATTTCCAAAGCTCTTTGATGAAAACCCAAGCTCAAATCAAACTCAAATTCAATTCACAATCAAAAAAACAAAATCCAAACTTACTAACCTCAACAAGGGAACCCCCAACCACCTTGCTCTAGCTCCAACTTCCTCCTCTTCTTCTCTTCCTCTTCTTCTTCCTCTTTTCTTTCTTTTCTTTCTTGCTTCTTTCTTTGGGTTTCCTGCTTCGTGGAGGCTACAGAGGAGGAGTGGAGGGTGGGTTGGTGATGAAGGTGAGGATAACCAAGGTGAGGTTACCTCCTAAAAGAATAAACTACCATTAATTAACCTTTGCTTAATTAAAACTTAATTAAGCTTATAAAGGGATTAATTAAAGGTAGCAAATCCACTTACCTCATTCCACCACCCTCACAACACCCTCACAGCCACCAAGCAAAAACCCAAATTAATTAGCCAACCTCACTAATTAAATTAATATAATAATCCAAAAAGCCCAACTCCAACTCACTTTTTGCCTTCGGCCTTCCGCCGCCGCCGGAACCACCCGAACCCCGCTGTAATTTGAAAAGTACACGTGTCCACAGCTTTTTCTCTTCAAAAAGCTCATCCGTTGAGTCGGGGTGCTCAATTCAAAAACCGGCTCCGAAATTGCCAGTTCCGACTCACTTTTGCCCCCGGATCCTCCGCGTCAGTCCGGAACCTCCCGAACTTCGCTGTAAACTGAATATATACCTGTTCCAAGTGTTCCCGCATTTCCGGCACTCCACTGTGAAGTCAGAAATTCCAAATCTCAACCTCAATCGGCATACAAAGCCCGGAAAATTCCCGAATCGAGCTGGAGCTTCTGCGTTGATTCCAAATCAACCCGACATCAACTGTAAACTCAGATGCAACATGTCCGAGGCAATCTCACCACTCCAGGCCATCATATGTGGTCGGCGCGCTGTCCGAAATCCCGGTACTCTACACTCTCCCCTCCTTCAAAAGGTTTCGTCCTCGAAACCAAAACACACCCCCTACCACAAGCAATCTGCATCAGGAACATCATCAACCCCAACTCTCTATTTGAAAAGCAGCCGAAAATAGCGAAAAGTCCGAAAATTTCCAAAGGACCGATGCCTTCACCCCAATCAAACAAGAACAGGTTCCAGCATCGTCTCCATTTCTGGAGTAGTCCTTTGAAATTTTTCGTCCCGTTCGCCAATTTCGGTGTTAAAACAAGACGCAAGGAGAGTGGTGTTGATGCTGTCCCTGCTGTGACCGCAAACCAAAACTACACTCCATCCACTCAAACCATGTAGGGGGTGCAAAAACTCCAGTCTCAACAACTAGGAAGGGGGTGTAACACATCTGGTACCAAGCGACCTGCTATCCTGGCGCCCTCTAAACGGTAGCCCAACTCATCCTCTCGATGTGGGTGGTCGTCGCCTTGGCTGCCGCGACGTCGTGGCCTCATCTGGCTGGCGGTAAGTCGGAGGAGCTCCTTCATCTGGAAGAGGTAGCGGGGGTGCTGTTGCAAGCGGCATCACTGTAAGTACTGCTCGAGGGCATGCTGCCTGAAAATGACCAGTCTGTCCACACGAAAAGCATCGCCCCTGCCTATAATCACACTGCTGCACTGCATGTGGCCCACCGCAAATGACACACTCATCCTGATATCGCTGCTGGTGCCTCGGCTGTGGGGATCCTCCTGATCTCTGCCTCCTCTGAAATCTGCGGCTTTCAGACTGGGGTTGTGACGGCCTCGGGGGTCTCGATCTACTCGTCTGTCCAAAATCAGGCGGTACTGAATGCCTCTCCCCGGAGCTGGTCCCTGGCGCTCCGTCCCTCTCTGACATAACCGCTGTGCCTCGGGAAACCCACCGAGCACGCTCTATCGCTGCATCCAAAGTCGGTGACCGACCGATGTGAATGTACAAGATGATAAATATCCTGGTGCAGTCCTCTCTCAAACAAATCCACCCTCTGGGCCTCGTCGGGGGCGACATGCGGTACACTATTCAGCAACTTCTGGAACTCCCGAATATACTCCTGAAGAGGTCGATCACCCTGCTGCAATCGTCGGAGATCCCCTTCTAGTTTCTGCTTTGCACTATCGGGAAAATAGGCCCCGCGTAGCAAAGCCCGAAACTCAGGCCACGACATCAACTGAACTCCTGGCGGTCCAACTGGGCGGACTCGACGCCACCAAATCTCGGCGTCCTTTTCCAAATAGTGCGCCCCCAAATGTACCTGGTGCTCATCCTTGATGAAGAGGTTCTCAAATAATTTCTCCATTGCCGCGATCCAATTCTCAACATCCCACGGCTCTGAACTCTGCCCTGAAAATCGCGGGGGATGGAACTGGTTGATATACGCTAGCCTGTCGGTGAGCTCCCTCTGCTCTGCCTCTGTCAATGGAGCGATCTGTGACGAGGTCGACGATGTCGCTGCTGGGGGCGCTGCTGAAGATGTCCTCTGCTCAAACAGTCTCATTAACCGATCCATATTTTCTCCTTGGAGCTTGGCTGCCTCCTCCTGGCGCGCAACGCCTCTGTCATCTGGGCCACCTGAGCCCGTAGCTCCTGGGCCTCAATCTGCCTGGCCTGCTCTGCCTCCCGCCGCTCGGGCTCCTCATCCAAGGTCGAACGCCCTCTCGTCGCTGCACGACGTCTCGGCGGCATCGCAGATAACTGCAACAAATACAAACGTCAGGACATAATAACCAAACGACCCAATCCAGCGAGAGTCTAGAACTTGTTATCCTTCCAAAAGTATTATGTTGTCTGCAGCCAACATAATCACTTTGAGCGAATAACAAGCAAAATCACTCATCCCATTCCTTGGGAGAGGTAAAACTCAATCAGGACTCTCGCTAAAGTCACGACTCTCACGTAGTCATCCTAATGTCCAACCACAATAGCCTAGGGTTTCTAAGTCCTCAACGACCTACAACCTAGGCTCTGATACCACTCTAATCTGTCACGCCCCGGGGTCGAAACTGCGACCCGGGCTCGCTAACAGATCCGCCATCTGTACGGAAACTGCCGTACAGACGAAGCGTCTAACCTGCAAAAGATAGAACTACAGCTATACAGATATCAGAGCGGGTAATAAAAGCTGTAATATAAAATCTCACTACTAAAAGCTGAAATAAAAACAAGTCTATCTCCCGAATACAAGATGATACAAATAGAAATCAGCCTATACAACATCTACAAATCCACAGGGGAGATAGCTAAAACTGAAATAACAATACATGATCAACTCCCACAGTCCGGGATGGTACATCTACCTCACTCTAAAGTAATAATGCTGGTAGGGAACTATCACGCGACTCCCTGTCCTCGGTCCGTCAAGCCAGCTCGGGCAGGAACGGAAGAAAGCCTCAGCAACCTGTCACCGACAGAGGGTGTGAGAACTACATCCTACAGTAGTTCTCAGTGGGTACCGTCTCCAAGAACCACGGTCTGCCCACTAAGTCTACTAGAGGCATAAGATAACAGAAAGAAACTGAAATAATGAAGAATAAGCTGGAAAATATCTACAGCTATCATGCCTCTATCTACTATGCTCAACAAGAAAGAACACAGATGATGGTATGCATCCAATCAATACTGACACTATGTCATAAGTACTATGCTCAAAGGTATAACCGATCTATGACATATGATATGCATACTCTCTCACATAACACCCAATCTCTATGACTGCCACTTTGGGTCCAGTCAAGCCTGCGCTGTCGACTAGGATCGCACCTACCCACCACCACACATCCACATGAGGACGGTTTACGTGGGCGTCCTGTCAGACTATCTCAAGCGAACTCTAGTGTATCAACTAGTCGCAACATCGCAGCCTCGTCAGGCTCGGTATCATCATCGCACCCGGGGCGTAGCTCGAGGGGAGCGACCCCAACGAACTCAAGTAACACAAGTATCTCATAACTGGCAAAAATGCCAGGCTCAGCAGGCTATAGTCCACGATCAAACAGATCGGTATCTCGATGCTCAAAGCACAACTCAGTCGGAGAACCCTCCACGACTCAACCTCACAACACCACTCACTCAAGAAGTGCTACACAGCTGGGACCGCCGTCACTCCATACGGCTCCCACAACGACACCCCACTCATAGACGAGCAGAGCCGACTGACGCGGCAAGGTCCGAGAATCCCGATAGACCGGTGCCTAGAACCCCAATCAAACAAGAACAGACTCTAGGCTCAGCCTATCGAAGTTCTCGATCCTTTACCGTTCAGGGATTCGGCCCCTCTCGGTTAAAGTGGGCAACTATCGCAACTCAAACTCATAACTCACGGCTGGAGATGCTCCACAGCAAGAACTGCACAGAGTCCGAAAACCCCGGGAGTCTACTACCTACGACCCCAATCAAACAAGAACCGGCTATAGGTGTCGCCTCCCGTTGTTTTCGGCCCAAGACGAAATCAGCCCTTAGAACCCAGATCCCCCGCCCTGGCGGGTGAGGGAATTTAGTAAAAAGATGACCTTTATAAAGAAATCATTTCTCCTCAACCCCCTGGGGTGAGGGTAAAATTTACCCTTTTGAAAACTATCTTAAATTGAGAAAACCAGCTTTTATGGATTTTAGTTCTTGAGAAAATCAGTTGAAAACGAGTTTGTTTCCCGAACTCCCAAGGGTGACACCTTCGCCCAATCAAACAAGAACAAGCTCCGGCGACCCTTAGGAATACGGAAGGAAAACACTGGTATACCAAAATCATGAGAGTTCAAAAGCATTCTGGGTTCAAGGTCCTGATAGCATACGTACTCCACGATCACAACGTGGTAGTAACGAGAAAACGAGAAAACACAACTAGAAACCCGGGACCACCGTTTACTCTAAACGGTTCCCAAACCACCAACACTGGCCTAACACAGCCACCAGACCCCACTCAGCCCCCAGGCCCGAGTGAAACACCCATCCCACAAAACTCTGACCACTCGGCCCACTACCCGGGCGAGGAACCCTATGTCCAGAAGGAAATGCAGTGTGTGGAATGTCTAAAGCATAATAGAACCTAGCCCAGATTAAGGTTCTCTATTGGTCTGGTTGAATACATGCAACATATGACGGGGGTGCTAGTCAAGTTCCAAGAAACACTTAAACTAGCATGCAATCCTATCATAATAGAATTAGAAGGAAGTCCGTAGACTTGGAGAGAAAACCAACCCACCTCTGATCGCCCCCAATTGCTTGTCGACACTTGCAATTGGGCTCAGCGGGCTTACCTGGTCTCCACGAGGTCCGCACGCAACCCGAAGTACGATGCCGGAACCCGCACGCAAAACGGAGTCACAAGGTCGCGTCCCAGTCAGATGCAAAACTACACTGCAAACTGCCAGGAAAGAAGAAATCGCAAAATCAGTCAAAACGGTCGAAAACCAAGCATCCGGCGACGAAAAACAGCCTCCATTAGCGAAAAACAGCGCGCGGCGCGAAAACAGCCCTTCATCGGCGAAAAACAGCGCACGGCGGAAAAACAGCCTCCGAATCGAAAACACGCGACGGCAAAAACAGCGGTCGACGGCGAAAAACGCGAAAACAGCTCGCGGCGGCGAAAACAGCGGTCGACGGCGAAAAACAGCGGTCGACGGCGAAAAACAGCTCGCGGCGGCGAAAACGGCGGTCGACGGCGAAAAACAGCGGTCGACGGCGAAAAACAGCTCGCGGCGGCGAAAACGGCGGTCGACGGCGAAAAACAGCGTCGACGGCGAAAAACAGCTCGCGGCGGCGAAAACGGCGTCGACGGCGAAAACAGCGAAAAACAGCTGTCGACGGCGAAAACAGCTCGCGGCGGCGAAAACGGCGGTCGACGGCGAAAAAACAGCGGTCGACGGCGAAAAACAGCTCGCGGCGGCGAAAACGGCGGTCGACGGCGAAAAACAGCTGTCGACGGCGAAAAACAGCTCGCGGCGGCGAAAACGGCGGTCGACGGCGAAAACAGCTGTCGACGGCGAAAAACAGCTCGCGGCGGCGAAAACGGCGGTCGACGGCGAAAAACAGCGGTCGACGGCGAAAACACTCTCGCGGCGGCGAAAACGGCGGTCGACGGCGAAAAACAGCTGTCGACGGCGAAAAACAGCTCGCGGCGGCGAAAACGGCGGTCGACGGCGAAAACAGCTGTCGACGGCGAAAAACAGCTCGCGGCGGCGAAAACAGCGGTCGACGGCGAAAAACAGCGGTCGACGGCGAAAAACAGCTCGCGGCGGCGAAAACGCGGTCGACGCGAAAACACGGCCTCCGTCGGCGAAAACTGCGCGACCGACGGCCTCCGTCGGCGGAAAAACGGAGTTGGCACGCAAAACGAGGCGTCGCCGCGATCCCGGCACGCCGAGCGTGAAGACGGCGGTCGCGCGGCGCCAAGGAACCGCCGCGCGACACACGGCCCAAGCCAAGCGGCGCGGGGGCTGCTGCGCGGTGCCGGAGCGCGCCGCGCAGCGCCCCTGCGGCGCTGCGCGCGGCGCCCAGCGGCGGTGCGCGCAGCGCCCTGCGGCGCTGCGCGCGCCCGCGCAGGCCTGCGCAGCCCGCCGGCGCGCCCGCGCAGCCCGCGCGCGCCCGCGCAGGCCCGCGCGCGCCCGCGCGGCCCGCTGCGCCCGCGCAGGCCCGCGGGCGCCCGCGCAGGCCCGCGCGCGCCCGCGGTGCCTGCGCGCGCGCCCCTGCCGCGCGCGCGGCCATGCCGCGCGCCTGCGCGCGGCCATGCCGCGCGCCTGCGCGCGCCCCTGCCGCGCGCGGCCATGCCGCGCGCGTGCGCGCGGCCTGGGAGCGCCGCGCGCGCGGCGCCGCGACGGCGGAAAATTCGGAAAAAATTTAAAAAAATTCAAAAAAATTCAAATAAATCCCAGAAAATTTTAAAATAATTTAACAACTTAATTAGCTCCAAAATTTTTCAAAAAACCTCAAAGGATTAAAATTTTCCCAAAAATCCATTTTTAGCTTCTAAAAACCCAACAAAAATTCCCAAAATCCCTTTCTTGCTCTTTTAAACAAAACCATCTAATTCCCAAGCTCAAGATCAAAATCCAAAAATTTCCAAAGCTCTTGATGAAAACCCAAGCTCAAATCAAACTCAAAAATTCACATTCAAAAGAAAACAAAATCCAAACTTACTAACCTCAACAAGAGGAACCCCCAAACCACCTTGCTCTAGCTCCAACTTCCTCCTCTTCTTCTTCTTCCTCTTCTTCTTCCTTCTTTCTTCTTTCTTTCTTTGCTTCTTTCTTTGGGTTCCTGCTTCGTGGAGGCTACAGAGGAGGAGTGGAGGTGGGTTGGTGATGAAGGTGAGGATAACCCAAGGTGAGGTTACCTCCCTAAAGAATAAACTACCACTTAATTAACCTTTGCTTAATTAAAACTTAATTAAGCTTATAAAGGGATTAATTAAAGGTAGCAAATCCACTTACCTCATTCCACCACCCTCACAACACCCTCACAGCCACCAAGCAAAAACCCAAATTATTAGCCAACCTCACTAATTAATTAATATAATAATCCAAAAAGCCCAACTCCAACTCACTTTTTGCCTTCGGGCCTTCCGCCGCCGCCCGGAACCACCCGAACCCGCTGTAATTTGAAAATACACGTGTCCACAGCTTTTTCTCTTCAAAAAGCTCATCCGTTGAGTCGGGGTGCTCAATTCAAAAACCGGCTCCGAAATTGCCAGTTCCGACTCACTTTTTGCCCCCGGATCCTCCGCGTCAGTCCGGAACCTCCCGAACTTCGCTGTAAACTGAATATATACCTGTTCCAAGTGTTCCCGCATTTCCGGCACTCCACTGTGAAGTCAGAAATTCCAAATCTCAACCTCAATCGGCATACAAAGCCCGGAAAATTCCCGAATCGAGCTGGAGCTTCTGCGTTGATTCCAAATCAACCCGACATCAACTGTAAACTCAGATGCAATATGTCCGAGGCAATCTCACCACTCCAGGCCATCATATGTGGTCGGCGCGCTGTCCGAAATCCCGGTACTCTACAGTCACGGTGTTCTTTACCGGTAGAGAGGTCTGATTGACCCGTGAGCCTTTGAGGTTATGATAGCTTGATTTGGGTGTCCAAAAGTGGTTGTTGCCTGAGGCCCCAATGACCAAAAGTGGTTGTTGCCTGAGGTCCATATGCTCCATGGCAGTTTAGCCTGAGGCCCTTGTGGCCAACAGTGGCATTTGATGGTATATCGTCGTGGTACTACCTTTGATGCACCTTCTGATATTCCTGCTTGTTTGATTACCTGCATTTTCATATCTGTTATAGATTTATCATGCATAGTATGATTGTGTTATATATGCATACCCTGTTCTATTGATCTATGCATGATCATTTCCTACTTGTCAGATTATCAGTTATAGTATGATCATTCTTTGCTTATTATATTAACAGTTTTAGCATGATCATTTTCTGCTCGCCAGATTATCAGTTATAGCATATTCATTCCTACTTGTCAGATTATCAGTTATAGCATGATCAGCTTTATATATGATTACACTGCTCTGTTGATTAATCCATGATTAATGGTACATATTTGAATTAACTTTTCAGTTGCAGTATATCTACTTTTGCTATCCGCTTATTTGGTATCCAGTAGGTACGGCTTGCTATTTCCCGCCCGTCGTGCCCACTCGATACACTCCGGTGTCCCTCACACCCTCGGGTGACTGTTTTTCAGGTCCTTCGGGTGCGGGACCTTTGGACGTTCTGTGTGAGGACGCGTGGTAGATTTATCCCTGGTAGGATGTGATGACCCGGATCTCCGCAGAGCTGCTACAGTGCATTGGGGTGGCTGTTGGAGGCCTACATGGTGTGTTGGAGGTGTTTGGGGCATAATTGGACACAAGTGTTGGACTTCGGGCTCAAATGGATCATGTGAGTGATCGGAGGACCCCGTGGAGGGTTTAGAAGTGGTTTCGCGCGAATCGGATATTTAAATTGGGCTCCGCACGAAGTTCGGGCTAAGAATACACTTCCGGAGCCTCCGGCAATTTTTAGAGTTGGAATTTGGCGAAACGGACGTCAAATTCGGATTCAGCGCGCGAAAACGGTCAAAATGGACTACCCACTTGACTTTTTGGGCACGGGTTACTGTTCACCGCCGGAACAGTAACTTCCGGCGATCGCCGGCGGCAACCGCGGCGGCGGGCAGCGGCGGAGAGCGGCGGCGCGGCCTCGGGCAGGCGGAAAGCGGCGGCGGGCAGGGCGCGTGGGCGCGGGCAGGGCGCGCGGGCAGGCGCGCGGGTGCGCGGTCCACGCGGCCGGCGTGCACCGAGAGGGGTGCCACGTGGCAATACGTGATTGGACGGTTCATTGGTCCCGGCCTACGGAACAGGGTTGTTTGGTGGACCGGGCGGGAAAACACGTGGCATCTATCATTGGCCGGTGTATGGCGTGTCGTGCACCGGGTGCAGTGAGCGAGAGGGTGGACACGTGGCGCGCGGGGATTGGGCGCGCACTGTGCGCGACAGGCGTGGGCGGTGCACGGTGTCGGTGGACCGTTGGAGACACGTGGCATTATATCGTGGTTCGGTGTTTAGGTGTTCGTGCACCGGGTAGCAAACGTGTGGCCTGGACACGTGGCGCGCAGGGATTGGCGTGCTACTGTGCGCGTACGGCGTGGCAGGCGGCGGTGGCAGGCGGGGCAGGCGGCGGCGGCAGGCGGGCAGGCGGCGGCCGGCTGGTGGCGGGCACGGCAGCAGGGTGGCGCACGCGGCGCCACGTGGCGGCCCGCCATTGGCGGGCGCCAACGCCCCGTTGACCAAGGGGCGGCCACGTGGCGCGAGGGGAGCGGTCGGATCCGCTGTTTCGTGTTCGGGGACACGTGTCGGTGCGGGGAGCGGGTCGGACGGGTGCGCGTCCGACCGGATCTGGTGTGCGGGCGTGGGCCGAGTGGGCCGGGCTACTGTGCGCGCCCGAAAGTTCGGGCCGGGCCGCACTGTTTGCGCCCGAAAAGATTCGGGCGCCCGAAAGAGGACACAGGGGTCATTTTTGGATTTGTTTGGAATGGCCTATAAATACCAACCCGAGCCTTCTTTTCGAGTTTTTCTCCCCTTTCCGAGCCTTCTTCTGCCCGAGCCACCTTAAGGAGATTTGTTCACCTCTTGATGCTTGATCTTCCTGCCAAGTTCTAGAATTTTAGGAGGCTCGAATCCCGAGGTTCCCCATTTTACGGTGCGGCGCGACGTTGCATTTCCTGTTTCCTTCTTCGGCGCAGCAGTGATGTTTTGGCTCCCCTGGGCTACCCCGAGGTCCTTTTCAGTGATTCTTGCGCCGATAGACTCCTTACAGATAAGGCTTCAACTTTCATTTTGATTACGCTTTTCGGTTTCGAGGTTTTGGCACGGATCCCGAGGCAAATAGTGACCCCTTTTTGCTGTGTGGATTTCCTTGACAGCAGCGGAGTATTTCAGCCATATCTTCGCGCACGAGCGTCAGACGGAGACGAGCTTATACAACTTTTTGATCTACTCGTCGCGAGGAACGCAATGGTGATTTTTTTTGAGATTTTAGAAAAATTGTTTCGAGATGATAATCACTGTTTTCTCAGTGTACTGTGTACAGTTTTTCTTCACAGTTTGTTGATTGGATTACCGCCTTGCCGAATTTATAACTTGGCTTACCGAACTCTGATTTGGGCGTGCAAGGTACCGTTGCGAAGCTATCGACGCGAGGATCGCCGTGATATTTTTCTGGGAATTTTCTGGGCACTTTCTGCAGGTGATAATTTAACAGTTCTGGACTGTTGTTGTATGTATTTGTAAGAGCACTATTTGGGAGCCTAAGTGTATTTAGTGGACTTTGTGTTGTGCCAGGAGTGTTTCGGGTGTACTGTACTTGTTGGAGCGCAGGATTGGAGTTTTTGGTATTTTCAGCTGTTTGGACCCGGACAGTTAGCGCTTCAGGTGGGTGGTTGTTGCATGCCTCTACACCTGACTTACTTACTAAGTTTATTAGAAAACCCACTACTGAGCATATTGATCGAGTATCATGCATATTGACTGATATAATGTGAGCCTATCATCTGAGATTAATTTTGTGGTATAGCATGTTGGGGATATTATTGGGATACTATGCTATTGGAACATGATCATTGGAATAATTTAACAGTGATAATTAACATGCGATATTAGCACCTAGATTTATGAAAGGGATTAAATGGATTAATTGTGGGGACATAATGACATATCTAGGTGCGGGTGCCACTTTGAGATTTATTATGGATCAGGGATTATTTACATGTGTAGTTGACCGATGATGTTAGTATGATGGACATATTTATGTGGCTTTATTATTTATTACACCTGAAAAACTGTTATTTGCTATTCTCCATTTCATATCGCATGAGGACTTTTGCATGCTTATTTGGACATCTAGTTAGGCCACTATTTTATTGCTACACTATCATATTGGGATTTGACTTAGGAGAAACCATGATTGCTTTCTTTCTCCTTTTCATTTAGACTTTTGAGTCATGTTGCTCGGGTTCGAGCAGAGGTTTGGGATAGTGTAGCTGGGACCTGCGGGTCAGTGACAGGGTGTACTTGATGTTGGATTATGGGTTATTGCGGCAACCGCGGACAGTAGGCGGTTGACCGGATCTTGATTATTGTACCCAATTGTGGGTTGGGGTTATTGCGGTGACCGCGGACTGTGGGCGGTTGACCGGATGTTTACTATTGCATCAGATTGGGTATCAGATTTCTCTAGTGGATGGTATTTCCCACTTTTGAGTATTATTGCATCAGATCGGGGTTTGGTTAGTGGACGGAGTTTCCCACTTTGATCATGGTCATGATCCAGTCCTGCTATATCAGGTTACTTGTGGTTACTTACTTTACTCGTGTGGGTCGCTCCCCTCGAGTGCCACTCCGGAGTGTGCGTCAGACAGACTTGAGTCCTTGAGACTCCTTTGCTTCGGTGTTATGCATAGGCTGGCATACCCGTTGCGGCAGGCAGAGCAGGCAGTACCAGTGTCCACTGGTGGTCGGATTGGGTTATCTTGGCAGGCATTTTTTTATTCTGATGCATTCATTTAGCTATTCTTTTAGCTTGGCATTTAGAGGCATACTAGTGGTAGCTTTCTCTTATCAGCATCTCTGTTTATAGCTTACCACCTCTCTTATTCCTTTTCTTGCCTCTAGTAGACTTAGTGGGTACGCCGGAGCTTGAGGCTTTATCCACAGGGGGAGGCTACTGGTTTACTAGTGGTTCTCACCCCCACTGTTGTTTCCTTTTCTTTTTCTCCCCCCTGTTTTGCAGAGTCCTCTTTGGAGTTGCTGATCTTCGGTCGTTGTCCGAGGCGAGGGAGTCACGAGCTAGATCTTACCACCCGAGGAGTGTAGCTGTATCCCCTGGTTGGAGATTCCTCGTAGCTGTTGGCTGGTGTTTACTGTTATCCTGGAGGGAGATCTTTTGTATTTGGAGAGACAGAGTTGAGACGGATGTACTATAGTTTTAGTTTATCTCCTTTTATAGTTGAGAGATGCTGTACTGAGGACATTGTATGATGATTATCTGTATTTGAGGAAATGGATATTGTACTATATTTCATCTTGTTCAGTGATTGGATTTTATTTTACAGCATTTTATTTCAGCTCTGATATTTGTGTAGCTATAGTACTATCTTTTGCAGGTTAGACGCTTCGCCTATGCGGGTTTTGGCATAGGTGGCGGATCTGTTGGCGAGCCTGGGTTGCAGTTTCGACCCCGGGGCGTGACAGATTAGGTTGGTATCAGAGCTTAGGGATAGGTCAATTGGGACTGTAGAAACCCTAGGCTTATGGTTGGACCCTAGGATGACTTCGTGAGAGTCGTGATTTTAGCGAGAGTCCTGATTGAGTTTTATACCTCTCCCAGTGATGGGATGGGTGATTGGCATGTTTATTCTCCTAAGCAATTATGTTGGCTGCAGACAACATAATGCGGCGGAACGGTTGACATGCTCTAGACTCTCGCCGGATTGGGTCGAGTTTTGTTTTGTGCTGTGGTGCAGTTGGTCGTGGTGAGCGGTGTCTCCCCGACGCGTTGTGCGGATTGGTGTGCACTCGTCGCAGCGGTGGAGCTTGAGCAGATTGTTTTGGGGCCGGATATCCGGATTGAGGTTAGAGAGCTTCAGGCCCCGATGGCAGGATTGTCTGAGGTATATCAGCGGCAGAGTGAGCCGCTGGTCTAGGTGACACAGTTGTCGGAGCAGTGGGCAGCCCGACAGTGTTTTTCTCCTGAGACCACCTGGTTACAGTTTCCTCAGCGGCAGTGATTTCTGAGGCGCCGATGGAGCGAGTGGCCCCCTCCGTGCCAATGTTTAATGCTGAGGCACCGAGGTGGGGTGGATAGTTGACAGCTGATGAGTTGTGGGACATCATGGATCGATGGGGCCAATTTTGGCAGATGAACCACCCTGATTCATGGAATTAAGTTGGAGCCTTTGGAGGCAAAATCGTGGTTGGTGGTGATGGAGTGATCAATTGAGGGTCTCCCTGTGCTAGAGAGTTGAGGCAGTTGTTGAACTGTACGCTCCAGGTTTCGAGGGACGAAGCGCGTAGGATGTGTGCGACTGGGAATGGATTGCGCCAGGATACCCCTTTTGTTTATCTGATCCCTCTGTTTTGGATTTTGGATTTTAGATGCCTCGATGGAGTAGGCATTGTGTATGGAGCGTACTGTTGCAGTTCCTGTGGATAGGGATCTGCCGCCAGAGGCGAGTTCTGGATAGAGGCGCCTGGCGCTAAGTGTTGGGGGACAGATCGGCTGGCAGAGGCACTTTCGTGTTCCTTTTCTGGATGGTGGACATCCTTGTGGACGGATTATGTAAAGCTTACCCAAAGGAAAGTTACCCTTTGTGATTGATAACATTTGTGTTTGGGGTACAATGGATGTGTTTGAGGGGTGAGCTGAGGAAGGATGATTGTATAAGGAATTGCAGGAATTAATTGTGTTTTGTCATATGACGATTGCAATGATGGATTTTCTGAGATGTCAGAGGTCAGGTGGACCCCGGGGGCAGCGTCTGCATCGTTATCAGAGTGGCGCAGCGGTAGTGTGGATTTGTTGTCTGCGAAGGGCTTTCTTCCTTGCCTCAGTGTGAGCAAAGGCGGAGAATTGTGCTCCTTTTGTGGATAGCCTTGATCTCCAGGCAGATTAAGTGACGACCACCTACATTGAGCGGTTGAGGCTGTGCTGCCTGGGTGGAGGACACCAAGGCAGTGGATCGGGTCGTCGCAGGTGTGATTTCATCACAGCAGTCGAGTTAGAGCATGTTGCATTCCTGCATGGACTAGAGGCAGATTTGTTACCACATGCACTAGAGGTATAGGTTCCTGTTGGGGTGGTGCATGTGGGGGAGGCTTGTGGATCATGTCCAGTGCAGTTGAGACCTCGAGTGGTATCGGCGGACTTATTGGTAGTTGTACCTGGTCAGTGTTTGACCCAGTGCGTGGGATTGGTTGGCACAGTGCCACATGGTGTATGACTGCGGAGAGAGAAGGTTATGATCTTCTGCAAGCAGACATTTGAGACTTGTTCATTGAGACAGTCAGAGCACACAGGTTGCAGCGACTATGCACGAGGTGCCTACGGCGGCACCGGGACGCGAGGATATCCCTGTTATCGTGAGATCCCGGGTGTGATTCCACCGGAGCTGATAATGATGCCGCTGGTTAGGGAGATTGAGATTGCGGTTGACGTGGTTCAGGGAACCACGCCAACCCCGATAGCGCCTCATTGGATATCACCTGTAGAGCTAACAGAGCTGATGGCGCAGTTGCAGGATCTGATGGATCGAGGGTCTGTTCGATCTAGTGTCACGTCGTTGGCACAGGATAGTGAGGGTCCTTGTGTGGGGTGACCGCAGGCAAGTCTGGATATTATTTAGGACCTTTTGATGGAGTTATACCCCGACAGTGGTCTGCTTAGATGCATGTATCTTTTTGGGATCATACAGTTGAGTATCTCGCCAAGATGGTGTTCAGGATCCGGTGGGGGCATTATGAGTACAGGGAGGACAAATGGGATGACTAAGGCCCTGTCATCTTAGGATTTGAGGAATTGTGTGTTCCAGTTGCACTTGGAAGAATTATTGGGGGTATTCTTCTGGGATATTTTGATTTTTACCCCATCTCTGTATGGTTTAGGGCTGGTGGAGTACTTGTAGATGGTGTAACAAGGTCTGTGAGGAAGAAGCTATGCCAAGTTGTTGTGGTACAAGTTTTGGCTTCGAGAGCATATCTTCTTGGATCACTTAGTTTAACCATAAGAGGCGGTGGTGGAAATCCGGCCAGAATGGATGCTATGCGAGAATGGCTGAGACCGGCAGTTATTTGTTGAGGTGAGGAGCTTGTGAGCCGGATAGGGCCAGCAGAGCTTGACGAATGGGTGATGAGATTGATACCAGCCCTGATTTCAGCATCGCCAGTGTTGGGAGATGGACTTGTGATATACAGTGATGCCCCCCATAGTAGCTATGAAGTTACAGTTGGATTTGTGGCAAGCATCCAACATCACCCCGATAGGGCCACTGTGGTGGCGGATACCCGGAGCAGGAGAGCTATTTGGGGTTGTTTGTTGACTCCGCAGCTGGCGCTGTGTGGACTGTCGAGGCAGATGTGGCGTATGATGGTGTCACTGAGGGCTCTTTTCCTTTCGGAGTGCCTAACACGTCACTGGTTTGGGAGTTGAGGGCACAACTCCCGGAATTTGATGAAGTGATCGTCTGGAGCAGGTACCCTTTGTCGAGCCTGAAGGATTGGATTTACCAGCTGCAAGGGTACTGGATCTTCTCGAAGATTGATTTGTGATCTGGTTCTTCCAACTGCTTATAGTTGTGTGCTGATGCCCGAGAGTTGGGAGGGTGTTTCTACACCCTGATGGTTTTTGGATTAGAGATCAGAGTTTACGTGATCAGTTGGAGGACTTATATCGGATGCCCCGGGAGTACAGAGGTACTTGGATCGAGCTTGTTGTGCCGATGGACTTGTGGTTGGATTATCTGAGGCCCTGGGAAGAGCGGAGGCTTGTACCGATGCAGATTACTTGGTAGCTCGAGCAGTTAGCCCAGCTGCACTTGATTGAGTTGGTGCGGTTTTTCTGGAGTGCCCGCCTTTATTTTGTTCTAGATGGAGACCCGAGGACCGCATCGCGCCTTTGGAGGAGGTACTTGTCAGCCTTGGGAGCTTGAGTGGTGGATGATTGGATGTTTACCCCCCTTTATTTGGTTGAGATTCCGTGTTGAGGAACGACTTTAGTTTCGAGGACGAAACTTTCTTTTAGTGGGGGAGGATGTGATGACCCGGATCTCCGCAGAGCTGCTACAGTGCGTTGGGGTGGCTGTTGGAGGCCTACATGGTGTGTTGGAGGTGTTTGGGGCATAATTGGACACAAGTGTTGGACTTCGGGCTCAAATGGATCATGTGAGTGATCGGAGGACCCCGTGGAGGGTTTAGAAGTGGTTTCGCGCGAATCGGATATTTAAATTGGGCTCCGCACGAAGTTCGGGCTAAGAATACACTTCCGGGAGCCTCCGGCAATTTTTAGAGTTGGAATTTGGCGAAACGGATGTCAAATTCGGATTCAGCGCGCGAAAACGGTCAAAATGGACTACCTACTTGACTTTTTGGGCACGGGTTACTGTTCACCGCCGGAACAGTAACTTCGGCGATCGCCGGCGGCAACCGGCGGCGGCGGGCAGCGGCGGAGAGCGGCGGCGCGGCCTCGGGCAGGCTGAAAGCTGCGGCGGGCAGGGCGCGTGGGCGCGGGCAGGGCGCGTGGGCACGGGCAGGGCGCGCGGGCAGGGCGCGCGGGTGCGCGGTCCACGCGGCCGGCGTGCACCGGAGAGGGGTGCCACGTGGCAATACGTGATTGGACGGTTCATTGGTCCCGGCCTACGGAACAGGGGAGTGTTTGGTGGACCGGGCGGGAAAACACGTGGCATCTTATCATTGGTCCGGTGTATGGCGTGTCGTGCACCGGGTGCAGTGAGCGAGAGGGTGGACACGTGGCGCGCGGGGATTGGGCGCGCCACTGTGCGCGACAGGCGTGGGCGGTGCACGGTGTACGGTGGACCGGTTGGAGACACGTGGCATTATATCAGTGGTTCGGTGTATAGGGTGTCATGCACCGGGTGTAGCAAACGTGTGACCTGGACACGTGGCGCGCAGGGATTGGCTGTGCTACTGTGCGCGTACGGCGTGGCTGGCGGCGGGGCAGGCGGCGGCCGGCAGGCGGGGCAGGCGGCGGCCGGCTGGCGTGGCGGGCACGGCAGCAGGGTGGCGCACGCGGGCGCCACGTGGCGGCCCGCCATTGGCGGGCGCCAACGGCCCCGTTGACCAAGGGCGGCCACGTGGCGCGAGGGGAGCGGTCGGTTCCACTGTTTCGTGTTCGGGGACACGTGTCGGTGCGGGGAGCGGGTCGGACGGGTGCGCGGTCCGACCGGATCTGGTGTGCGGGCGTGGGCCGAGTGGGCCGGGCTACTGTGCGCGCCCGAAAGTTCGGGCCGGGCCGCACTGTTTGCGCCCGAAAAGATTCGGGCGCCCGGAAAAGAGGACACAGGGGTCATTTTTGGATTTGTTTGGAATGGCCTATAAATACCAACCCGAGCCCCTTCTTTTCGAGTTTTTCTCCCCTTTCCGAGCTTCTTCTGCCCGAGCCACCTTAAGGAGATTTGTTCACCTATTGATGCTTGATCTTCCTGCCGAGGTTCCCCATTTTACGGTGCGGCGCGACGTTGTATTTCCTGTTTCCTTCTTCGGCGCAGCAGTGATGTTTTGGCTCCCCTGGGCTACCCCGAGGTCCTTTTTTAGTGATTCTTGCGCCGATAGACTCCTTACAGATAAGGCTTCAACTTTCATTTTGATTACGCTTTTCGGTTTCGAGGTTTTGGCACGGATCCCGAGGCAAATAGTGACCCCTTTTTGCTGTGTGGATTTCCTTGACAGCAGCGGAGTATTTCAGCCATATCTTCGGGCACGAGCGTCAGACGGAGACGAGCTTATACAAATTTTTGATCTACTCGTCGCGAGGAACGCAATGGTGATTTTTCTGAGATTTTAGAAAAATTGTTTCGAGATGATAATCACTGTTTTCTCAGTGTACTGTGTACAGTTTTTCTTCACAGTTTGTTGATTGGATTACCGCCTTGCCGAATTTATAACTTGGCTTACCGAACTCTGATTTGGGCGTGCAAGGTACCGTTGCGAAGCTATCGACGCGAGGATCGCCGTGATATTTTTCTGGGAATTTTCTGGGCACTTCCTGCAGGTGATAATTTAACAGTTCTGGGACTGTTGTTGTATGTATTTGTAAGAGCACTATTTGGGAGCCTAAGTGTATTTAGTGGACTTTGTGTTGTGCCAGGAGTGTTTCGGGTGTACTGTAGTTGTTGGAGCGCAGGATTGGAGTTTTTGGTATTTTCAGCTGTTTGGACCCGGACTGTTAGCGCTTCAGGTGGGTGGTTGTTGCATGCCTCTACACCTGGCTTACTTACTAAGTTTATTAGAAAACTCCACTACTGAACATGTTGATCGAGTATCATGCATATTTGACTGTTATAATGTGAGCCTATCATCTGAGATTAATTTTGTTGGTATAGCATGTTGGGGATATTATTGGGATACTGATGCTATTGGAACATGATCATTGGAATAATGTAACAGTGATAATTAACATGCGATATTAGCACCTAGATTTATGAAAGGGGATTAAATGGATTAATTGTGGGGACATAGTGACATATCTAGGTGCGGGTGCCACTTTGAGATTTATTATGGATCAGGGATTATTTACATGTGTAGTTGACCGATGATGTTAGTATGATGGACATATTTATGTGGCTTTATTATTTATTACACCTGAAAAACTGTTATTTGCTATTCTCCATTTCATATCGCATGAGGACTTTTGCATGCTTATTTGGACATCTAGTTAGGCCACTATTTTATTGCTACACTATCATATTGGGATTTGACTTAGGAGAAACCATGATTGCTTTCTTTCTCCTTTTCATTTAGACTTTTGAGTCATGTTGCTCGGGTTCGAGCAGAGGTTTGGGATAGTGTAGCTGGGACCTGCGGGTCAGTGACAGGGTGTACTTGATGTTGGATTATGGGTTATTGCGGCAACCGCGGACAGTAGGCGGTTGACCGGATCTTGATTATTGTACCCAATTGTGGGTTGGGGTTTATTGCGGTGACCGCGGACTGTGGGCGGTTGACCGGATGTTTACTATTGCATCAGATTGGGTATCAGATTTCTCTAGTGGATGGTATTTCCCACTTTTGAGTATTATTGCATCAGATCGGGGTTTGGTTAGTGGACGGAGCTTCCCACTTTGATCATGGTCTTGATCCAGTCCTGCTATATCAGGTTACTTGTGGTTACTTACTTTACTCGTGTGGGTCGCTCCCCTCGAGTGCCACTCCGGAGTGTGCGTCAGACAGACTTTGAGTCCTTGAGACTCCTTTGCTTCGGTGTTATGCATAGGCTGGCATACCCGTTGCGGCAGGCAGAGCAGGCAGTACCAGTGTCCACTGGTGGTCGGATTGGGTTATCTTGGCAGGCATTTTTTTATTCTGATGCATCCATTTAGCTATTCTTTTAGCTTGGCATTTAGAGGCATACTAGTGGTAGCTTTCTCTTATCAGCATCTCTGTTTTTAGCTTACCACCTCTCTTATTCCTTTTCTTGCCTCTAGTAGACTTAGTGGGTACGCCGGAGCTCGAGGCTTTACCCACAGGGGGAGGCTACTGGTTTACTAGTGGTTCTCACCCCCCCACTGTTGTTTCCTTTTCTTTTTCTCCCCCCTGTTTTGCAGAGTCCTCTTTGGGAGTTGCTGATCTTCGGTCGTTGTCCGAGGCGAGAAAGTCACGAGCTAGATCTTTCCCACCCGTGGAGTGTAGCTGTATCCCCTGGTTGGAGATTCCTCGTAGCTGTTGGCTGATGTTTACTGTTATCCTGGAGGGAGATCTTCTGTATTTGGAGAGACAGAGTTGAGACGGATGTACTATAGTTTTAGTTTATTTCCTTTTATAGTTGAGAGATGCTGTAGTGAGGACATTGTATGATGATTATCTGTACTTGTGGAAAGGGGTATTGTTCTATATTTCATCTTGTTCGGTGATTGGATTTTATTTTACAGCATTTTATTTCAGCTCTGATATTTGTGTAGCTATAGTACTATCTTTTGCAGGTTAGACGCTTCGCCTATGCGGGTTTTGGCATAGGTGGCGGATCTGTTGGCGAGCCCGGGTCGCAGTGTCGACCCCGGGGCGTGACATAGGATGTACCCCTTTTGATTTAGTAAAACATTGCAACTGTATTTCCATTTTGAGAACTGGATGTATTAACTTATGAACCTTGTGGTTGTAATAGAGTATAACTTATTTAGTATAGCTATCTCGTATCTACTCTGATGGACTATTTCTGTTAGCCGAGCACATATAGGGAAGGCTCTGTTTGTGGTACAGAGACTTGTCTATATGTGCGGCGGTCTGTTCACGCCTTGGAGAAATCAAGATTTTAAACTCTGATTTAAAAAAAAAAAAAAAATTTAGACCCACTTTTGAATCTCGGGGCATGACAATATGAGTGTACGGATACCTGCTATAGATGTCCTTTGGAATTTGGAATGGAGACTCAGGCACACTATTACCCACTTGGCATGTGCCTATAGGTGTTCCGTTTGGATATACGACAGTACAAAACCAGCCTATAGCTGTCCTCTTGCAAAACAGCATCCAATGCTTTAGAATATTCTATAATATAGAATATTCGAACTAATGCCCAACCTTGCCTTCTTAAAGAAAAAATTTCAAAGCCTTGGATGCATTATCCCCGACCTGACGGGTCTTGGATGCATTATCCCTTGCATCCAATGATGCGTACAGGTGTTCCATTTGGCACTTATGGCTGTACAAAAATGACCTATAGATGTTCCCAAAACCTTTGGCTATCAAGATTGTTCAAAGCCTGTATAGATTAGACTACACTTAACAGATGTTCATAGGCCTCTCCAAATCTAGCCTTTTTTTAAAAAACATTCCCAATCTAGCCTCATATGAAATAATTAAAAAAAAAAATAAGATAATTTAATACTTAATTTGGAATGGAGACCAACATCACATTGCGCCAACATCACATTGCGCCAATGATGCGCACAGGTGTTCCATTTGGCACTTATGACTGTACGATAATGACCTATAGCTGTTCCCAAAACCTTTGGCACAGACCCCAATTCCAAAACAGCATCCAATGCTATCAAGATTGTTCAAAGCATGTATAGATTAGACTACACTTACCAGATGTTCATAGGCCTCTCCAAATCTAGCCTTCTTTTTAAAAACATTCCCAATCTAGCCTCATATGAAATAATTAAAAAAAAATAAGATAATTTAATACTTAATTTGGAATGGAGACCAACAGCACATTGCGCCAACATCACATTGCGCCAATGATGCGTACAGGTGTTCCATTTGGCACTTATGACTGTACGACAATGACCTATAGCTGTTCCCAAAACCTTTGGTACAGACCCCAATTCCAAAACAGCATCCAATGCTATCAAGATTGTATAAATATGAATATAATGCTATCAAGAATATCAATTGTATAAAACCTTTGGAACAATTGAAATTTGACTGCATACAAGTGTTCCCTTTTATAAATTATCTCATGGATAAATATGAATATTCTTCACTTTAATGAATATTCTTCACCACAAGTTGTGAACATTGATATATAAAATTAGACTGCATATAAGTGTTCCCTTTTATATATATGACTGTACAGAACCCCTCTATGGGTGTTCCTTAAACCAATTGGCAGCTAATAGTAGATGCGTGTTCGGTAAAAGTATGTAAGCAACAGCTATAGGGCTATTTTCACTATCTTTATGCGTGCCCTTTTGGTATGGTGTGGATCTTGAACTATTTTTGGTTTAGCTCATTGGTGTAGCGAACATCTATATATAGCATCATTGGTTTAGCTCTTATTAGTCGTTAGAATTGATAACAAGAAAAATTTATCATATATATAGCGGTTATCTACTTCAAAGCTATATCACATTTCACACATCTATCACCGTCCACTATATTTCAGTTTATATCAAATTTACCATTCATCATGTCTAACCCATTCTCCACACGCCGGAAGAACACCAAATGTTTTATTCCATTCCAGTGTAAATTTCTTGATGCTAATAAGTTGATGGATCGTGCAGCAAAGGTGGCAATTCTTGCCTACGACACTGAAGAAGATTATTCAAAGGATGGAGTGGCTGCTTTCTTAGCTCATCACGTAGGTGGAGATCCCGATGAATATGGATTTGGAAAATGTGCAGATGCCGATTACCTTATATACTTTCCTACTGCTGAGAGTCGGAATAGAGCTATTCGGGAATCTTTTCTGCAGACCTACCAACTCAGCATTATGGTATCGCCTTATGAATTCAACCTTGGTCACCGGGCAGTTTTTAAGTACCTTGTATGGATTCGCTTGCATGATTTACCGCTTCAGTGTTATGAGTATGTTGATTTGACAACTATTGTATCTAGTTTTGGACGTTTTATTGGTGGTGATGACCGTTGCCGTGTTCGCGAAAATCTCGAGTTTTATCGTCTGTTGATAAAATGTAATAATCTTCAAAACATTCCGGAGTGTGTAACGCTCATTGTGGGAAATCGCGAATGGGCAATCAATGTGGAAATAGAGTCTTGGGAACCTTACATAAGTTCCGGCAGTCCTTAACTTTTGGGCAATGTGACTGCATCTTTGCCCAACTAGCATTTTGTATACAATTGATGGCTACGGTTTTGGGTCCTCTGTATTGACTAATTTAATTTTCCTTACTTTTTCTATCCTATTGACAATATGGTGTGTGTGCAATGTATGTAAAGATGGTCAAAAGTTTTCTATTGACTATCTTTATGCGTGCCCTTTTGGTAGGGTGTGGAGCTTTAACACAGGGCTATTTTCACTATCTTTATGCGTGCCCTTTTGGATATAGGTGTGCCCTTCTATAGCTGTCCCCTTTTCGAATATAGGTGTGCCCTTCTATAGCTGTCCACTTTTCAATACAGCAATTAATGCTATTTTGTATGTAGTACAGAACTGTATTTTTTGACAACTATAAAGCCCATATGTTAAGGGGAGGAAGGGCATTGGATGCTGTTTTGAAAGGTTGGCACATATTTTAAGGGGGGGAACACCCATATAGCGGTTCTGTACATTCTCAGCAATGGAAGCTTTCAAATTATTTATAGAAAGAGCAATGCTACACATACAGGTGTGGCCACTTTTGCAAACAGCATCCAATGTAAGGTCTATATGTATAAAAGGCAATATATACATATAGCTGCTATCTCCAGCTCACACATATATATATAGATGCTATCTAATTCATACATATATCTCCAGATCACACATATATCACAGCTCACTATATTTCAGTAATTGTCAAATTTCACATCCTTCCATGTCTAGCGCTACCTCCACACGCCCGAATAACACATATTGTTTTATGCCCTGGAGGGATCATTTTTGTGATGCTAATATGCTGATGGATCGTGCAGCAAAGGTGGTCATTCTTGCCTACGATACTGAAGATGATTGTTCAAAAGATGGAGTGGCTTCTTTCCTAGCTGAACAGGTAGGCGGTAATCCCGATGATTACGAATTTGCACAATGTGAAGGTGCCAATTACCTTATATATTTTCCTACTGCTATGATTCGGGATAGAGCTATAGATAAGTCTATTCTGCAGACCGAGAAAATGACCATAACGGTAAAGCCATTTGAATTCAACGTAGGTCGAATCCGTGAACGGTATGCGTACAAGGTATGGATTCGCTTGCATCATTTACCGCTCCGTTGTTACGACTATGAACAATTGAAAACTATTGTATCTAGTTTTGGACGTTTTGTTGTTGGCGATGAACACTGCCGGCTCCGCCAAAATATCAACTTTTACCGTGTGTTGATCAACTGTATTGATCTACAAATAATCCCAGAGTGTGTAACGATCATTGTGGGAAATCGCGAATGGAAAATAAACGTGGAAATAGAGTCGTGGGAATCATGCGCAGGGAACGGCGCTCCGTAATGTGTTGGCAATGTGACGTCTCCTTTGCCAAATGGATATGTTGTGTACTAATTATCGCTACAACTTTTTCTCCATAGTACTGAATCATTTATAGCTACTCGCAATATGGTGTTTGTGATATGCATGAAGTACACATCTGTATCTATTGACAATCACCTGTACATATATATAAGTTATCCAATCCGATGGGATAAAATTGTAGGACGTAAAGTGCTTACTTATGCATCAATTTTTATTCGTGCTATGTAACTTTTGTATTGTATAATATAACTCGTCAGCGATTTACTTATTTAATTTATTCCCGTGATTTAGAGAAGTATATGTACAAGCAGGGACTAAAATATTTTTGTATTGTGTTCAGTATAATACT
The DNA here is from genome assembly GCA_029168755.2 of Tillandsia fasciculata. Taxonomy (NCBI): domain Eukaryota; kingdom Viridiplantae; phylum Streptophyta; class Magnoliopsida; order Poales; family Bromeliaceae; genus Tillandsia; species Tillandsia fasciculata. The sequence continues at coordinate 9,224,601 of CM054936.1, forward strand.
TGTACAGGGGATAAAGAAATTAAGGATTTCGACACTTCAACACTAATAATAAGAATAATATAGGGGATTATATTTAAAATATACAAATAAATTTTATACAGTTATGATTTAAATTATGTAATTGAAGATATTTAGTAACAAAAGTTATTACACTTTATATATTGATATTTTTTTGTATAAATGAAGAAAAAGTAAAAATTACTTAATAAGTCATTTATAAAGTTAATAAGTAATTATATAATATATATATATATATATATATATATATATATATATATATATATATATATATATATATATATATATATATATATATATATATATATATATATATATATATATATATATATAATTAAGAATTTTGAACTGCATGCCGTTAGATTTTGAAAATTCAAAAGTGTCCACTATCCTCTAGTTAAAAAATCAAAATATTATATGATTTAATACTCCGGGCAGGCTCACGCCACCCCACCAGCTCTTCCCCTGTTCTCACGCCGTCTCACACCTGCCTCCTCCCACCCTGCCCACCAGGCCGCATGTGCTTGCCTCCATCGGATCTAAAGTTTGCTCAGCCCCGGGCCGCATCACCGCGTCGGATCGATGTCGGAACCCCTCCCAGGACGCCCATTGATCGCCAGGCTGCAAAGCCCTGAGGCAGCCAACCCCTTCTAGGACGCCGGCCGATCTCCTGGTGAACTCTCCCTGCCGCGTTCAGCTCATCATTGTCGTCCAACTATACGAGTATGTAGGTTGATTATTTTTTAAATTCATGTGTTAATTCAAAGTTATGAGGATCTCGGGGTGAAATTAATATTTGCTCTAGATTAATATAATTTAATTATTTTGTACAAATTACATCTTTCCTAACCTTTGTAAAAGTTGTGAAATGTTGTTTCCATTCGATTTAACTTTTGCTTAATTTTATCATAACTCCTTAATATTTATTGTATAATGTGTGCAATTTTTTATCATTGGTCCCATGAGTTGCCCTTCGTGTATGTTTTAATTTGAATAATTTAATAAATAAATGAGTTGAGCTAGTGGTACACCCCTGTTTGGGGTGTACAGTCATATATACATGCATATATACAGCTATATTTCTTAATTAATGCTATATACAGCTATAGAGGGTTCCCGTACAGTATATTTTTCCTTCTTGAATATGTCGAATTATCCTCTCATCCTAATGCACAATTGTTTACCTTTCACTAAGTCTGCATGAATTTAGTACGTTGACTTGCAAAGTATTGGTAAAATCTATCAAATTATTCCTATCTATGTCTTCTTTCTTTTGCAAATTTTTGCATGGATGTATAAGTATTATAATGATATTACACATTAGATGGATTCGAGCTTTACATCCTCGAGCAATGGGGCCAGCCCAAATACACCTTATTGCCATTGTCGATTGCAATGTGTCATGAGAACATCTTGGACGCAGAACAATCCGGGCCGGAGATTTTACGGCTGTTCGAGATATGGGGTAATCTATGTAATGTAAATAATATATTGTTATCCATGTTATATATCAAAAACTTACCATATAGACTTGCCTCCCATATATTTCAGGGGAATGGGGCATGCAATTATTTCAGTTGGTATGACGCGCCGTTTACGAGCAGAAGTATTTCTGTATTGAATGGATTAATAGTAAGTAACAATAAGTTGCGCAATGAAGCTGCAGCTGCTGCAAGGAAAAGAAGATGGGGGTTGTACCTCTTAGTTGCATATTTTCTTATCAGTGGGATTTTTGTTTCTTCATGTTATAACTGTATGTCGAAATCCATACTATGACTATCCCGCCCCTTGTAATATATTTAAATTTTTTTCTATATATGAATGTATTTACATCCCTCTCTAAGTAAGAATTGCTATGTGTTGTACATAGCTGTATAACGGGAGAGATTATATTTGAAATTAAACATTTTCAATCGCCTCTTATAGTATTGCATATATATCATCACACATTATACTGTAATAACAAGTGTGTGGATTTCTGGTTTTGAGGTACTCAATCATATACCGGAAGCATTTGTACCGGTACGCATGGTTGAGTACCGGTACAGATTTATGAATCCAAGCGTGAGGCTTTCGGGTTCTGAGGAACTTGGATCGGTACCGGTACTCAATACTCAGTACCGGTACTGAGTGAGGAATCCAAGCGTGTGGCTTTCGAGTTTTGAGGAACTTGGAAGTGTACCGGAACATTGTGTACCGGTACTCAATCATCAGTACCGGTACTAATTGAGGATTGCAAGTGTTCTTCTTTCGGGTTTTGAGGAACTAGGATGTGTACCGGAACATTGTGTTGCTCACTCTGAATCGGTACTCACTGTTTACCGGTACAGATGGTTTTTGTATAGGGAAATGATTTTTGTACACCCCCAAGTGGAGTGTAGATCCTACTATTCAAAACAGCACCCAATGCTAATCCTCCCCAGGAAAGAAGGGCTATCCCCTATAAAGCTGTCCCATTTTTAATATAGGTGTGCACACTTATCAAAAGAGCATCCAATGCTAATCCTCTCAAAATACCCTCTATAGCTGTACGAAACCCATCTATACATGTTCCGGTATACATATATGACTGTATGGAAACCCTCTATAGCTGTCCCCGCTATAGCATTAAATATGAATATATATGTATATATGACTGTACGAAACCCATATATCGCTATTCCGGTATTCATATATGATTGTACGGGAACCCTCTAAAGCTATCCCCTTTTGAATATAGGTGTGCCCAGAGGGAAAAGACACTATACAGCTGTCCCCTCTATAGATGTCACCTTTTGAGTATAGGTGTACTGAAAGGCCCGGTACACACTACTAGCCACTTACCCACTTTCCAATACAACATCCAATTCTAATCCTCCCCTTATCACACTATTACCTACTTTCCCACTGTTATAAACAACATCCACTGATATAGAATATTCTATATTAGAATATGCTAGATATTTTCCCCTTCGCAAAAGTGCTCAAAGCCCCGGTATAACCTCCCAAGGAATTATGGCCTATAAGTGTACTCCCTTTGTATACCAATATCCGCAATATTGTAGTTAGGTACTCAATCTCACCCTACAACCCGCTCACTCTCTATCTCACTCTATCTTCATCCCCCTCTCAATTTCACTCTCGTATACAATTATACTTATCATGGCAAGCTCTAGCTTTAGCCATACCTCATATTCCTCCCGTCCTCGCAACAACTACTGCATCTTTCCTTGGACGCCTGCGCATGAAGAGACGGATAGCCAATTGGAGCGGACGGCGAAAATAGTTGTCGATGCCTATGCAAATGATAATGAACGTTCACGGGCTGCCGTGGCCGCGTTGCTCGCAAGTCAGACAGGAGGAAGGCCTCATGATTACCAATTCGCAGGAGGTTGTGACGGAACTTATATAGTAATTTTCCCTACCGTGACAAGGATGCATAATGCTATTCGTCGGTCTCCAATTCGCAACGACACATTCACGATGACGGTATCTCCATGGAATGGCAATCGTGGGACAATAACGCCAACATTACAATACTATGTATGGATTCGCCTACATAATTACCCGATTTATTGCCATCAGTACGAAGAGGCAGAAACAATCGTTTCAAGTTTTGGCTGCTACGTAAGTGCGGATGATCCTAGCCGACATTGGGAAAATTTCAGGTACTATCGCGTGCTGATCAAATGCATTGATCCTAACATGATTCCGGAGCAAGTAACACTATATGTAGACAATAGAGAATGGATCATAAGAGTTGTGATTGAGTCCTGGGAGCGTTGCGAGCCAACAGATAACCCATGGATGTAGATTGTAAATTATATCATAGATGTAAATGATTATTATTCACTCTTAATGATTATTCTTCACCATAAATTTTGAACATGCATAAATGACTATGCAGAATCCCTCTATGGGTGTCCCTTAAAACAATTGGCAGAATTTAGTAGATGGGTGTTCCTTAAATGGGTTAAAGCAATAGCTATAGATAAGTGTTGAACATTCATATATACAAGATGGAAGACTTGAAATTAGACTGCATACAAGTGTTCCCTTTTAAATATATGACTGTGCAGAATCCCTCTAGGGGTGTTCCTTAAACCAATTGGCAGAATTTAGTAGATGGGTGTTCCTTAAAAGGGTTAAAGCAATAGCTATAGATAAGTGTTGAACATTCATATATACAATATGGAAGACTTGAAATTAGACTGCATATAAGTGTTCCCTTTTACATATATGACTGTGCAGAATCCCTCTAGGGGTGTTCCTTAAAACAATTGGCAGAATTTAATAGATGGGTGTTCCTTAAAAGTGTTAAAGCAACAGCTATAAATAAGTGGTGAACATTCATATATACAAGATGGAGGACTTGAAATTAGACTGCATAGAAGTCCTCCATCTATGGGTGTACCATTTGGAATGATATATATTGGATGCTGGCAATGATTAGTTCTTTTATATAACATATGGGTGTACCAGTCTGCGAATTTATATATCAAAGCAGAATGAAAGATGGAACAATATCGAATTACATAATTACACGTTGTATGACATATTGGAATACAGATTTGCCATATAAACTCAAATATATACATAGATCTTATAACATAGAAAGGAAATATAAAAATTCATTCTTAAATATAGAAAAAAGGTAAGTATGTTATTACAATTAATCATCATGATATATATGCAATACTACAAGAGCAGAATGAAAAAGTTTAATGCTAAATATAAACTCTCCCGATATAGAGTGTACAACGCATATCAATGCTTAATGGTTTGATAGCATAGTCCATTGTATGGATCTCGCTTTCAATTGCCCGTCTCATCGGGACTGTGCTGGATTTATTGTTCTTGCGATATGTTATATTCGTACACCTGATTAAATATTTAATAAACAAAAATTAAAGACAAAAAACAATTTTACATATATAAATTGAAATAATAAATTGTCATTACCTGTTAGAACTGCATAGAGTGCGCCATTTTCATAACGCCAGTACGAATCTCATTATTTTATTTTGGACTTGTATCCGATATAGGAGGGTACCTGATAGGATCTGTCGACATGTCAATGTTTTGAGGGGCCCACGGTGTCTTGCATATATAACAAAATAAATAAATTAGAATATGTGTATTAAAGACAAATTTATAGTAAATAAACATCTAGGAGAAAGTTAAGTAACATTACCGTTAATATCATGGCTGGATTGCTCTGCACATCAATCCTATAAGGTAAGTGAATTATGGGCGAGTTGTTAATCGTAGGACTTTGCAGGTGAACCTATTTTAATAAATCGGGAGGGAGGGGGCCAATATGGAAGACACATAATTATGTAAACAAATGAGTAAAATCGAACTATGAATCATATATTAAGACAATCAAGTGAACATATAAAAAAGTCTAAAACATTTACATTTACACTCTGTTGGGACGAGGCCGAGGGCGACGATGAGAAACGATTAAAGATTGAGCATTCACCAATATAAAACCTGTCCGTAGAATCTTGAGGCATCTATTTAAATAGAAAAGAATAATTCAATTAATGTCGTCTACCGTAAATTATAAGCCAACAATAATCGACTTACGTACGTAAAGATATACCTGTTGCTTGTTGCCTTTCATCTTAAGACGACGTACAATTTTATCTGTCATCGACTCCTTTCGTTTGCTTGGTGGGCGGCCTTTACTTCGCACAGACAGCGGGCTCTTTACTCTCTGGTCGTTACATCTAACATCTGAATCGTGTCTCATAGTAGAATGTATATTTTGGGTAAATTGGACATCATTGCTTCCCTTGGATGACGAAGTGTTCTCTAATTTCGTCTTCAAATCTTGAAGTGTGCGTAACGTTACTATATATTTGTCATCGCTCTCAGCAGCTATGTCTGCAATGTCGTAAATACTACTACATACTACCTCAAATCGGTTTATTTCTGGAGTGCTCCCTAAGCTTTTATGCCATGCTTTCACCCGAGTATACCTCAGTCTTGCATCCTTCCTCCATCGTGTTAGTATGTAACAAGTTGGGACAATCATCATCTTTCTATTAACTAGGACGGCTGTCACGCCCCGGGGTCGAAACTGCGACCCGGGCTCGCTAACAGATCCGCCATCTGTACGGAAACTGCCGTACAGACGAAGCGTCTAACCTGCAGAAAGAAACATCTACAGTAAACAGATATCAGAGAGCTGAAAGTAAACGAACTAAAAACTGTAATCCGAACACTGTACAACTGAAATAATACAATATCCATCTCCCAAATACGATCGTATAAAAAGTCCTCTGATACAAAACTCAAAAGGGAGGTATCTCCAATAAATACATCAGTGTACAAACTCTCGATACAAGAACATCCTCACTACAACAGTCTCTCAAGCTGTAAAATAAAGTACAACTCTATACCTCACCACAAGGTTCTCTCAACAGAGGTACAAGAAGTAAACTAATCTACTGAAGCTCTCCACTGAAGGGGGTACCGCTACACTCCAACGACGGGTAGGGAACTAGCTCGCGACTCCCTCGCCTCGGTCAGAAGGATCAGCAACAGGAGCACAGGAACAGAAGAAGAAGTCCCTGGGGAAAAGACACCACGACGGGTGTGAGAACTACTTCCCACAGTAGTTCTCAGTGGGTGCCGTCAACAAGTCCAACGGTCTGCCCACCAAGTCTACCAGAGGTAAAAGATAACAGGCAAAGAAATCTGAACAAGAAAAGCTGGAACTACTCTACAGCTACCATGCCTCTATCTAGATACTCAAAAAGTGGGACAGAGGAAAGTAAATGAAACCACTCGCACACAAGGTGCTCAAACGACCCAATCGAACTGACTGCCTCATAGGGTCCAGTCAAACCTGCGCCTGACGACAAGGAACGCACCTGCCCACTACCACACATCCACATGAGGACGGGAATTACGTGGGGCGTCCTGTCCGCCTAACTCACCCCTCGCGCAAAACTGCCTCAACAGGCCAACCACCGCATCCACTGCGGCATCTCAGGGGGCGCGGCCCCAACTGAGGAAAACGGCGCGGCATAGAGTAATCAACATTGGCATATGCAGGCTAGTCAAAATCCACGCTCACTCACAGAACGGTAGGACTCAAGATTCCCAAATATCTCGCACAACAGTCGGAGCACTCTCGACGACTCAGCTGATCGGCTAACACGAAACCGAGACACTAGCCTCTCCAACAGCTCGCAGCACAAAGCTCACTGGCTGGAGATACACCACAGCCAGGAGCGACCCACAACTCAGGGAAACAGGACAGGTCGGACATCACTCAACGACCTAGGACTACCGTCAACCACAACGGTTCCCAACAACACCGACCGGAAGATACTCGACGGCCCGGGTCTGCCGTCTGCACAACGGCTCCCTCCACGACGGCACAACAGGGAAACAAGACCTCCCGGGACTACCGTTTACCCAAACGGCTCCCGGCACAGAAAAGCAACCCGCTACAACTACCAGACTCCACTCTGCTCCCAAGCAAGAGTGCAAAAGCATCCCACACTAAAAGCAAGTCCCGACCTCTCGGCCCACTACCCGGGCGAGGAAACACTATGTCCAGGAATGAAAGAACAGTGTGGATGTCTAAGCATAAATAACCCTAGCCCAAGTGAGGGTTTTCTACTAGTCTGGTTACACATGCAACATATGACGGGGGTGCTAGATCAAGTTCCAAGATAACTATATTAACAGATACTAAAAGGAATAACAATTCCTATAATTTAGCATGCTACACAATGAAATAACTATCATGCATAGTCCTACATTAGTAGAAATACTGTACAGTCCATAAAGCTTGGAGATAAGGCCACCCACCTCGATTTGCCACCAATTTCTCGTAGACACTTGCAATTGGCCTCCACGCGATCCGCACGCAAACGGGGCACGCCGCCGGAGTCCGCACGCAAAACGGAGCACGCCGCCGGAGTCCACACGCAAAACGGAGCACGCCGTCGGAGTCCGCACCCGAAACGGAGTCTGCACATAAAACGGTGCACGGTGTCAGGATCCGCCCGCAAAACGGGATCCGCACGCAAAACGGTGCACAGTGCCAGAGTCCGCACGCAAAACGGTGCACGGTGCCAGGATCCGCCCGCAAAACGGGGTCCGCACGCAAAACGGTGCACAGTGCCGGAGTCCGCACGCAAAACGGTGCACGGTGCCAGGATCCGCACAAAAAATGGGGTCCGCACGCAAAACGGTGCACAGTGCCGGAGTCCGCACGCAAAACGGTGCACGGTGCCAGGATCCGCACGCAAAACGGGGTCCGCACGCAAAACGGTGCACAGTGCCGGAGTCCGCACGCAAAACGGTGCACAGTGGGTTAATAACAGTCTAAAAGAATGCTCCAAAAACTGTACAAAAATACAGCAAAATCAACACACGGGACTTACACGTTTGCGCCGCCGTCGCCGAACCACTCCGCCGGGCGTCCTCGCACGCAAAACGGAGTCCACGACGCGCCGCCGCACCTCACGCCACCTCCCTCCTCACTCCCTCTCGCTCTCGGTTGCAGAAGAAAGAAAGAAAGAAAGGGAATGGCGGTGCGGGGAGGAAGAAGAAGAAGAAGAAAAGAAGAGGAGAAGGGGCGGTCCACGGATCCGGTCCACCGCGCCGGTCCACCGCGCGGGCGAATGGGGAAGCCACATTCGCGGTCCACAGCACACGGGCGCGCGCGCCCGGTCCACGCGCGCGCCCACAGGGCCACGCGTCGCGCAGCCCAGGCGCGGGACACGCGCCCGTTACACGGGCGCGCGTGCCCCCGCGCCCGCGCGGGCGCCAACGGGGGCCCGCCACGTGGCGGCCCCCGCGCGTCCCGCGCCTGCGCCCCCTCCTGTCCGCCTGCCGCCTCGATCCGCGAGCCTTGACCCGCGCGCCGCAATCGCCTCGGGATCCGTGCCACGCGCCACGCCTCGAGATCCGTGCCGAAACGCCTCGAAAAACGCGCACGTCTACCGGACTCCAAAACCAACAAATAAATAGTCCATTCTTAGCGATTTCGCGCGCTGAATCCAAAAACGATGTCCGTTTCTCCAAATTCTCACCCGAAAATTTGTCGATAGCCCACTCGATCCGGTTTTCCGCGCCGGGTCCATTTTTAAAGTCCGATTTGCCAAATTCGAACTCTAAAAATTCCCGAAGGCGACCGGAGAGGTAAACCTTTATCCGGACTTCACCCGGAGTCCAATTCTGACATCTGAATCGCGCGAAATTACTTCTAAACACCCGACGGGTCCTCCAATTCCCCACGGGGTCTCAAATTAAGTCCGAAGTCCACCACGTGTGTCCCAATTGCGCGCAAACACCAACGACACATCCCGCAGGCCTCCAGTGATGCAACTAAATCCCAAATTGCATCACTAATCCATAACTTGGGCCCGACACGCGCACAAACACTCCCAACGGCCACTAAAAGCTGCCCAACAACCAGCAACTCCTACGCCGGGGATTCCGGGACCTCACACCGGGACCTCACATCCTCCCCCACTAAAAGAAAGTTTCGTCCTCGAAACTAGATCAAGCCCATCAGGAGTCAAGAATACCACGGCTAGGTATTTAACAATACGCCTCCAGCTCCCCAAACTCCACTCGCTCCTCGTGATTACACCGCAACAACAACAAGTACGGTATGACCCGTTGTGCAATTCTCTCATCTCTCGAGCCAGAATTTGCAACGGGCGTCCCTCGTACTCCAACAATCACGGATCTCGAAGGGGCAAGTAAATCACGGGCGAGGAAAAACACATCACTACTGAGCTGAGACGTGGAAAACCAAAGGGCTCCTCAAAAAGGCTGGGGGAAACGGGAAAAACCCACTAATTCAACACGCACCAAACTATATCATGGTGCCAACCTCAACAAGGCGACCCGAAGCATACCCGCACATCCATCCAATAAGGAAGGGAAACCAATAAGTTGGGGTCTTCACTCGGTTACTTCCGATCCGAAATCACCCGAGTGGACTACACAACTGCAGGCTACCCTCAAAAGGGATCCTCAAAAGGGCACAATCTCGTGCCACAGTTGGTCGCTCCACAAGCTATCATAACCCCAACAGACCCGCGGGTCGAAGTCGAGCCCTCAACTACAAGAGAACACCCTGACGGGATCCAAACCGTCGGTGAACGGGACTAAAAACTGGCTCGCAAGGCGATCATAAAGCTGATGCCCCAACTCGCGATCAAAAGTCCGAAACATCCCCAAAACTCTCACCGTTGCGTACCTACAACGTGGCATCACTGCCGTGCACCCACGGCGTGGCATCACTGCCGTGCACCAACGGCGTGGCCTCACTGCCGTGCACCAACGGCGTGGCATCACCACCGTGTATCAACGGCGTGGCATCACCACCGTGTATCAACGGTGTGGCATCACTGCCGTGCACCCACGGCGTGGCATCACCCAAGCATCAAGGCCTCAGATCCTCGCAGTCCTATACCCTCGAAACTCCGGAGCTGAGGAAAGGCCAAAGGATCAATAGGCAAAAACCAGGGCCCCAACTGCACAGGGTAGGACCAACAACACTCATCTATGTGCAACACGTGATCAGGTATCTGAACCTCACGAGCACAAGCTAAGGGTCCTATCTCCAGCCCATATAACAATGCAAATGCCCTAGCACTCTCACAGCTATGTCGGAGAACTCTCAACGACTCAACTCACAACAACACCCCACTCATAGGCGAGAAGAACCGACTGACGCGGCAAGGATCCGAAAATCCCGATAGACCGGTGCCTAGAACCCCAATCAAACAAGAACAGACTCTAGGCTCAGTCTAACGAAGTTTTCGCTCCTTTACCGTCCAGGAATTCGGTCCCTCTCGTTTACAGTGGGAATCTAACTCAACATGCAACTCACGGCTGGAGACGCTCCACAGCCGGATCCGCGAAGGGTCCGAAAACCCCGGGAGACCAAAACCTGTGCCCCCACGCAAGAAGACACAGTCATCCCGCTGCTGCTGATACACCGGCTGTGGAGAACCTCCTGGTCTCTGTCTCCTTTGAGACTCACGACCCTCAGACTGGGATCGTGGCGGCCCCTGGGGGTCTCGATCTATTCGACGGTCCAAACACAGGCGGCACAGAATGCCTCTCCCCGGAGCTGGTCCCTGGCGCTCCGTCTCACTCTGACATGATCACTAATCCTCGGTCAACCCGCTAAGCATGCTCAATCGCTGCATCAAACGTTGGCACCCGCCGGGAATACACCAAGTGATAGATATTCCGATGCAGTCCTTTCTCAACTAGCTCAACCTCTTGGGCCTCAACCAGGCGACATGGGGTACACCGCTCAACCAATCGCAAAACTCGCGAACGTACTCCCAAAAGAGGTCGACTCCCCTGCTGTAGGAGTCTAAGATCCCCTGTCCAGTTTCTGCTTACACTGGCGGGTAAGAAGGCCCTGAGCCGCAAAGCATGAAACTGGTTCCAAGACAACAAATGCGCTCCCAGTAGTCCAACAGGATGAACTCAACGCCACCAAATTTTGGCGTCCTGTCAGACCATCTCAATCTCACTAAAGCAACCACCTGGTAACTCGGCCAGGGGCAATGCATCCATCTGGTAGCTCGGCCAGTGGGAAGCATCCTCCTGGTAACTCGGCCAGGGCATCCACCTGGTAGCTCGGCCAGTGGGAAGCATCCTCCTGGTAACTCGGCCAGGGCATCCACCTGGTAGCTCGGCCAGTGGGAAGTATCCTCCTGGTAACTCGGCCAGGGCATCCACCTGGTAGCTCGGCCAGTGGGAAGTATCCTCCTGGTAACTCGGCCAGGGCATCCACCTGGTAGCTCGGCCAGTGGGAAGTATCCTCCTGGTAACTCGGCCAGGGCATCCATCTGGTAGCTCGGCCAGTGGGAAGTATCCTCCTGGTAACTCGGCCAGGGCATCCACCTGGTAGCTCGGCCAGTGGGAAAGTATCCTCCTGGTAACTCGGCCAGGGCATCCACCTGGTAGCTCGGCCAGTGGGAAGTATCCTCCTGGTAACTCGGCCAGGGCATCCATCTGGTAGCTCGGCCAGTGGGAAGTATCCTCCTGGTAACTCGGCCAGGGCATCCACCTGGTAGCTCGGCCAGTGGGAAGTATCCTCCTGGTAACTCGGCCAGGGCATCCACCTGGTAGCTCGGCCAGTGGGAAGTATCCTCCTGGTAACTCGGCCAGGGCATCCATCTGGTAGCTCGGCCAGTGGGAAGTATCCTCCTGGTAACTCGGCCAGGGCATCCATCTGGTAGCTCGGCCAGTGGGAAGTATCCTCCTGGTAACTCGGCCAGGGCATCCACCTGGTAGCTCGGCCAGTGGGAAGTATCCTCCTGGTAACTCGGCCAGGGCATCCACCTGGTAGCTCGGCCAGTGGGAAGTATCCTCCTGGTAACTCGGCCAGGGCATCCATCTGGTAGCTCGGCCAGTGGGAAGTATCCTCCTGGTAACTCGGCCAGGGCATACATCTAGTAGCTCGGCCAGTGGGAAAAGCTATCTCAACACAAAAACTCCTGGGTCTCGCTCTGCCCTGATAGCTCTACCTCCCGCTGCTCGGGTACTCATCAGGGCGGGGTGTGTCCTCTTCACAACACGACGTCTCAGGGGTATCGCAACCTACTGCACAACAACAAACGTCAGGACACAACCACCATGCGACCCAATCCAGCGAAAGTCTAAGGCATGTCATCCATTCCATAGCATCGTGCCGTTCGGCAGCCAACATAATCGCATAGGAAAATAAACATGCCAAACTCTCATCCCGTCTCTTGGGAGAGGTAAAAACTCAATCAGGACTCTCGCTAAAAGTCACGACTCTCACGTAGTCATCCTAATATCCAACCACAAGCCTAGGGTTTCTAAGTCCACCACGACCTACAACCTAGGCTCTGATACCACTCTAATCTGTCACGCCCCGGGGTCGAAACTGCGACCCGGGCTCGCTAACAGATCCGCCATCTGTACGGAAACTGCCGTACAGACGAAGCGTCTAACCTGCAGAAAGAAACATCTACAGTAAACAGATATCAGAGAGCTGAAAGTAAACTACTAAAAACTGTAATCCGAACACTGTACAACTGAAATAATACAATATCCATCTCCCAAATACGATCGTATAAAAAGTCCTCTGATACAAAACTCAAAAGGGAGGTATCTCCAATAAATACATCAGTGTACAAACTCTCGATACAAGAACATCCTCACTACAACAGTCTCTCAAGCTGTAAAATAAAGTACAACTCTATACCTCACCACAAGGTTCTCTCAACAGAGGTACAAGAAGTAAACTAATCTACTGAAGCTCTCCACTGAAGGGGGTACCGCTACACTCCAACGACGGGTAGGGAACTAGCTCGCGACTCCCTCGCCTCGGTCAGAAGGATCAGCAACAGGAGCACAGGAACAGAAGAAGAAGTCCCTGGGGAAAAGACACCACGACGGGTGTGAGAACTACTTCCCACAGTAGTTCTCAGTGGGTGCCGTCAACAAGTCCAACGGTCTGCCCACCAAGTCTACCAGAGGTAAAAGATAACAGGCAAAGAAATCTGAACAAGAAAAGCTGGAACTACTCTACAGCTACCAAGCCTCTATCTAGATACTCAAAAAGTGGGACAGAGGAAAGTAAATGAAACCACTCGCACACAAGGTGCTCAAACGACCCAATCGAACTGACTGCCTCATAGGGTCCAGTCAAACCTGCGCCTGACGACAAGGAACGCACCTGCCCACTACCACACATCCACATGAGGACGGGAATTACGTGGGGCGTCCTGTCCGCCTAACTCACCCCTCGCGCAATACTGCCTCAACAGGCCAACCACCGCATCCACTGCGGCATCTCAGGGGGCGCGGCCCCAACTGAGGAAAACGGCGCGGCATAGAGTAATCAACATTGGCATATGCAGGCTAGTCAAAATCCACGCTCACTCACAGAACGGTAGGACTCAAGATTCCCAAATATCTCGCACAACAGTCGGAGCACTCTCGACGACTCAGCTGATCGGCTAACACGAAACCTGAGACACTAGCCTCTCCAACAGCTCGCAGCACAAAGCTCACTGGCTGGAGATACACCACAGCCAGGAGCGACCCACAACTCAGGGAAACAGGACAGGTCGGACATCACTCAACGACCTAGGACTACCGTCAACCACAACGGTTCCCAACAACACCGACCGGAAGATACTCGACGGCCCGGGTCTGCCGTCTGCACAACGGCTCCCTCCACGACGGCACAACAGGGAAACAAGACCTCCCGGGACTACCGTTTACCCAAACGGCTCCCGGCACAGAAAAGCAACCCGCTACAACTACCAGACTCCACTCTGCTCCCAAGCAAGAGTGCAAAAGCATCCCACACTAAAAGCAAGTCCCGACCTCTCGGCCCACTACCCGGGCGAGGAAACACTATGTCCAGGAATGAAAGAACAGTGTGGATGTCTAAGCATAAATAACCCTAGCCCAAGTGAGGGTTTTCTACTAGTCTGGTTACACATGCAACATATGACGGGGGTGCTAGATCAAGTTCCAAGATAACTATATTAACAGATACTAAAAGGAATAACAATTCCTATAATCTAGCATGCTACACAATGAAATAACTATCATGCATAGTCCTACATCAGTAGAAATACTGTACAGTCCATAAAGCTTGGAGATAAGGCCACCCACCTCGATTTGCCACCAATTGCTCGTAGACACTTGCAATTGGCCTCCACGCGATCCGCACGCAAACGGGGCACGCCGCCGGAGTCCGCACGCAAAACGGAGCACGCCGCCGGAGTCCGCACGCAAAACGGAGCACGCCGCCGGAGTCCGCACGCAAAACGGAGCACGCCGCCGGAGTCCGCACCCGAAACGGAGTCTGCACATAAAACGGTGCACGGTGTCAGGATCCGCCCGCAAAACGGGATCCGCACGCAAAACGGTGCACAGTGCCGGAGTCCGCACGCAAAACGGTGCACGGTGCCAGGATCCGCCCGCAAAACGGGGTCCGCACGCAAAACGGTGCACAGTGCCGGAGTCCGCACGCAAAACGGTGCACGGTGCCAGGATCCGCACGCAAAACGGGGTCCGCACGCAAAACGGTGCACAGTGCCGGAGTCCGCACGCAAAACGGTGCACGGTGCCAGGATCCGCACGCAAAACGGGGTCCGCACGCAAAACGGTGCACAGTGCCGGAGTCCGCACGCAAAACGGTGCACAGTGGGTTAATAACAGTCTAAAAGAATGCTCCAAAAACTGTACAAAAATACAGCAAAATCAACACACGGGACTTACACGTTTGCGCCGCCGTCGCCGAACCACTCCGCCGGGCGTCCTCGCACGCAAAACGGAGTCCACGACGCGCCGCCGCACCTCACGCCACCTCCCTCCTCACTCCCTCTCGCTCTCGGTTGCAGAAGAAAGAAAGAAAGAAAGGGAATGGCGGTGCGGGGAGGAAGAAGAAGAAGAAGAAAAGAAGAGGAGAAGGGGCGGTCCACGGATCCGGTCCACCGCGCCGGTCCACCGCGCGGGCCAATGGGGAAGCCCCATTCGCGGTCCACAGCACACGGCGCGCGCGCCCGGTCCACGCGCGCGCCCACAGGGCCACGCGTCGCGCAGCCCAGGCGCGGGACACGCGCCCGTTACACGGGCGCGCGTGCCCCCGCCCCGCCGGGCGCCAACGGGGGCCCGCCACGTGGCGGCCCCCGCGCGTCCCGCGCCTGCGCCCCCTCCTGTCCGCCTGCCGCCTCGATCCGCGAGCCTTGACCCGCGCGCCCGCGATCGCCTCGGATCCGTGCCACGCGCCACGCCTCGAGATCCGTGCCGAAACGCCTCGAAAAACGCGCACTTCTACCGGACTCCAAAACCAACAAATAAATAGTCCATTCTTAGCGATTTCGCGCGCTGAATCCAAAAACGATGTCCGTTTCTCCAAATTCTCACCCGAAAATTTGTCGATAGCCCACTCGATCCGGTTTTCCGCGCCGGGTCCATTTTTAAAGTCCGATTTGCCAAATTCGAACTCTAAAAATTCCCGAAGGCGACCGGAGAGGTAAACCTTTATCCGGACTTCACCCGGAGTCCAATTCTGACATCTGAATCGCGCGAAATTACTTCTAAACACCCGACGGGTCCTCCAATTCCCCACGGGGTCTCAAATTAAGTCCGAAGTCCACCACGTGTGTCCCAATTGCGCGCAAACACCAACGACACATCCCGCAGGCCTCCAGTGATGCAACTAAATCCCAAATTGCATCACTAATCCATAACTTGGGCCCGACACGCGCACAAACACTCCCAACGGCCACTAAAAGCTGCCCAACAACCAGCAACTCCTACGCCGGGATTCCGGGACCTCACACCGGGACCTCACATCCTCCCCCACTAAAAGAAAGTTTCGTCCTCGAAACTAGATCAAGCCCATCAGGAGTCAAGAATACCACGGCTAGGTATTTAACAATACGCCTCCAGCTCCCCAAACTCCACTCGCTCCTCGTGATTACACCGCAACAACAACAAGTACGGTATGACCCGTTGTGCAATTCTCTCATCTCTCGAGCCAGAATTTGCAACGGGCGTCCCTCGTACTCCAACAATCACGGATCTCGAAGGGGCAAGTAAATCACGGGCGAGGAAAAACACATCACTACTGAGCTGAGACGTGGAAAACCAAAGGGCTCCTCAAAAAGGCTGGGGGAAACGGGAAAAACCCACTAATTCAACACGCACCAAACTATATCATGGTGCCAACCTCAACAAGGCGACCCGAAGCATACCCGCACATCCATCCAATAAGGAAGGGAAACCAATAAGTTGGGGTCTTCACTCGGTTACTTCCGATCCGAAATCACCCGAGTGGACTACACAACTGCAGGCTACCCTCAAAAGGGATCCTCAAAAGGGCACAATCTCGTGCCACAGTTGGTCGCATCCACAAGCTATCATAACCCCAACAGACCCGCGGGTCGAAGTCGAGCCCTCAACTACAAGAGAACACCCTGACGGGATCCAAACCGTCGGTGAACGGGACTAAAAACTGGCTCGCAAGGCGATCATAAAGCTGATGCCCCAACTCGCGATCAAAAGTCCGAAACATCCCCAAAAACTCTCACCGTTGCGTACCTACAACGTGGCATCACTGCCGTGCACCCACGGCGTGGCATTACTGCCGTGCACCAACGGCGTGGCCTCACTGCCGTGCACCAACGGCGTGGCATCACCACCGTGTATCAACGGCGTGGCATCACCACCGTGTATCAACGGTGTGGCATCACTGCCGTGCACCCACGGCGTGGCATCACCAAGCATCAAGGCCTCAGATCCTCGCAGTCCTATACCCTCGAAACTCCGGAGCTGAGGAAAGGCCAAAGGATCAATAGGCAAAAACCAGGGCCCCAACTGCACAGGGTAGGACCAACAACACTCATCTATGTGCAACACGTGATCAGGTATCTGAACCTCACGAGCACAAGCTAAGGGTCCTATCTCCAGCCCATATAACAATGCAAATGCCCTAGCACTCTCACAGCTATGTCGGAGAACTCTCAACGACTCAACTCACAACAACACCCCACTCATAGGCGAGAAGAACCGACTGACGCGGCAAGGATCCGAAAATCCCGATAGACCGGTGCCTAGAACCCCAATCAAACAAGAACAGACTCTAGGCTCAGTCTAACGAAGTTTTCGCTCCTTTACCGTCCAGGAATTCGGTCCCTCTCGTTTACAGTGGGAATCTAACTCAACATGCAACTCACGGCTGGAGACGCTCCACAGCCGGATCCGCGAAGGGTCCGAAAACCCCGGGAGACCAAAACCTGTGCCCCCACGCAAGAAGACACAGTCATCCCGCTGCTGCTGATACACCGGCTGTGGAGAACCTCCTGGTCTCTGTCTCCTTTGAGACTCACGACCCTCAGACTGGGATCGTGGCGGCCCCCGGGGGTCTCGATCTATTCGACGGTCCAAACACAGGCGGCACAGAATGCCTCTCCCCGGAGCTTGTCCCTGGCGCTCCGTCTCACTCTGACATGATCACTAATCCTCGGTCAACCCGCTAAGCATGCTCAATCGCTGCATCAAACGTTGGCACCCGCCGGGAATACACCAAGTGATAGATATTCCGATGTAGTCCTTTCTCAACTAGCTCAACCCCTTGGGCCTCAACCAGGCGACATGGGGTACACCGCTCAACCAATCGCAAAACTCGCGAACGTACTCCCAAAAGAGGTCGACTCCCCTGCTGTAGGAGTCTAAGATCCCCTGTCCAGTTTCTGCTTACACTGGCGGGTAAGAAGGCCCTGAGCCGCAAAGCATGAAACTGGTTCCAAGACAACAACTGCGCTCCCAGTAGTCCAACAGGATGAACTCAACGCCACCAAATTTTGGCGTCCTGTCAGACCATCTCAATCTCACTAAAGCAACCACCTGGTAACTCGGCCAGGGGCAATGCATCCATCTGGTAGCTCGGCCAGTGGGAAGCATCCTCCTGGTAACTCGGCCAGGGCATCCATCTGGTAGCTCGGCCAGTGGGAAGCATCCTCCTGGTAACTCGGCCAGGGCATCCACCTGGTAGCTCGGCCAGTGGGAAGCATCCTCCTGGTAACTCGGCCAGGGCATCCACCTGGTAGCTCGGCCAGTGGGAAGTATCCTCCTGGTAACTCGCCAGGGCATCCACCTGGTAGCTCGGCCAGTGGGAAGTATCCTCCTGGTAACTCGGCCAGGGCATCCACCTGGTAGCTCGGCCAGTGGGAAGTATCCTCCTGGTAACTCGGCCAGGGCATCCATCTGGTAGCTCGGCCAGTGGGAAGTATCCTCCTGGTAACTCGGCCAGGGCATCCACCTGGTAGCTCGGCCAGTGGGAAGTATCCTCTGGTAACTCGGCCAGGGCATCCACCTGGTAGCTCGGCCAGTGGGAAGTATCCTCCTGGTAACTCGGCCAGGGCATCCATCTGGTAGCTCGGCCAGTGGGAAGTATCCTCCTGGTAACTCGGCCAGGGCATCCTCCTGGTAACTCAGCCAGGGAGAAGTATCCTCCTGGTAACTCGGCCAGGGCATCCACCTGGTAGCTCGGCCAGTGGGAAGTATCCTCCTGGTAACTCGGCCAGGGCATCCATCTGGTAGCTCGGCCAGTGGGAAGTATCCTCCTGGTAACTCGGCCAGGGCATCCATCTGGTAGCTCGGCCAGTGGGAAGTATCCTCCTGGTAACTCGGCCAGGGCATCCACCTGGTAGCTCGGCCAGTGGGAAGTATCCTCCTGGTAACTCGGCCAGGGCATCCACCTGGTAGCTCGGCCAGTGGGAAGTATCCTCCTGGTAACTCGGCCAGGGCATCCACTGGTAGCTCGGCCAGTGGGAAGTATCCTCCTGGTAACTCGGCCAGGGCATCCACCTGGTAGCTCGGCCAGTGGAAAAGCTATCTCAACACAAAAACTCCTGGGTCTCGCTCTGCTCTGATAGCTCTACCTCCCGCTGCTCGGGTACTCATCAGGGCGGGGTGTGTCCTCTTCACAACACGACGTCTCAGGGGTATCGCAACCGCTGCACAAAACAAACGTCAGGACACAACAACCATGCGACCCAATCCAGCGAAAGTCTAAGGCATGTCATCCATTCCATAGCATCGTGCCGTTCGGCAGCCAACATAATCGCTTAGGAAAATAAACATGCCAAACTCTCATCCCGTCTCTTGGGAGAGGTAAAAACTCAATCAGGACTCTCGCTAAAAGTCACGACTCTCACGTAGTCATCCTAATATCCAACCACAAGCCTAGGGTTCTAAGTCCACCACGACCTACAACCTAGGCTCTGATACCACTCTAATCTGTCACGCCCCGGGGTCGAAACTGCGACCCGGGCTCGCCAACAGATCCGCCATCTGTACGGAAACTGCCGTACAGACGAAGCGTCTAACCTGCAGAAAGAATCATCTACAGTAAACAGATATCAGAGAGCTGAAAGTAAACTACTAAAAACTGTAATCCGAACACTGTACAACTGAAATAATACAATATCCATCTCCCAAATACGATCGTATAAAAAGTCCTCTGATACAAAACTCAAAAGGGAGGTATCTCCAATAAATACATCAGTGTACAAACTCTCGATACAAGAACATCCTCACTACAACAGTCTCTCAAGCTGTAAAATAAAGTACAACTCTATACCTCACCACAAGTTCTCTCAACAGAGGTACAAGAAGTAAACTAATCTACTGAAGCTCTCCACTGAAGGGGGTACCGCTACACTCCAACGACGGGTAGGGAACTAGCTCGCGACTCCCTCGCCTCGGTCAGAAGGATCAGCAACAGGAGCACAGGAACAGAAGAAGAAGTCCCTGGGGAAAAGACACCACGACGGGTGTGAGAACTACTTCCCACAGTAGTTCTCAGTGGGTGCCGTCAACAAGTCCAACGGTCTGCCCACCAAGTCTACCAGAGGTAAAAGATAACAGGCAAAGAAATCTGAACAAGAAAAGCTGGAACTACTCTACAGCTACCATGCCTCTATCTAGATACTCAAAAGTGGGACAGAGGAAAGTAAATGAACCACTCGCACACAAGGTGCTCAAACGACCCAATCGAACTGACTGCCTCATAGGGTCCAGTCAAACCTGCGCCTGACGACTAGGAACGCACCTGCCCACTACCACACATCCACATGAGGACGGGATTTACGTGGGGCGTCCTGTCCGCCTAACTCACCCCTCGCGCAAAACTGCCTCAACAGGCCAACCACGCATCCACTGCGGCATCTCAGGGGGCGCGGCCCCAACTGAGGAAAACGGCGCGGCATAGAGTAATCAACATTGGCATATGCAGGCTAGTCAAAATCCACGCTCACTCACAGAACGGTAGGACTCAAGATCCCCAAATATCTCGCACAACAGTCGGAGCACTCTCGACGACTCAGCTGATCGGCTAACTCGAAACACGAGACACTAGCCTCTCCAACAGCTCGCAGCACAAAGCTCACTGGCTGGAGATACACCACAGCCAGGAACGACCCACAACTCAGGGAAACAGGACAGGTCGGACAACACTCAACGACCTAGGACTACCGTCAACCACAACGGTTCCCAACAACACCGACCGGAAGATACTCGACGGCCCGGGTCTGCCGTCTGCACAACGGCTCCCTCCACGACGGCACAACAGGGAAACAAGACCTCCCGGGACTACCGTTTACCCAAACGGCTCCCGCACAGAAAAGCAACCCGCTACAACTACCAGACTCCACTCTGCTCCCAAGCAAGAGTGCAAAAGCATCCCACACTAAAAGCAAGTCCCGACCTCTCGGCCCACTACCCGGGCGAGGAAACACTATGTCCAGGAATGAAAGAACAGTGTGGATGTCTAAGCATAAATAACCCTAGCCCAAGTGAGGGTTTTCTACTAGTCTGGTTACACATGCAACATATGACGGGGGTGCTAGATCAAGTTCCAAGATAACTATATTAACAGATACTAAAAGGAATAACAATTCCTATAATTTAGCATGCTACACAATGAAATAACTATCATGCATAGTCCTACATCAGTAGAAATACTGTACAGTCCATAAAGCTTGGAGATAAGGCCACCCACCTCGATTTGCCACCAATTGCTCGTAGACACTTGCAATTGGCCTCCACGCGATCCGCACGCAAACGGGGCACGCCGCCGGAGTCCGTACGCAAAACGGAGCCCGCCGCCGAAGTCCACACGCAAAACGGAGCACGCCGTCGGAGTCCGCACGCAAAACGGAGCACGCCGCCGGAGTCCGCACCCGAAACGGAGTCTGCACATAAAACGGTGCACGGTGTCAGGATCCGCCCGCAAAACGGGATCCGCACGCAAAACGGTGCACAGTGCCGGAGTCCGCACGCAAAACGGTGCACGGTGCCAGGATCCGCCCGCAAAACGGGGTCCGCACGCAAAACGGTGCACAGTGCCGGAGTCCGCACGCAAAACGGTGCACGGTGCCAGGATCCGCACGCAAAACGGGGTCCGCACGCAAAACGGTGCACAGTTCCGGAGTCCGCACGCAAAACGGTGCACGGTGCCAGGATCCGCACGCAAAACGGGGTCCGCACGCAAAACGGTGCACAGTGCCGGAGTCCGCACGCAAAACGGTGCACAGTGGGTTAATAACAGTCTAAAAGAATGCTCCAAAAACTGTACAAAAATACAGCAAAATCAACACACGGGACTTACACGTTTGCGCCGCCGTCGCCGAACCACTCCGCCGGGCGTCCTCGCACGCAAAACGGAGTCCACGACGCGCCGCCGCACCTCACGCCACCTCCCTCCTCACTCCCCTCTCGCTCTCGGTTGCAGAAGAAAGAAAGAAAGAAAGGGAATGGCGGTGCGGGGAGGAAGAAGAAGAAGAAGAAAAGAAGAGGAGAAGGGGCGGTCCACGGATCCGGTCCACCGCGCCGGTCCACCGCGGGTGGGCGAATGGGGAAGCCCCATTCGCGGTCCACAGCACACTGGGCGCGCGCGCCCGGTCCACGCGCGCGCCCCAGCGCCACAGGGCCACGCTTCGCGCAGCCCAGGCGCGGGACACGCGCCCGTTACACGGCGCGCGTGCCCCCGCGCCCGCGCGGGCGCCAACGGGGGCCCGCCACGTGGCGGCCCCCGCGCGTCCCGCGCCTGCGCCCCCTCCTGTCCGCCTGCCGCCTCGATCCGCGAGCCTTGACCCGCGCGCCGCGATCGCCTCGGGATCCGTGCCACGCGCCACGCCTCGAGATCCGTGCCGAAACGCCTCGAAAAACGCACACGTCTACCGGACTCCAAAACCAACAAATAAATAGTCCATTCTTAGCGATTTCGCGCGCTGAATCCAAAAACGATGTCCGTTTCTCCAAATTCTCACCCGAAAATTTGTCGATAGCCCACTCGATCCGGTTTTCCGCGCCGGGTCCATTTTTAAAGTCCGATTTGCCAAATTCGAACTCTAAAAATTCCCGAAGGCGACCGGAGAGGTAAACCTTTATCCGGACTTCACCCGGAGTCCAATTCTGACATCTGAATCGCGCGAAATTACTTCTAAACACCCGACGGGTCCTCCAATTCCCCACGGGGTCTCAAATTAAGTCCGAAGTCCACCACGTGTGTCCCAATTGCGCGCAAACACCAACGACACATCCCGCAGGCCTCCAGTGATGCAACTAAATCCCAAATTGCATCACTAATCCATAACTTGGGCCCGACACGCGCACAAACACTCCCAACGGCCACTAAAAGCTGCCCAACAACCAGCAACTCCTACGCCGGGGATTCCGGGACCTCACACCGGGACCTCACAACGGCAATAGAATGTCGGCATAAAATACCCTTACAATCAAAAAGACGACAAATACAACGAACTCGGGAGCTAGACTCATCAAAATATACAGTGTATACTATGTCTTTGCCTCCTTCGCCATATTGTACATACTCGTTAACCCTATACTCATGCACGCTACCATTAGATGCTATTAAAGATGTCTCACAATGCATTAAATCCTTTAACTCCGCCTGAAATTCTCGAAATTTAGCAATTGTGTACACATCTTGAAATTGCTTCTCAAATGCATAACGACTTATGGATGGGATGACGGAGGTGAATGATTTGTAGTCTAAATGAGCCTCCTTTTCTGCTTTATTCTTTATAGCGCTTTCATACTGCTCCACAAATACTTTCAACGTCGTTTTCGAGTTCACGTACCCATCAAAAAACGAATTCATGCTTTCACTTCGCTGTGTCGTGGACATTCCAGCCCAGAATGTATCCTTCACATAAACTGGCACCCACTTTCGTCTGTTCTCGTACAGTCCTGACAACCAATCATTCTTTTCAAGTCCATAACAAACTATCATTCTCTTCCATTTATCCTCAAATTCAAGTTCTGTTAGTGATTCATAAATAGCATCCATCATAATAGTCTTAATAGAATGATATTCACCATAACTTTTTAGCTTCTCCGCTATCTTTTTTGTTATGTGCCACAAGCACCATCGATGTTTGGCATCGAGTTCAATAGCATTTTGCATTGCTTTGTCTTGATCGGTGATTATTGCTTTGGAGGCATGGCCGGACATACATGACAGCCAATTCCGAAAAAGTCATACAAACGAAGCTGTATCTTCACCAGAGAGTAAGCCGCATCCAAACAAGATTGACTGACCATGATGATTAACACCCACAAATGGAGCAAACGGCATATCATACTTATTCGTTAGATATGTCGAATCGAAAGTAATTACATCTCCAAAACATTCATAGGCTGCTCTGCTTCTAGGATCTGCCCAGAATATATTGCGAATACGAGAATCATCGTCCAGATCGATGGAATAAAAGAAGTTTGCATTTCTCTCTTGCATGGTTCGAAAATAATTACAAATGGCTTCGCCATCACCTTCACCAAGTCGTAAACGGCGCATTTGATCAATATAATTACGGGCATCCTTCTCTCCAAATGTCAAATTTTCATACCCACCAGCCTCAACAACAAAAGAATTAAAACTTTTATTCAATCTGATTCCGGCACGATCATTAACATCAAGCCGCCTCTTAACACTACAATCTATAACTCGATTGCACGGAAAATATCGAGACTTGCAAGGACTTAATCCATGATTATGGTCAAGTTTGACCATACTTATTACACAAGATAAATCCAAATTTATTTTCACATTTATCCTAGCAGGACAGTCCGTCTTCGATGCCGAAGGACGAGGCCGGAGATTAGTCACGGTCCGATTTACTTTTCCATGACGAGAGCATGCGATGATTACATACGAAGGAATGCCGTTACTCATTTTAGTAGACCTCTTTACAATCCCAAATTCTAATTGTTGTGCGTAATTCTTATAGAAGCCCATAACCGCATCAATATTATTAAAATGTATTCCAACTTCTGGTACTAAATTGGATATGTCTGTGACCTCATTGTTTCTTTTTTCATCCATCTCAACCTCAACAACTGATAATGATAAGTCGTCTAGATATTTCAAAATAATTATGACATGTAACACATCATATTTACTCCTAATACAAACTTGAAATTATGGTTAAAGAAGAAAATATTTGTGGAATTTACGAAAAATTATATATAATGTATATATAGGATTTGTATTTTTACAGATTATTTGTAAAGGCATTATTCTACTATACCCTCAAAATGTATCCTTACAGCTAATACATGTTCCACATTAATACTAACCAAATTACAAAGAAGCATTATATGATCTACATGTTCTACTAAACGCTAAATCGTAAACTATTAACATATTATTATATATAATGTAATTGTCAAAACATCCTATTACATATTATATAGTATATTGGAATAAACCATAAATGGGCGCTCTACTATATCGGTCAAAAGTCAACATATTAACCCCTACTTTACCTTGTACCTGCTATTTGATATCAACGCCATTCTATTTATAGACCAAAAAAAAGATTGTTTTCTTCCCTTGTACCGGTATTTATACACCCCGGTACAAGGAAAAAAACCTTCTTTCATCTTGAATTCTAGGTGAAGCACATAGTTAATTGGGTAGTTTATGGAGCCGAATATCGCAGCGGAGACGTTGGATGAGCAGGCAGTGAAGACTCTTGAGTAGATGTGCTTTGATTTTTCCGTGTTGAAGCACCGACGAATGGGATAATACAAATGTCGGTAATATGTTATTGGACGGGCATCTGGTTTGGGATCCATTGCCTCGGAGCAGAAGATGATTGCGAAGTTTAATGCGGCTAGGGTGTCCCTAGGCGCATTACGCTTCGCAATCATTTTCAGCTCCGATGACCAAATCCCAACGAGATGCCAGTCCAATAACATATTACCGACATTTGTATTATCCCATTCGCCGGTGCTTCAACACGGAAAAATCAAAGCACAGCTACTCAAGAGTCGTCACTGCATGCTCATCCAACATCTCCGCTGCGATATTCGGCTCCATAAACTACCCAATTAACTATGTGCGTTCCAAACACGCCGGTACAAGAGAAAAAAACCTTCTTTCATCTTTAATTCTAGCTCAAGCAGGGTTGTATGATAAGAAAGATAACTTATGTCCATCCGAGTCCCCTATGTTAAGGGTGTAACCTATACATGGAAGCAGAGGTGTACAAATAACAGTTCTCAGGACAGAAAAAAGCTACCATTCCTACATCTTAACCCCTATCTTGAAATCCCTACACAGCTATAATAAGAGCTATATATAGACTGTACCACAAAACCAATGATGCCTACAAGTGTTCCCTATTGTTTGATATATGACTGTACAGAACCCATCTAAGGCTGTTCCCTAAACCAATTGGCAGCTCCTACTTACATTTGGACTAGAGATATTTACAAAGCTAGATATCGATGTGAACCCTCTGTTAACAAAGCTACACCAAATAACAACGCCAACTTTTGACTATATTTACATATCTGCTTGAATTTGGACAGCCTGCAAGGGTAGTCTTTTGTATATATGAGTGTACACAATCCAACTTTACACTATTTTTAATTTTGCAAATATTTTTTCAATTAAAAATTTTTCGTACACTGAATAGAGTGGAAAATTACTTTACATTTGGGGGCCCCTCTGTTAAGGGTGTATAATAACTAAGGTAACTAAGATAATAGAGATAACTTTCAGTGGTATACTTTTCAGTGGTATTAACTAAGATAAGTTAATAAAATCATTAACCTACATTTAATAAAGGTCTCCTATTAAGCATTTTCATCCCACTACCATCTTAAGGGTGTAAGCTATACAGCTTTGTCAAAGGGTGTACAGCTAGCAGTGTTGTTTTAGGAAAATGATACCTGCAAAGTTACTAAAAGCATTAACCTACATTGAATAACCTACATTTAATACTACTAGTGAGAGAGAGATAGAGAGATAATTTATTATATTACCCTAAATTTTACCCAGCATTATCTACCCCATGTGTACCAAGGATTTGTGTAGGCATTAGTACCGGTACACAACCCAGGGTACCGGTACAAAGATTGTGTTCCCCATTTGTACCGGTACTAAATCCAGGGTACCGGTACAATGATTGTGTACCGGTACCCTGGATTGTGTACCGGTACTAAATCCTGTGTACCGGTACAATGATTGTGTTCCCCATTTGTACCGGTACTAAATCCTAGGTACCGGTACAATGATTGTGTTTCCCATTTGTACCGGTACTAAATCCTGGGTACCGGTACAAAGATTGTGTTCGCCATTTGTACCGGTACTAAATCCAGGGTACCGGTACAATGATTGTGTACCGGTACCCTGGATTGTGTACCGGTACTAATGCCTAAGTACCGGTACAATGATTGTGTTCCCCATTTGTACCGGTACTAAATCCTGGGTACCGGTACAATGATTGTGTTCCCCATTTGTACCGGTACTAAATCCTGGGTACCGGTACAATGATTGCGTTCGCCATTTGTACCGGTACACAATCCAGGGTACCGGTAGAATGATTGTGTACCGGTACCCTGGATTGTGTACCGGTACTAATGCCTAGGTACCGGTACAATGATTGTGTTCCCCATTTGTACCGGTACTAAATCCTGGGTAACGGTACAATGATTGTGTTCCCCATTTGTACCGGTACTAAATCCAGGGTACCGGTACAAGGATTGTGTACAGGAACAACAAGTACCGGTACACATTGTAATAGTAGGATTATGTACAGGAACATTGAATGAAAAAAACACATCGTAACAGGGATTTAGCCATAGCATTACTGTGGAAAAAAAAATAGAGAATAAAATGAGGGGATTGAAATGTACATATGGCGTCGCCCTCGCGAAGGTGTCGTAGATCGTCGAAACAACAGAGAGTGAGAGGGGCAGAGGGGCCGAGGGGCCGAGGGGATGGAAGCATACACAGAGCTTCTCATCAACGTAAGGGATCGTGGCGGGATCGTGGCCTGATAGGGGGCGTCGCCCTCGCGAAGGTCTCGTAGATTGTCGAAGCGAGAGAGATAGAGAGAGAGAGAGAGAGAGAGAGAGAGAGACTTGTCGTCTCGAGAGAGA
The DNA here is from genome assembly GCA_029168755.2 of Tillandsia fasciculata. Lineage (NCBI taxonomy): Eukaryota > Viridiplantae > Streptophyta > Magnoliopsida > Poales > Bromeliaceae > Tillandsia > Tillandsia fasciculata. Next base: position 9,252,573 of record CM054936.1, read on the forward strand.
GAGAGAGAGAGAGGAGCGGGAGGAGAGGGTAGGGTGCTCTGAATAGAAAGGAAAAGAAAAGGAGGGAAAGAGTATAATCTGTGAAATTAGGAGTGAAAATATCACCTCCTTACTATGCACTTTAATCCAACCCGTCCATTAACGGGGTGTACGATCTACACCCCTTAAAGGGGTGTACCAATAGACATTTCCTATATATATATATATATATATATATATATATATATATATATATGTCACGCCCCGGGGTCGAAACTGCGACCCGGGCTCGCCAACAGATCCGCCACCTATACCAAACCCGCATAGGCGAAGCGTCCTACCTGCAAAAAGTGCTACAGCTAAACAGATATCAGAGCTAAGAGATAAAACTGCTGTAGAAATAAAATCAACCACTGTACAACTGAAGATAAAACAACAAGGTCCATCTCCCAAAAAATGATAATCAGACAATAACCTCGAATACAAAACTCATAGCTCAACAGGGAGATAACTCAAATAAAACATCAGTGTACAAGCTCTCAATACATCATATCCTCACTACATCAGTCTCTCAAAAGAGAAAATAAACACTAATCTACCGACTATACTGAAGATCTCCTCAAAAGGGGGTACCCCTACTCTCCAAAGATGGGTCTGGATCTAGCTCGCGACTCCCTCACCACGAACAGCAACCGCAGAAACAGCAACCCCCGCTAAGACTCTGCAAAACAAAGGAGAGAAAGGACAAAAAGGGGGAAAACCCCCAACCGGTGCGAGAACTACGCAAAAAGGGAGTTCTCAGTGGGTATCGCCACTAGGCCCGACGATCTGCCCACCAAGACTACTAGAGGCAAAAGATAACCAATGCAGTAAAACTGAAAGGAGAAGCTGGAAACACTCTACAGCTACCACGCCTCTATCTAAATGCTCAAATGGGGAAACTCTGATAAAGATATGCAACACTCGCACACGAGGTGCTCAATCGACCCAATTGAGCTGACTGCCACATCGGGTCCAGTCAAACCTGCGCCCACCTACAACCACCTCCCGCTGACGGGCAGGAATTACGTAGGGCGTCCAAACGGACTAACTCGCTATCGAGTAGTGGCTCATGCAGGCTATAGTCAAAATCCATGCCCTCTCTCTCAGAACGGATAGACTCCAGATGCTCAACCTCTCGCACAATGGTCAAAGAACTCACAACGACCACGGGACCACCGTCAAACCCCAAACGGTTCCCAACAATCCTAGTACTGGTCTAAACATAGCTACGAAACCTCACTCAGTCCCCCTGACACGAGTGCAACAATAAAGTAACTGTCTGCAACAACCCAATCTAATGCCACCAGTAAAACTGGTAATGCCTGCTAAGCGGAATCTGCACACATGGCTCGAAACCGCGGGATCGGCACACATGGCTCGCATCCCAAATAAGTATCAGACCGGCACACATGGCTCGGTCAAAGTCCTACCTCCGGAGTGGCACTCGAGGGGAGCGACCCACACGAGTAAGGTATCTCTGTCATCAGTATCATAAGTATCTCTGTAAAGCAGGACTAGATCATGACTATGATCAAAGCGGAAAAGCCCAACCACTAAAGAAGACCCTGGTCCCCAACCATATGCAAAAATACTCAAATAGTGGGAAACTCCGTCCACAAGAGAAAACTGATACCCAATCTGGTGCATAAATAAATATCCGGTCAACCGCCCAATATCCGCGGTTGCCGCAGTACCCCGCAAACCACAACCTAGTGCAACAACCCGCACCCGGCCAACCGCCCAACATCCGCGGTCGCCGATAACCCTGCCTATCAAAATCCGGCACGACCTGTCCCTGACACCAAGATCCCAGCTACACTATCCCTAATCCCTGCTCGAACCCGAGCAACATGAACCATACGACTGACAGAAAAGGAGAAAGGAAGCAGAGATGGTTTCTCCTAAGTCAAGTCCCAATATGAGAGTGTAGCAGTAAAAGATGGCCTATCTAGATGTCCATACAAGCATGCATTTGTCCTCAAAGCAGAATAAGGAAAAAATAAACCTCATGCCAACTTATCAATGACCATATGTCACGCCCCGGGGTCGAAACTGCGACCCGGGCTCGCCAACAGATCCGCCACCTATGCAAAATCCCGCATAGGCGAAGCGTCTAACCTACAAAAGATAGTACTATAGCTACACAAATATCAGAGCGGAAATGAAATGCTGTAAAATAAAATCCAATCACTGAACAATAAGAATAAAGTACAATATCCATCTCCTCAAATACAAATAATCATCATACAATGTCCTCAATACAGCATCTCTCAACTATGAAAGGAAGATAAACTAAAACTATAGTACATCAGTCTCAACATCAGTCTCTCCAAATACAAAATATCTCTCTCCAAAGTAAACAGTAAAAGCCAGCTGACAGCTACAAAGAATCTCCAACCAGGGGATATAGCTACACTCCTCGGGTGGTAAGGATCTAGCTCGTGACTCCCTCGCCTCGAACAACGACCGAAAGATCAGCAACTCCCAAAGAGGACTCTGCAAAACAGGGGGGAGAAAAAGAAAGGGAAACAACAATGGGGGTGAGAACCACTAGTAAACCAGTAGCCTCCCCCTGTGGGTAAAGCCTCAAGCTCCGGCGTACCCACTAAGTCTACTAGAGGCAAGAAAAGGGACAAGTGGTAAAGCTGTAAACAGAACTACTGAATAAAAGGGGAAACCACTACTAGTATGCGTCTAAATGCAATACTGAACGAAATGACTGTATGAATGCATCAGGAAACAGTATCTGACCAAATAGACCCAATCTAGTCGCCAGTAAAACTGGTACTGCCTGCTCTGCTGTCGAACTCAAGAACTCAGTAGGGGACCAGCACACAAGGCTCGAAGTCCCAATCAGCACTCACAGCTCACCATCTGACCGGCACTCGGCACGGTCTAAAGCCTACTCCGGAGTGGCACTCGAGGGGAGTGACCCACACGAGTAAAGTATCACAGTCATCAGTATCACAAGTATTTCTGTAGCACATATCTCAATATAGCAGGACTGGATCAAGACTATGATCAAAGTGAGAAACTCCGTCCACTAGAGAAATCTGATGTAATAGTACTCAAAAAGTGGGAAACACCATCCACTGGAGAAATCTGATACCCAATCTGATGCAATAGAACACATCCGGTCAACCGCCCAATGTCTGCGGTCACCGCAATAACCCACAACCCACAATCGGATAAAATAATCATGATCCGGTCAACCGCCTACTGTCCGCGGTTGCCGCAATAACCCACGATCCAACATCAAGTACATCTGTCTCCGACCCCAAGGTCCCGGCTACACTATCCCAAACCTCTGCTCGAACCCGAGCAACATGACTCAAAAGTGTAAATAAGAAGGAGAAAAGAAACAATCACGGTTTCTTCTAAGTCAAATCCCAATATGATAGTGTAGCAATAAAATAGTGGCCTATCTAGATGTCCAAACAAGCATGCAAAAGTTCTCATGCAATGTGAAAGAGAGAATAATATCAAATAAAATTTCCACATGTGTAACAAATAATAAATCCACATAAATATCACCCTCATGCTAAAATCATCAGTCAACTACACATGTATATGATCCCTAATCCATAATAAATCCCAAAATGGCACCCGCACATAGATATGTCATCATGTCCCAACAATTAATCTATTTAACCAATTTCCATAAGATTTATGTGCTGACACGGCATGTTAACTATCACTATTAATGTCACGTCCCGGGGTCGAAACTGCGACCCGGGCTCGCCAACAGATCCGCCACCTATGCCAAACCCGCATAGGCGAAGCGTCCTACCTGCAAAAAGAGCTACAGCTAAACAGATATCAAAGCCAAAAGATAAAACTGCTATAGAAATAAAATCAACCACTGTACAACTGAAGATAAAACAACAAGGTCCATCTCCCAAAAATGATAATCCTACAACAACCTCGAGTACAAAACTCATAGCTCAACAGGGAGATATCTCAAATAAAACATCAGTGTACCAGCTCTCAATACAACATATCCTCACTACATCAGTCTCTCAAAAAAGGAAATAAATACTAATCTACCGACTATGCTGAAGATCTCCTCAAAGGGGGGTACCGCTACTCTCCAAAGATGGGTCAGGATTTAGCTCGCTACTCCCTCACCACGAACAGCAACCACAAAACGGCAACACCCGCTAAGACTCTGCAAAACAAAGGAGAGAAAGGACAAAAAGGGGGAAAACCCCCAACGGGCGTGAGAACTACGCAAAAAGGGAGTTCTCAGTGGGTATCGCCACTAGGCCCGACGATCTGCCCACCAAGACTACTAGAGGCAAAAGATAACTAATGCAGTAAAACTGAAAGGAGAAGCTGGAAACACTCTACAGCTACCATGCCTCTATCAAAATGCTCAAATGGGGAAAACTCTGATAAAGATATGCAACACTCGCACACGAGGTACTCAATCGACCCAATCGAGCTGACTGCCACATGGGGTCCAGTCAAACCTGCGCCCACCTACAACCACCTCCCGCTGACGGGCAGGAATTACGTAGGGCGTCCAAACGGACTAACTCGCTATCGAGTAGTGGCTCATGCAGGCCATAGTCAAAATCCATGCCCTCTCTCTCAGAACGGATAGACTCCAGATGAACAACCTCTCGCACAATGGTCAACGAACTCACAACGACCACGGGACCACCGTCAATCCCTAAACGGTTCCCGACAACACTAGCACTGGTCTAAACACAGCTACTAGACTCCACTCGGTCCCCCTGACACGAGTGCAATAATAAAGTAAATGTCTAAAATAAACCCAATCTGACCGCCAGTGAACACTGGCACTGCCTGCTCTGCTGTCGAACTCAAGAACTCAGCATGGTGCCCGGCGCTCTGCACCGTGGAAAGCCTACTCCGGAGTGGCACTCGAGGGGAGCGACCCACACGAGTAAAGTATCACTGTAACAAGCATCTCTGTAACCACTGTCTCACGATATAGCAGGACTGGATCACGACTCTGATCAAAGTGGGAAAACTCATCCACTAAAGGGAAACCCGATCCCCAAACTGAAACAACGGTAAACAATAAGTGGAAAACTCTAACCACTAGAGAAGCCTGATACCCAATCTGATGCATAAACAAATCTCCGGTCAACCGCCCAATGTCCGCGGCCGCCGCAATACCCCACGAACCACAACCTATCACAATCCGGCACAACCTGTCCCCGACACCAGGACCCCAGCTACACTATCCCTAACCCCAGCTCGAACCCGAGCAATATGAACCGCGCGACTGGACCAAAAAAGGAGAAAAGAAGCAAATGGTTTCTCCTAAGTCAAGTACCAATATGAAAGTGTAGCAGTAAAAGTTGGCCTATCTAGATGTTGTTACGGAATTTGAGTTGGCGTATTTCGTGAATAGTTTAAGTCTTGAGGATTGAAGATGAAGAAACTGTGGATCATATACCTCAATCTCAAGAAAGAAGAATTCAAAAGGATCAGGTACGTTTAACTAAATAATTTTGATGATCCGAATACTTCTTATAGTGTAGAAACACTTGGAAGAGGTTTTAATTGCATATTCATCAAAAACTGGACATGGGACATGTTCAGGATCCGGATCGTGGACTTTCAATCCGGATCCCGAAAGGTGTTCGTTCATACATTGCTGTAATCCGGATCATAGCTTGGGCAGTCCGGATCCCGAATGGGGTGTTTTGTGAAAATGTATGAACGATCCGGATCGTGGATTATGATCCGGATCCCGAACAGGTGATTTTCTGGAAACTGCATTCTGTGCGTCTGCGATCCGGATCGTGGCTTATGCAATCCGGATCGCCGTCGGTAAAACTTTCCAGAAAAGTTTGTTTTTGATCCGAATATTCTTCCTAGGGTTTCTAACCTATAAATAGCCCTCCTATTTCATTTCTAGGGCATCGGAAAAAGAGCCGTCATTTTCAAATATCATTTTATACGGCCTTAGATCCACATATAGAGAAGAACGGAAATCATTAGATCTATTTAATGGTTCTTCATCTATATTGATTAGTTTGATTCTAGGATTTTCATACTCATATCTTGAGTTGAATCAAACTAATGAATACTTAGATGGTATTTCCGATCTACTCTTGATCTAAGTATTCGGCGGATCATCACCACCCAAACAAACAACGATTTATCCCAAAATCGGCGCGTGGACTCGCGTGGCCTTGTGGATTCAAGGTGTCATCGCTCTCGTGGATTCGGAGCGAGGTGCGTTCGTGGATTCGAAGCGTACCATTGGGTGAAGACCGTGGATTCGGTCGGACGTCGTGGATTCGACGTTGGACGCTGTGGATTCAGCGTTGGCGGCGCATCGTGGATTCGAGAAGCGTCGTGGAGCGAGCGGAGAAGATCGACTAGGGGCGTATGGTAAAAGGTTGAGTCGTCTGTGAGTACGTTATATCACCTTGTACGTGTGTTAACTCTAGTGGATTTCGCCGTGTTATCGGTCCCGTGGTTTTTTACTCCGGTTTGGAGTTTTCCACGTAAAAATCTTGTGTGTTCTTTTATTTTTCCGCATTGGGTTTTATCGCACAATGATTTTTGAGTGTTTATTGTTTACACCTATTCACCCCCCTCTAGGTGTTTTTTCCCCTATTAGATCCTTATTAACCTAAACCCAACAAGTGGTATCAGAGCGGGAATAGGGTTGTAAACAATGGTTGAAGGTGGAAACATCAATCGACCCCCTTTCTTTGATGGAACTAATTATGCGTACTGGAAAGTACGGATGAAAGCTTTCTTAATTTCCATCGACGAAAGGGTGTGGCAATCAATTGAATTAGGATGGTCTAATCCAACTGAAATTTTAGATGATGTTCGCACCTTAAAACCTAGGTCGAAATGGACCAAGGAAGAGATAGACTTATCTTCTTACAATGGCAAAGGGATTAATGCTCTATTTAATGCTTTGTCACAAACTGAGTTCTCTCGCGTCTCGGCATGTGAGACTGCGAAAGAAATCTGGGATGTTCTTCAAGTTACGCATGAGGGAACTAACCTAGTGAAGATTCAGAAACTGCAAATGCTTACGAGCAAGTTTGACTCTATCTCTATGGCAGAGAATGAATCCTTCACTGACTATTACACACGATTGCAAGACATCGTGAACTCATGTGCTAACTTGGGAGAGAAGATTCCAGAATTTAAAGTTGTAAGAAAAATTCTAAGAACTCTTCCTGAACGATTTCGCCCGAAGGTTGCAGCCATTGAAACAATTAAACACCCGGACGAAATGCGTGTAGAAGAATTAGTAGGTGCTTTACAAACTTATGAAATGACTTTTCCTACTAACTATTCTTCTGGAAAGGCATCCTCTTCTAAGTCTTCAGGTTACGCATTGAAATCAACTAAAGAAGAAGACGCGGATTCATCCTCCTCGGACGACGACGAGAACATTTCTATGGAGGACTTTGAGAAGCAGCTCGCTCTCTTGACAAGGAAGTTTCGCCGCAACTTTCGAAGGGGAAATTCAAGCAAAACTCCATCCTTCGGAAAGTCGAAGAAAGGCAAGGGATTCTCAAGCTACAAGTCAAGAAGCCAAGAGAACTTCTCAAAGGATAAGAAAAGTTCTGAGGGACAAGTTCAGTGTTTCAAATGTCGAGGCTACGGCCACATAGCAACTGAATGTCCCAACAAGAATCCGGCTAAGAAGAAAGCGATGCAAGCAGTCACTTGGGATGACAACTCCACGTCAAATGAGTCATCGTCAAGTGATGAAGAAGACAACGCGACAGCTTTCCACGCGTCCACCAAACCTTCATCCTTCATGTGCTTAATGGCAAGTACATCCGACTCACTGTCCAACTCCACTGTGGAAAAGATTGCAACGGACGATGAGTCAGATAATTCGGAAGGTGAAGATTTTGTTTTAGCCTACCATCAACTTCTGAGGGATTCAAAGAAACTGGCTAAACAAAACAAGGGGTTGAAAGAGAGATTACTGGAACTTGAAGTTGAATTAAAAAGAGTAACCTCTATCTCAACCGATCTTGAAGTGGAAAGGGACAATCTGGTTAAGACAAATGTTTCCCTTCAAGAGTCCAATGAGCATTTCGAGAAGAGTTATGTAGACATGGTGAACAAAGCGAACTACTTCTTGAAGCTCTACGGCGAGGCCCGACAGGAAAAATCTGAAATGACAGAGACCATACGCCAACTAAAGGATGACTTACAGAGATTTACTTCTGGAAGGAGTAAGTTGGACAGACTCCTTGGTCTCGGTCAAAGAAACAAGTTCGGCCTCGGATACACTCAAACTGGAGACATTCCAAGTTCGAGTGGTACGGTATTTGTGCCTTCGTCGGTATCTCCTCCTCCGACACCGGTGTTCACGCCAAGCAACGACAACGAACCTACTACATCATCTTCGGAATCGACAAGAACCAAGGTATGTTTTCGTTGTGGCATTTCAGGGCACATCAGAAGAAACTGCAAGACTGGAGCCAAATGCACACCTCAACAAAATGGTGTAGTCGAGCGCAAAAACAGGGTCGTACAGGAAATGGCACGTGTGATGCTTCACAGCCGGAACTTACCGTTTTATTTTTGGGCTGAAGCGGTGAACACTGCTGTTTATGTTATCAATCGCGTGTATTTGCGCCCGGGGACATTGAATACACCATATGAACTTTGGTTTTGTAGAAAACCTAACATCAAATATTTTCGCATTTTTGGGAGTCGATGTTTTATTTTACGTGATCGTGAGAATCTTGGAAAATTTGACTCTCGAAGTGACGAAGGGATTTTCTTAGGTTATTCTACAAACAGCAGAGCATATCGAGTTTTTAACTTAGAATCTAAGACGATCGTAGAATCGATAAATGTTAAGGTAGATGAAGCTTTTCACTTTGAATCTGAAAAATCTACCCTCGATATCTCTCTTGATGATGATACACCTGCTAATGCATCTTCTTCTAACAATTCTTTCGATAATAATGTTGATGCATCTAACGGTTCTTCAAGCTTATCTGATGTGCAGGAATCATCTCGTGTATCTCCGCCTACTCCTCTACCTCAAACGTTACGCATCTCCAAGGATCACCCTGAATCGAACATAATTGGAGATCCACAAGAAGGAGTTAGAACACGGAGACAATTGGTTTGCGGATTTGCATGCTATGTATCTCAAATCGAACCAAGAATGTTGATGAAGCTCTCCAAGATGATTATTGGATTAAAGCAATGCAGGAAGAGCTCCATCAATTCGAGCGAAACAAAGTCTGGGAATGACGAAGCCTCCGAAGCAACACAATGTGATAGGTACCAAATGGATCTTCAAGAACAAGAAAAACGAAGAAGGTACTATCATCAGGAACAAAGCAAGGTTAGTTGCTCAAGGCTATTCTCAAGTAGAAGGTATAGACTTTGATGAAACCTTCGCCCCTGTAGCTAGACTCGAGTCCATTCGTATACTGTTTGCGATTGCTTGTCATTTTAAAATCAAATTATTTCAAATGGACGTTAAGAGCGCCTTTTTAAATGGATTTTTAAATGAGGAAGTTTATGTAGCTCAACCGAAAGGTTTTGTGGATCATAAACTACCTAACCATGTTTTTCGACTGAAAAAGGCTCTTTACGGTCTGAAACAAGCACCGCGAGCATGGTACGAAAGGTTGACAAAGCACCTTTTGGAAAAGGGCTACACTCGAGGGGGAGCTGACAGGACTCTCTTTGTGAAGCATTATCAAAACAATTTCATAGTTGCTCAAATCTATGTTGATGACATTGTTTTTGGAGCAACAAGAGATAATGATGCTTCTAAATTCGCGGAGACCATGGAAAGCGAATTTGAGATGTCCATGATGGGCGAGTTGAATTATTTTCTTGGATTACAAGTTAAGCAAAACGATGAAGGAATTCACTTGTGTCAATCCAAGTATGCACTGGAGTTGGTCAAAAAGTTTGATCTTGAAAATTCTAAAGATTTTCCGACTCCAATGGGAACTAGCCATAAGGGACTTGGAAGTGAATCACAAAGTGAGAATGTAGACGAGAAACTGTACCGCAGTATGATTGGAAGTCTACTATATCTCACGGCTAGTCGCCCGGATATATCCTTCAGTGTTGGGATTTGTGCGAGATATCAATCAGCACCGAAGGAGGTTCACCTGAAAGCGGTGAAACGGATCATCCGGTATATCAAAGGTACAATCAATTTCGGAATTTGGTATCCTATGGGAACGACTTTGGATATTGTTGGATACTCAGATGCCGATTGGGCTGGATCGGTGGATGACCGGAAAAGCACGAGTGGTGCATGCTTCTATCTAGGCCACTGCCTTGTTGCATGGCACAGTAAAAACAGAACTGCATAGCACTCTCGACTGCCGAAGCGGAGTACATTTCTGCAGGAAGTTGTTCAACCCAATTGATTTGGATGAAGAGCGTGTTGAGCGATTTCCGAATTTCAACATCTTCGGTAACCATTTTATGTGACAACACTAGTGCTATTAACATTTCTAAAAACCCTGTGTTGCACTCTAGAACAAAACATATTGAACTTAGATATCATTTTCTTAGAGAGCTAGTTGAATCAAACATTCTTCAACTGTCATATATTTCAACTGAGGATCAATTAGCCGACATCTTAACAAAACCTTTGGATCAAAAACGTTTTATTCACTTGCGTAAAGCAATTGGCATGCTTTCCTTGAAATAAACTCTTTTGAAACCTTTGCTTAGATTAGGTTTTGTTTTTGTTCTTGTTTTTGTTTTGTTCTTTATCTATGTTCTGTACATAGCACACTAATTGAGCATAAATCATAATTGACTTTAATTGCATCCTTTTATGCATTTAGAAATTTATTATGTTTTTGATGTCATAATGTTTCAATGTTGCAATGATCATTTACGTTAATTAAACCATCTTTTGTGATCAAAGTCAATTTCTCTCTCAATGATCTCTTGGTATAGTCATTATCATATTTGATTGCTTAGTCGAGTATGAATTCGAGATCAATGGTTTGGTTGAATACTTTATATATTAAATAATTGATAGCCAATTGAGGGGGAGTCAATGAAATGTGAAATGCTCAAAAGATGTGGAAAGAGTTACATCCCAATGAGGAGTGTGAAAACTACCACCACATGGAGAAAATGAAAGAAAAAGATACTCCATGAATGAAAAGCAAACTTTTGTTTGAAAATTGTTGATGAAACTCATATTGAAATACTTGACTCAGTCGTATTTCATGGTTGGTATAAGGTGGGATTTTTGATTTAAGATGCTCAAAGAGCCACTCCTTCAACAGATTGTCTAGATATATTATCTTAACTTATCTGGGATTTCAAACATCTATTGATCTTGGTACTTCATTTTCTTTACTGAAATTGATGATTTGATAAAGACATTACACATAGGATCAGGATAGATGTAATTGAAGTTGTTCAACTTTAAGTGTTTTAACTTTCGTAAATCTTCGTTTCATTTTTGGATATTATTGATAGATTTTTCATAATCTATTTCTTGTTGTATGAAACGATGTCATTTGTTTAAAGTTGACATGGTAAAGTGCTTACATACTTTTTCTGGATTTTATGTATTTTTCTTAATTTTTCTGAAGAAAAGGG
>CM054936.1:9264270-9278316 GCA_029168755.2 Tillandsia fasciculata
GACAGGAAAAATCTGAAATGACAGAGACCATACGCCAACTAAAGGATGACTTACAGAGATTTTACTTCTGAAGGAGCAAGTTGGACAGACTCCTTGGTCTCGGTCAAAGAAACAAAGTTCGGCCTCGGATACACTCAAACTGGAGACATTCCAAGTTCGGTGGTACGGTATTTGTGCTCGTCGGTATCTCCTCCTCCGACACCGGTGTTCACGCCAAGCAACGACAACGAACCTACTACATCATCTTCGGAATCGACAAGACCAAGGTATGTTTTTGTTTTTGCATTTCAGGCACATCAGAAGAAATGAATTCTGCAGCCTTACACACCTCAACAAAATGGTGTAGTCGAGCGCAAAAACAGGGTCGTACAGGAAATGGCACGTGTTATGCTTCACAGCCGGAACTTACCTTTTATTTTTGGGCTGAAGCGGTGAACACTGCTGTTTATGTTATCAATCGCGTGTATTTGCGCCCGGGGACATTGAATACACCATATGAACTTTGGTTTTGTAGAAAACCTAACATCAAATATTTTCGCATCTTTGGGAGTCGGTGTTTTATTTTACGTGATCGTGAGAATCTTGGAAAATTTGACTCTCGAAGTGACGAAGGGATTTTCTTAGGTTATTCTACAAACAGCAGAGCATATCGAGTTTTTAACTTAGAATCTAAGACGATCGTAGAATCGATAAATGTTAAGGTAGATGAAGCTTTTCACTTTGAATCTGAAAAATCTACCCTCGATATCTCTCTTGATGATGATACACCTGCTAATGCATCTTCTTCTAACAATTCTTTCGATAATAATGTTGATGCATCTAACGGTTCTTCAAGCTTATCTGATGTGCAGGAATCATCTCGTGTACCTCCGCCTACTCCTCTACCTCAAACGTTACGCATCTCCAAGGATCACCCTGAATCGAACATAATTGGAGATCCACAAGAAGGAGTTAGAACACGGAGACAATTGGTTTGCGGATTTGCATGCTATGTATCTCAAATCGAACCAAGGAATGTTGATGAAGCTCTCCAAGATGATTATTGGATTAAAGCAATGCAGGAAGAGCTCCATCAATTCGAGCGAAACAAAGTCTGGGAATGACGAAGCCTCCGAAGCAACACAATGTGATAGGTACCAAATGGATCTTCAAGAACAAGAAAAACGAAGAAGGTACTATCATCAGGAACAAAGCAAGGTTAGTTGCTCAAGGCTACTCTCAAGTAGAAGGTATAGACTTTGATGAAACTTTCGCCCCTGTAGCTAGACTCGAGTCCATTCGTATATTGTTTGCGATTGCTTGTCATTTTAAAATCAAATTATTTCAAATGGACGTTAAGAGCGCCTTTTTAAATGGATTTTTAAATGAGGAAGTTTATGTAGCTCAACCGAAAGGTTTTGTGGATCATAAACTACCTAACCATGTTTTTCGTCTGAAAAAGGCTCTTTACGGTCTGAAACAAGCACCGCGAGCATGGTACGAAAGGTTGACAAAGCACCTTTTGGAAAAGGGCTACACTCGAGGGGGAGCTGACAGGACTCTCTTTGTGAAGCATTATCAAAACAATTTCATAGTTGCTCAAATCTATGTCGATGACATTGTTTTGGAGCAACAAGAGATAATGATGCTTCTAAATTCGCGGAGACCATGGAAAGCGAATTTGAGATGTCCATGATGGGCGAATTGAATTATTTTCTTGGATTACAAGTTAAGCAAAACGATGAAGGAATTCACTTGTGTCAATCCAAGTATGCACTGGAGTTGGTCAAAAAGTTTGATCTTGAAAATTCTAAAGATTTTCCAACTCCAATGGGAACTAGCCATAAGGGACTTGGAAGTGAATCACAAAGTGAGAATGTAGACGAGAAACTGTACCGCAGTATGATTGGAAGTCTACTATATCTCACGGCTAGTCGCCCGGATATATCCTTCAGTGTTGGGATTTGTGCGAGATATCAATCAGCACCGAAGGAGGTTCACCTGAAAGCGGTGAAACGGATCATCCGGTATATCAAAGGTACAATCAATTTCGGAATTTGGTATCCTATGGGAACGACTTTGGATATAGTTGGATACTCAGATGCCGATTGGGCTGGATCAGTGGATGACCGGAAAAGCACGAGTGGTGCATGCTTCTATCTTGGCCACTGCCTTGTTGCATGGCACAGTAAAAACAGAACTGCATAGCACTCTCGACTGCCGAAGCGGAGTACATTTCTGCAGGAAGTTGTTCAACCCAATTGATTTGGATGAAGAGCGTGTTGAGCGATTTCCGAATTTCAACATCTTCGGTAACCATTTTATGTGACAACACTAGTGCCATTAACATTTCTAAAAACCCTGTGTTGCACTCTAGAACAAAACATATTGAACTTAGATATCATTTTCTTAGAGAGCTAGTTGAATCAAACATTCTTCAACTGTCATATATTTCAACTGAGGATCAATTAGCCGACATCTTAACAAAACCTTTGGATCAAAAACGTTTTATTCACTTGCGAAAGCAATTGGCATGCTTTCCTTGAAATAAACTCTTTTGAAACCTTTGCTTAGATTAGGTTTTGTTTTTGTTCTTGTTTTTGTTTTGTTCTTTATCTATGTTCTGTACATAGCACACTAATTGAGCATAAATCATAATTGACTTTAATTGCATCCTTTTATGCATTTAGAAATTTATTATGTTTTGATGTCATAATATTTCAATGTTGCAATGATCATTTACGTTAATTAAACCATCTTTTGTGATCAAAGTCAATTTCTCTCTCAATGATCTCTTGGTATAGTCATTATCATATTTGATTGCTTAGTCGAGTATGAATTCGAGATCAATGGTTTGGTTGAATACTTTATATATTAAATAATTGATAGCCAATTGAGGGGGAGTCAATGAAATGTGAAATGCTCAAAAGATGTGGAAAGAGTTACATCCCAATGAGGAGTGTGAAAACTACCACCACATGGAGAAAATGAAAGAAAAAGGATACTCCATGAATGAAAAGCAAACTTTTGTTTGAAAAATTGTTGATGAAATCATATTGAAATACTTGACTCAGTCGTATTTCATGGTTGGTATAAGGTGGGATTTTTGATTTAAGATGCTCAAAGAGCCACTCCTTCAACAGATTGTCTAGATATATTATCTAACTTATCTGGGATTTCAAACATCTATTGATCTTGGTACTTCATTTTCTTTACTGAAATTGATGATTTGATAAAGACATTACACATAGGATCAGGATAGATGTAATTGAAGTTGTTCAACTTTAAGTGTTTTAACTTTCGTAAATTTTCGTTTCATTTTTGGATATTTTTGATAGATTTTTCATAATCTATTTCTTGTTGTATGAAACGATGTCATTTGTTTAAAGTTGACATGATAAAGTGCTTACATACTTTTTCTGGATTTTATGTATTTTTCTTAATTTTTCTGAAGAAAAAGGTGTAGCCGATCCGGATCGTGGCAAGTGATCCGGATCCCGAACGCAGGATTTTTCCTGCGTGTGGCCGATCCGGATCACATTCTCGGCCGATCCGGATCGCGGCTAGGGTTCTATATAGAAACTTTCAGATTCGAGATTTCTTTACCCTAATTTCTGGTTTTCAAGCTTCTAGAGTTTCTCTCTCTAGATTTCTTGCTTCCTGGTGCTTCAAAACTCAAAGTTCTTCGGATTCAAGTAAGTTTTCATGATCAAAACTCGGTTTTTCACAGTTTTTCTGTTTTTTCATCAAACGTGAGTTGAAAAGTTGGATTTTTTTCGTTTGTGAATGGTTTTTGATCAAATTTCTTTTGAAATAAGAACTCTGGATCAATTAGTTTTGCTTTTATGCTGGGATTTCACTTGATTAACGAGTTTTTAGGCTTCGATTTCTAAAAATTCGGTTTAAGGGCATAAAAGAGGAATTTTTGTAAATCATGGATTTGATCTATTTTTAAAATTCTTTTTGGAAAACTAATTTGATTCTTGGCTTCTCTATATGATTATGATTGTCTAGGTACAATTTTTCAAATTTTCAAAATTGACGATTTTTCATATCTTGAGTTGGTCTTCACAGGACACCTTCTTAAACTCAAAGCACTAGAATCAATGGCATTCTCCTGGTTGATTCTGCTACTAGTCACGATGGTACTCACTCGACCAACCAACAAATTGAAGCGCGCCAAGAAAGTTCAACGAAAAGGAGAAGTGGAAGTTATAAGTGACACTGAACTTGAAAAGAACCCTGATGAAGTACACTGGGATATGCTGACTGATGATGATGATGATGAGGTATTGCCTTCAAAATCTAACCGAAAAGGGAAAGCACCAATGAATACTGGAAATGTTCCTATGTCTACTCCAATTATCTCTTTCAAACGGAAACGACTTGCTAGACGTTATGGATTAAGACGAGACACTAACATTGATGCACCAATAGCCCCTGACTCTCCGCCACGTGTTGAAGAAGTAGTCGTTAATTCTGACCGTCTTCGAGCTTTTGAACGACGTGAATGCATCGGAGAACGTCATGTCAACATTGAAGCCCTTCGCAATCATTCACCAGAATTTGGAAGATTGATTGAACAAGCTTCTCTTCTTCAAGTCTGCCGTTTTCCTGAACTTCTCGGATATTGTTTGTATCGTGTGAGAACCTTCTACACGAATGCGAGACATCTTCAGGAGACTGAAAATGGGTCTATGTATTTTTATACAAATGTCCTAGGAATGAAGCTTAAGATCACACCGCAGTTAATTGGTGACGTTCTTGGAATGGAATCGAGCACATCGGGGATTAACTTTTTGAAAGGAAAAAGTTTGACAAAAGAATTGTGGCAAACTGTGATTGACAAGATTTGTCTGGAAGGAACCAAATCAGCTGATGGTAAGGGTGTAAGGTCAAAGTATCTACGACTGGAGTACCGATTTCTAAACTTCATCACGTGCTACAACATTTTGCCTAACATGCAGACCAAGGTTGTGAGATGGGAGCGACTACTATTCCTGTATCTCATAGGCCATCCCTCTGAGGCTAGTGGATTGAACTTGAATATCCCCTATATAATCTGGAATAGAATGTCAAGGTACATTGTGCATCCTCATCCGTCTGAGCGACTTCCGTTTCCTCTACTCATCATGAGGATATTACAAAAGTTTGACATTGATGTAAGCTCCACATCATATCAGCACAGTTGCGGGATGATTGATGAATCAACGATTGTGAAGTCACTTCACAAATTACCTCATTTTACTGACAAGAAACCTTGTGATGGCACCTCGGCCTCACCGTCTGAGCAAGAACCCGGCGAGACTGATGAAGCCTCACTAACTTCGATCTTCAAGTGGCAACAACGACTATCTGTCAAGCAAGAACAGATCTTGAAGGAACAGCAAAGACTTTGCAATGAGCTTGAAATCGTCACGGCAGCTCACATTACCTTCACTAAAAAGGTCAACTCTATGCACAAGCGGATGACAAAGATGTTCTATAAATTGGGTTGCACGAGCTCTGACGACTCGGATTCTGACGAATGACATTTTTTTTTTCTTCTTCTTCTCTTTTTGTGCATATCTTTAGAACCTTATGAACTTTTTGTTTACTCTCCTTACATATTGTAGCTCATGCTACGTTTTGGCTTGTTTTTGTGACAAAAAGGGGGAGAGAGTTAGCGAAAACAATGAACAATGAATGACAAGGTAAAAGGTAAGTATGAAAATGAATCTCAACTCAACTTTGTTTTTCTTTTGTGGATTGTGACATGCTTCTATACTAACTATTTGACTAACTATTTGGGCATGTAATTTGACTAACAAGTTGGTGTTGGACTAACATACTTTGACATTTTGGTTTTTCAACTGCTTAGAAGATATGTTGGTTTTAACTATGTTTCTTTCACATATCTGATTCTTTTAAATGTCATGGTGAGATCAAACTCTATCTCTGCACTTGGTTTTTTCTATGTTCCAATTCTTGAGGTATCTAACGAATTTGTTTGTCAAGAATGTTTTCTGTGTGCAGAGGTTACAGATGTCTAAGTCTAGAGTCTGTCTTAGGAGTTTATCTCATGTTTTTAATTTCTGGAACTCTTTTGTAAATTTTTGTTGTATGGTGATAGCAACAAAAATATCTTTTTGAATTTTCTTTTGTGGATTTGTGTTTTGTCACGAAACCGCCAAAGGGGGAGATTGTTACGGAATTTGAGTTGGCGTATTTCGTGAATAGTTTAAGTCTTGAAGATTGAAGATGAAGAAACTTTGGATCATATACCTCAATCTCAAGAAAGAAGAATTCAAAAGGATCAGGTACGTTTAACTAAATAATTTTGATGATCCGAATACTTCTTATAGTGTAGAAACACTTGGAAGAGGTTTTAATTGCATATTCATCAAAAACTGGACATGGGACATGTTCAGGATCCGGATCGTGGACTTTCAATCCGGATCCCGAAAGGTGTTCGTTCATACATTGCTGCAATCCGGATCATAGCTTGGGCAGTCCGGATCCCGAATGGGGTGTTTTGTGAAAATGTATGAACGATCCGGATCGTGGATTATGATCCGGATCCCGAACAGGTGATTTTCTGGAAACTGCATTCTGTGCGTCTGCGATCCGGATCGTGGCTTATGCAATCCGGATCGCCGTCGGTAAAACTTTCCAGAAAAGTTTGTTTTTGATCCGAATATTCTTCCTAGGGTTTCTAACCTATAAATAGCCCTCCTATTTCATTTCTAGGGCATCGGAAAAAGAGCCGTCATTTTCAAATATCATTTTATACGGCCTTAGATCCACATATAGAGAAGAACGGAAATCATTAGATCTATTTAATGGTTCTTCATCTATATTGATTAGTTTGATTCTAGGTTTTCATACTCACATCTTGAGTTGAATCAAACTAATGAATACTTAGATGGTATTTCCGATCTACTCTTGATCTAAGTATTCGGCGGATCATCACCACCCAAACAAACAACGATTTACCCCAAAATCGGCGCGTGGACTCGCGTGGCCTTGTGGATTCAAGGTGTTATCGCTCTCGTGGATTCGGAGCGAGGTGCGTTCGTGGATTCGAAGCGTGCCATTGGGTGAAGACCGTGGATTCGGTCGGACGTCGTGGACTCGACGTTGGACGCTGTGGATTCAGCGTTGGGCGCAAATCGTGGATTCGAGAAGCGTCGTGGAGCGAGCGGAGAAGATCGACTAGGGGCGTATGGTAAAAGGTTGAGTCGTCTGTGAGTACGTTATATCACCTTGTACGTGTGTTAACTCTAGTGGATTTCGCCGTGTTATCGGTCCCGTGGTTTTTTACTCCGGTTTGGAGTTTTCCACGTAAAAATCTTGTGTGTTCTTTTATTTTTCCGCATTGGGTTTTATCGCACAAAGATTTTTGAGTGTTTATTGTTTACACCTATTCACCCCCCTCTAGGTGTTTTTTCCCCTATTAGATCCTTATTAACCTAAACCCAACAGATGTCCATACAAGCATGCTTTTATCCTCAAAGCAAAATAAAGAAAAATAAACCTCATGCCAAAATTATCAATGACCATACCTGTACATAATCCTCAATCCATAATGGCTCCTCAGAGTAGAACCTGCACATAACTACATAGTCCTATCCCATTGCATAAACCAGGCTCATAAAAGGTTATGTGCTAAAAAGGCATAATAATTACTCATATATGGTAACCTTGCCTTAGGTAGGCTTCCACTAATCACCAACATGAATATTTGATTTATACCATTGTCATACTATGAGTAATTCACTTGCAATTTCCATAAAATCCTCACTGTTAAACTTACCGATCAATCCCAGCTATTGTACCGTGCACCTGCATGCAATGCTAACATATAACAATTTAGAGAACCGTCCACCGGTTCCGGGAATAAGGCACCCACCTGAAAAGCTGACTGTCCAAAGCCCAACAGCTGAAAACACCAGATAACTCTAATCCCTTGCTCCAATCAGTTCAGCACATGTGGTGGCCCAGTTTCCCATGCAGCTTTTCTGGTGAATCCCTTGTTTAGAACACCTATTGTTGGTGTGTCTGGCCCATTGTGCGTCAAGGAGATGCTACAGATGGACCCTGTGAGTTATCTACAGCTGTGTTGGCCTTCGGCTGTGTTTGCCGAAATTTTGAAAAGGATTTTGGCCAAACAGAGGTTGGATATGGATTCAGCGCGGAAAAACGCTTGAAAACGGCTATTTGCTTGTTAAATTCTGAGTCCGGATGCCCAAAAACGGACTCCCGGAAGTTTACTGTGAATTTCGGTGCATGGGAGGGGCCGTGGACCGCCGGCTGCCACGTGGCAGCCCATGATTGGCCGGTCTGCAGCGCGCGGTCCACAGAGGGTCGCGGCTGGGTGCACGGACCCGGCGCATGACACGTGGCGCCGCCTGATTGGCAGGCCTTTGGTGCGCGGTCCACGGAATTCTGACCGGCTGGTGCATTGTTTGAGCGCCGGTGCAGGATTCTGAGTGGGATCCACGTTTCGACCTCCGATTGGTGGGCGCTGGGGGATCGGTCCACGGAGTTCCCCGCCCGGTGCATAGACCCGGCGCAGGGACACGTGGCGGCAGCTGAGTGGCGGGCTCAGCTTGCGCGGTGCACGGAGTGGCTGAAGTCCCGCCTCGGGACGGAGCGCGCGCAGGGGGGCGCTGACGCGGCTGTCGGCCGCACTCGAGTGCGCCACGTGTCGCGACGCGAGCGGTGGCCGTACTCGAGTGCGCCACGCGTCAGCACGCGGTTGGCGGACCGTACCTACCCCGCTGACCGCGAGTGGGACACGTGGCGCACAGCGGACGGCCTTGCACCGCTGTTCCGTGTTTTGGGGACACGTGTCAGCCCAGGAAACTTTCGGGCGCGTCGGACGGGGGCCGTCCGACCCTTCTTCCGGATTTCGGGCGCCCGAAAGTTGCGCCCGAAACCCGGCCCACTCAGCCTTTGGGCTGAGCCTATAAATAGGCTTCATGGGCCCTTTAGCTCACTTTTTCCTCTCCTTTTCACTGTGAGGTCTTCAGAGAAATTCTTCCCCTCGCAGAGCTCCATCCATCTGCAGATTTTGGGACTTTTGGGGGCACGCTTTTCGAGGTTCTCATTTTCTTGGCGCGGCGCGACGCTCGTTCTTCGGTGTTTCTTCCGTCGCTCTTCGGTGTACGAGCTCCCCCGACCTACTCCGACCATCTTTTCGAGCGATTTCTTCGCCACTGGATTCGTGACAGGTGAGGCTACGATTTTGGGTTTCACGGACATTTTCAGATTTCGCGTTTTTCGAGGTGTTTTCTCGTGCTTATTGGGACCCTTTTTCTGTGAGTTTTTGGTGAGGACAGCGGCTTCCTTTGAGGATATCTTCGCGCACAGATCTCGGATCAGGACGTGCTTATAGACTTTTTTCATCTACTCGACGCAAGGATCATCGTGGTATTTTTTTTGGGATTTTATGAGATCTTCCCGGAGGTATAAATTTCCCTTTTCATCTGTGCAAGATTTAACAGTTATGTGGATGTTTGTTTTCGCGCGCCCGTGTTGTGGAATTTATATCTTGGCCTACGGAACTCCGATTTGGGCGTGCAGGTACTTGTTTCGAAGCTATCGACGCGAGGAACGCCGGGGTATTTTTGTTGGTATTTATTGAGCACTATCTACAGGTGAAATTTCAGCATCTTTACAGCTGAAATCCAGCATGTGATATTTGGACAGATTTTTGGGAGATTTGTGTATAACTGTAGCCTATGTTGTACCCAGGTGGGATTTTGGACTGTATTGAGCGTACTGGACAGTGAGTTGCTGTTATTTTGGTATTATCAGCTGTAGGACTTGGACAGATCTGCGCTTCAGGTGGGTGACCTCTTTTCAAGATCAGCGGACTGTGTACTAATTCTAGCTTTAGGGACTTGCATATTTTAATGTTTGATGTCCAGCATGCTAGAATGTGTGAATTGATATTCCTGTTGTAGTTCGATGATCATGTGATTATTTTCTCCCTAAGCTGTTGATTATTATTATCTTGCTCCCTACAAGCTATTAATTATCGTTTATCTTGGAACTTGACCTAGCACCACTGCCATATGATGCATGTTCAGCCAGACTGTAGAAAACCTCAACTTGGGCTAGGTTTTTATTGCTCTAGACATTCCCACTGCACTATTCTTTATCACTCTGGACTTAGAGTTTTACTCGCCCAAGTAGTGGGCCGAGAGGTCGGATTATTGTGGGATGCATTTACACTCGTGTCTGGGGACCGAGTGGAGTTGTTAGCAGTCTGTAGACCAGATTTCTTTGGGAGTGTGACTTGGTGTTAGATCTGGGATCTTGGGAGCCATTTGAGTGATAGTGGGTCTCGGCTGTGCAGTTTCCAGCCTGTGAGTGAGACAGTGTTCCTTTGGTTACAGCCGATCTTGTTGATCGAGGATTTGGATTATAGCCTGCATGAGCCACATTTGAGCTCGACAGAGATACGCGGATACTTTCCTCGGTGGGGTCGCTCCCCTCGAGAGCCACTCCGGAGTTGGGCCTGTTCTTCTATCGCGACTTGTCGACGCAGTGTTCCCTCTGGCTGGGCCAGTTAGTGGCAGTCACGGACACAGTCCCTCTGGCTGGGCCAGTTAGTGGCAGTCACGGACGCCCTACGTAAGTCCGGTCCCCCGGGACGTGACGGCAGTAGGTAGGCGCAGGTTTGACTGGACCCTATGCGGCAGTCAGTTGAGATTGGGTGATTTGAGTCGAGAGCTAGTTGTAGCATCATGTTTCTCTCTGTTCCACTTTTGAGCATCTAGATAGAGGCATAGTAGCTGTAGAGTTTACTTTACCAGCATTTTTCTCTTTCTGCACTGCATTATTACTTTTGCCTCTAGTAGACTTAGTGGGCAGACCGTCGGGCTTGTTGGCGGCACCCACTGAGAACTACTTGGGACGTAGTTCTCACACCCGTCGTGGTGTCTTTTCCCCAGGGACTTCTTCGTCTGCACCAGTTCCTGCCACCCCTGTTGCTGACCCGACTGATCGAGGTAAGGGAGTCGCGAGATAGATCCCTACCAGTGTCGCCTGAGAGTAGATGTACCTCCCTACTTTTGAGAGTTCATGTCGAGTGACTTGTAGTGAGGATTGAGTTGTACTCTTCTTATTTTGAGAGATACTTGTATTTTGGTGAGGTTTCAGCTTGTATATTCTTTGAGAGTTGTTTATATTTTATCCAGCTTTTACTTTTCAGCTCTGATATCTGTTTAGTGTAGACTTCTTTTGCAGGTTAGTCGCTACGTCTATACGGGGCTTCCCGTATGGGCGGCGGATCTGTTGGCGAGCCCGGGTCGCAGTTTCGACCCGGGGCGTGACAGATTAGAGTGGTATCAGAGCCTAGGTGTAGGTCATTGAGGACTTAGAAACCCTAGGCTTGTGGTTGGACCCTAGGATGACTTACGTGAGAGACGTAACTTTTTAGCGAGAGTCTGGATTGGGGTCCTTAACTCTCCCAGTGGATGGGATGAGTGATCGACATGTCTTTCTTCGGTGGCAACTATGTTGGCTGCAGACAACATAGTGCTACGGGAAGGGCGACATGCCATTGACTTTCGCTGGATTGGGTCGTGTTTTGTTTGGGGGTTCTGACTGTTCTTCTGGTTCCCCGCAGGTGAGTGATGCCTCCGCGACGCGGGATGTCGACGCGCTCGCAGCCTTCTTCTTCTGTGCCCGAGCAGGAGGACTCGGGACAGGGACATCAGGGAGAGGTACAGGAGCTTCGTGCCCAGTTGGCGCAGATGTCTGAGGCTGTTCAGCGCCAGGAGGAGGCCTCGCATCGCCAGGAGGAGGCTTCCCGACGCCAGGAGGAGGCCTTGAGTCGGATGATGCTTATGTTAGAGCAGAGGTCACAGCCTGTGGTAGCACCCCCTGAGAGTTCGCCTGTGCCCTCTTCGCCAGCTGCAGCACCCCCTGTGATTCCGTCAGCACCGGCAGTTCCTGTCGAGCCGGTTTCGTGTGGACCACCGTCTGGGCCGACGGGACCTTTTACTTCTTCTGAGCAGAGTACAGCGGTGGATTTGTTGATGAGGTTTCGCCGGTTCGATCCACCCCGTTTCTCCGGTCTGGGTGCTGAGCCGTGGGAGGCCGAGACTTGGGTTACGGCCATGGAGCGCCACTTCGAGAGTTTGTTTGTTGAGGATCGGTTTCGGGTCTTCTTGGCGGCGCATTATCTGGAGGGCAACGCCGAGGCTTGGTGGCGGCGTGTGCGACCCGCTGGTCCGCCAGGGACGCAGCTTCTTCCTTGGGCGGAGTTCCGCAGTCTTCTTTTGGGGCCTTCTTTCCTGAGAGTGTACGGCAGAGATTAGAGGAGCAGCTGAGGAGTCTCCGCCAGGGAGA
This sequence comes from Tillandsia fasciculata, assembly GCA_029168755.2. Taxonomy (NCBI): domain Eukaryota; kingdom Viridiplantae; phylum Streptophyta; class Magnoliopsida; order Poales; family Bromeliaceae; genus Tillandsia; species Tillandsia fasciculata. The sequence continues at coordinate 9,276,595 of CM054936.1, forward strand.
TCGGCCCGTGCATGCATACATAGCCGAATTCAATCGGTTGATAGCTAGTATGCCTCACGTGGCCAGGGATGAGGCTCACCAGGTTTACATGTTTGAGCGGGGGCTGCGCCGGGACATTTATCAGCATGTTCGCTCTCGCAGATTGCAGACTTTGGAGGCTTCGATGGAGCAGGCGTTATATGTTGAGTCTGGAGAGGCAGTCATGGATGAGGTGGCTCCAGCCCCTGTAGAGACTCCAGGGGCGAAGCGCCCGGCGCCGGTGGATGAGGGGCAGTCGAGTAGGCAGGGACCCCCGAGACCCCCACGATTCCATCCTCAGGGTCGTGGACGCCAGGGGCGCCAGAGATCTGGATCATCTCGTCAGTCTTCGCAGCAGCGTCGACCACCTCGACCCCAGCAGTCATCTCAGCAGCAGCAGACTTCGCGGCAGTCCCGGCAGGATCGTTGTATCTTTTGTGGAGGGCCGCACTTACCGATGCATTGTCAGCAGAGGCACGGTCGTTGCTACCGTTGTGGGCAGGCCGGTCACATTCAGAGCTCATGCCCCAGAGCAGGTTCTCCAGCTTCTTCCACCGCTTCTGCACCTTCTCTTCCTCAGCAGACGGCAGGGCCTTCTGTGGCCTATGGTAGGCCTGATCATCCTCCATCCTCCTCGCGGCAGCCAGATCGACGACCACCAGCACAGAGCGGGCGTGTCTATGCCGCCCAGTTTGAGGATGCTTCTGCCGCAGATCACGTCGTCGCAGGTATTATTTTGATTTCTGCAGTTCATACCCGAGCACTTTTTGATACTGGCGCATCGCACTCATGCATTAGTAGAGCATTTGCATCCCTACATGGTATAGAGGTAGTTTCTTTATCGCATGCATTAGAGGTTCAGATTCCAGGCCATGTCTTGCATGTCGAGGAGTGTTGTATGGATTGCCCTGTACAGTTGGGACCCTGGGTCCTGCCGGCAGACTTGCTCGTCTTGCGGCAGCTCCAGGATTTCGACGTGGTACTTGGCATGGATTGGTTAGCTCGGTATTTTGCCACCATTGACTGCAGAGAGAGGACGGTGACCCTCCGCGAGCCTGGACAGGAGGAGTTCGTTTACAGAGGCTGCCAGAGTACTTTATTTGCCATGACTATTTCTTCGGCGAGAGCCCGGCGGATGATGAGTAGGGGTTGTACCGCCTTCCTGGCGACGATTGTAGAGGTGCCTACGGCGGCACTGGGACTCGAGGATATCCCTATTGTCCGCGAGTTCCCAGATGTGTTTCCCTCAGAGTTGTCGACTATGCCGCCGGAGAGGGAGATTGAGTTTGTGATTGATGTGGTTCCAGGAACCGCACCAATCTCAAAGGCACCTTATAGGATGGCGCCTGCTGAGCTGAGAGAGTTGAAAGCTCAGCTGCAGGATTTGATGGATGTGGGCTTTGTGAGGCCCAGTGTATCTCCGTGGGGAGCGCCAGTTTTATTTGTGAAGAAGAAGGATGGGTCGCTTCGATTATGTGTGGACTACAGAGAGCTGAATAAAGTGACCATCCGGAACAAGTACCCCCTTCCACGGATTGATGATCTGTTTGATCAGTTGCAGGGAGCGTCTGTGTTCTCCAAGATTGATCTCCAGTCAGGTTACCACCAGCTGAGGGTGAGGGCCGAGGACATTCCCAAGACGGCTTTTAGATCCCGGTACGGGCATTATGAGTTTACAGTTATGCCTTTTGGATTAACTAGATG
>CM054936.1:9278416-9347326 GCA_029168755.2 Tillandsia fasciculata
TTTGTGATCTACAGTGGACGCCTCTCGCAGCGGCTTGGGATGTGTTCTTCGATGAGCATGGTAGGGAATTGCTTATGCTTCACGGCAATTAAAGGATTATGAGAAGAATACCCTAATCATGATTGGAGTCTCCAGCCTGGTGTTTGACGCTGAAATTGTTGGCGGCATTACATCATGGGGAGCATGTGAGATGTACAATGTATCATAAGAGCTTGAAGTACCTGTTCACACAAAGGAGCTGAAATTTTGAGGGCCACGCCGGTGGTTGGAGTTGCTAAAGGACTAGGATGTGAGTTATTCTTTATCACCCCGGCAAGGCCAAATGTAGTGGGAGCTTTAGAGTAGGAGGTCAGCGCAGTAGCTTGAGCATTTGAATCACCCAGTAGCAGGCACAATCGCTGTAGAGCAGAGTGGCGCTTACAGATTGGGTTGTATCCCCTGGGGTCTCTGTTAGACTCATGTCTATGGTATTGCAGCCACTCTGTTGGGAGAGTATTAGAGAGACACAGAGGAGGACCCCCACTTGACCGTGAATTAGATCGCAGATTTCAGCTGATCAGTTAGGGATTTTGTAGTGGATAGCTCGGGAGTACTGCGGTACAGGGACCGAGTGTGTGTGCCTATGGACACTGAGCTCAGAGATCGATTTTTGGAGGGAGGCCCATTATACACCTTATACCATTCATCTCTGGTGGTACTAAGATGTATAAGGCCCTCAAGGACATTTTTGGTGGCCGGAAGAAGCGGGATATTGGAAGATTCGTGGTCATTGTTTTAACTTGCCAGCAAGTGAAGGCAGAGCATCGCGTTCCTGCTGGCAAGTTGCAGAGTCTTCCAATTCCCGAGTGGAAGTGGGACCACATCACCATGGATTTCGTCACTGGACTGCCGGAGGGCACAGAGTGGGGCCGATGCGATTTGGGTTATCTGATGACTACACCAAGTTGCACACTTTTTGCCTGTACAGATGACTTTGCCGTTGGAGCGACTTGCGCAGATATACTTGGATGAGATAGTGAGACTGCACGGCATACCCACCTCGATTGTATCAGATAGGGCCGAGGTTCGTATCGCACTTCTGGGGGAGTCTTCATTCAGCCTTGGGGACCCAGCTCCGTTTTAGCACAGCATTCCACCCACAGACCGATGGACAGTCTGAGCGCACCATACAGACCCTTGAGGACATGTTGAGAGCGTGCGTTATGGATTTTGGTGGAGGGTGGTACCGGCACTTGGCATTGGTTGAGTTTGCGTACAACAACAGCTATCAAGCGAGCATCCAGATGGCTCCGTTTGAGGCGTTGTATGGACGCAAGTGTCGGTCACCCCTTTATTGGAGTGACGTGGGTGAGGTGAGAGGAGGACTTTGGGACCGGACTTACTACTGGAGGCAGAGGAGAAAGTCAGATTGGTGCGCCGACATCTTAAGGTAGCCCAGAGTCGCCAGAGGAGCTATGCTGATACTCGGCGGCGAGACCTAGAGTTTCAGATTGGTGATCATGTCTTTTTGAAGGTCTCGCCTTCGAAAGGGGTCAGGAGATTTGGAGTTCGGGGAAAGCTTAGTCCCCGCTTCATTGGACCCTTTGAGGTACTTGAGAGGATTAGCCCTGTGGCCTATAGAGTTGCTCTTCCACCTCGCCTGGCCGGAGTTCATGACGTCTTCCACGTCTCAGCTTTGAGGAGATATGTTTTCGACCCCTCGCACGTGATCGACTTCACTTCTTTGGAGATCGCTGAGGATCTTGGATACGAGGAGCGCCCGTTGCGGATTCTCGCTCGAGAGGTGAGAGAATTGCGCAACCGGTCGATACCTTATGTGAAGGTTTTATGGAGCAATCACGAGGAGCGGGAGGCTACTTGGGAGCTGGAGACGGTGATGCGGGATACCTATCCCTTCCTATTCGAGACGTCTGATTGAGGTACGCCTGTTTGTTTTTTGTTTCGAGGACGAAACTCCCTTTTAGTGGGGAGGATGTGGTGGCCCAGTTTCCCATGCAGCTTTTCTGGTGAATCCCTTGTTTAGAACCTATTGTTGGTGTGTCTGGCCCATTGTGCGTCAAGGAGATGCTACAGATGGACCCTGTGAGTTATCTACAGCTGTGTTGGCCTTCGGCTGTGTTTGCCGAAATTTTGAAAAGGATTTTGGCCAAACAGAGGTTGGATATGGATTCAGCGCGGGAAAAACGCTTGAAAACGGCTATTTGCTTGTTAAATTCTGAGTCCGGATGCCCAAAAACGGACTCCCGGAAGTTTACTGTGAATTTCGGTGCATGGGAGGGGCCGTGGACCGCCGGCTGCCACGTGGCAGCCCATGATTGGCCGGTCTGCAGCGCGCGGTCCACAGAGGGTCGCGGCTGGGTGCACGGACCCGGCGCATGACACGTGGCGCCGCCTGATTGGCAGGCCTTTGGTGCGCGGTCCACGGAATTCTGACCGGCTGGTGCATTGTTTGAGCGCCGGTGCAGGATTCTGAGTGGGATCCACGTTTCGACCTCCGATTGGTGGGCGCTGGGGGATCGGTCCACGGAGTTCCCCGCCCGGGTGCATAGACCCGGCGCAGGGACACGTGGCGGCAGCTGAGTGGCGGGCTCAGCTTGCGCGGTGCACTGAGTGGCTGAAGTCCCGCCTCGGGACGGAGCGCGCGCAGGGGGGCGCTGACGCGGCTGTCGGCCGCACTCGAGTGCGCCACGTGTCGCGACGCGAGGCGGTGGCCGTACTCGAGTGCGCCACGCGTCAGCACGCGGTTGGCGGACCGTACCTACCCCGCTGACCGCGAGTGGGACACGTGGCGCACAGCGGACGGCCTTGCACCGCTGTTCCGTGTTTTGGGGACACGTGTCAGCCCAGGAAAACTTTCGGGCGCGTCGGAGGAGGCCGTCCGACCACTTCTTCCGGATTTCGGGCGCCCGAAAGTTGCGCCCGAAACCCGGCCCACTCAGCTTTGGGCTGAGCCTATAAATAGGCTTCATGGGCCCTTTAGCTCACTTTTTCCTCTCCTTTTCACTGTGAGGTCTTCAGAGAAATTCTTCCCCTCGCAGAGCTCCATCCATCTGCAGATTTTGGGACTTTTTGGGGGCACGCTTTTCGAGGTTCTCATTTTCTTGGCGCGGCGCGACGCTCGTTCTTCGGTGTTTCTTCCGTCGCTCTTCGGTGTACGAGCTCCCCCGACCTACTCCGACCATCTTTTCGAGCGATTTCTTCGCCACTGGATTCGTGACAGGTGAGGCTACGATTTTGGGTTTCACGGACATTTTCAGATTTCGCGTTTTTCGAGGTTTTTCTCGTGCTTATTGGGACCCTTTTTCTGTGAGTTTTTGGTGAGGACAGCGGCTTCCTTTGAGGATATCTTCGCGCACAGATCTCGGATCAGGACGTGCTTATAGACTTTTTTCATCTACTCGACGCAAGGATCATCGTGGGTTTTTTTTGGGATTTTATGAGATCTTCCCGGAGGTATAAATTTCCCTTTTCATCTGTGCAAGATTTAACAGTTATGTGGATGTTGTTTTCGCGCGCCCGTGTTGTGGAATTTATATCTTGGCCTACGGAACTCCGATTTGGGCGTGCAGGTACTTGTTTCGAAGCTATCGACGCGAGGAACGCCGGGGTATTTTGTTGGTATTTATTGAGCACTATCTACAGGTGAAATTTCAGCATCTTACAGCTGAAATCCAGCATATGATATTTGGACAGATTTTTGGGAGATTGTGTATAACTGTAGCCTATGTTGTACCCAGGTGGGATTTTGGACTGTATTGAGCGCACTGGACAGTGAGTTGCTGTTATTTTGGTATTATCAGCTGTAGGACTTGGACAGATCTGCGCTTCAGGTGGGTGACCTCTTTTCAAGATCAGCGGACTGTGTACTAATTCTAGCTTTAGGGACTTGCATATTTTAATGTTTGATGTCCAGCATGCTAGAATGTGTGAATTGATATTCCTGTTGTAGTTCGATGATCATGTGATTATTTTCTCCCCTAAGCTGTTGATTATTATTATCTTGCTCCCTACAAGCTATTAATTATCGTGTATCTTGGAACTTGACCTAGCACCACTGCCATATGATGCATGTTCAGCCAGACTGTAGAAAACCTCAACTTGGGCTAGGTTTTTATTGCTCTAGACATTCCCACTGCACTATTCTTTATCACTCTGGACTTAGAGTTTTACTCGCCCAAGTAGTGGGCCGAGAGGTCGGATTATTGTGGGATGCATTTACACTCGTGTCTGGGGACCGAGTGGAGTTGTTAGCAGTCTGTAGACCAGATTTCTTTGGGAGTGTGACTTGGTGTTAGATCTGGGATCTTGGGAGCCATTTGAGTGATAGTGGTCTCGGCTGTGCAGTTTCCAGCCTGTGAGTGAGACAGTGTTCCTTTGGTTACAGCCGATCTTGTTGATCGAGGATTTGGATTATAGCCTGCATGAGCCACATTTGAGCTCGACTGAGATACGCGGATACTTTCCTCGGTGGGGTCGCTCCCCTCGAGAGCCACTCCGGAGTTGGGCCTGTTCTTCTATCGCGACTTGTCGACGCTGTGTTCCCTCTGGCTGGGCCAGTTAGTGGCAGTCACGGACACAGTCCCTCTGGCTGGGCCAGTTAGTGGCAGTCATGGACGCCCTACGTAAGTCCGGTCCCCCGGGACGTGACGGCTGTGGGTAGGCGCAGGTTTGACTGGACCCTATGCGGCAGTCAGTTGAGATTGGGTGATTTGAGTCGAGAGCTAGTTGTAGCATCATGTTCTCTCTGTTCCACTGTTGAGCATCTAGATAGAGGCATAGTAGCTGTAGAGTTTACTTTACCAGCATTCTTTCTCTATCTGCACTGCATTATTACTTTTGCCTCTAGTAGACTTAGTGGGCAGACCGTCGGGCTTGTTGGCGGCACCCACTGAGAACTACTTGGGACGTAGTTCTCACACCCGTCGTGGTGTCTTCTCCCCAGGGACTTCTTCGTCTGCACCAGTTCCTGCCACCCTGTTGCTGACCCGACTGATCGAGGTAAGGGAGTCGCGAGATAGATCCCTACCAGTGTCGCCTGAGAGTAGCTGTACCTCCCTACTTTTGAGAGTTCTTGTCGAGTGACTTGTAGTGAGGATTGAGTTGTACTCTTCTTATTTTGAGAGATACTTGTATTTTGGTGAGGTTTCAGCTTGTATATTCTTTGAGAGTTGTTTATATTTTATCCAGCTTTTACTTTTCAGCTCTGATATCTGTTTAGTGTAGACTTCTTTTGCAGGTTAGTCGCTACGTCTATACGGGGCTTCCCGTATGGGCGGCGGATCTGTTGGCGAGCCCGGGTCGCAGTTTCGACCCGGGGCGTGACAGCACACCCGTAACTCTCCTGGCACAATACAAAGTCCACTATTACACATACTTTCCCAAATCTGCTCTCACACACACATACAACAACAGTCCCAGAAATGCATAATTTTCACCTGCAGCAAGATCCCAGAAAATTCCCAGAAAAATATCACAGCGATCTTCGCGTCGATAGCTTCGCAACGGTAGCTTGCACGCCCAAATCTGAGTTCGGTAAGTCAAGATATTAATTCGACAAGGTAGTACACTCAACACAAACTGTATCAAAATACTGTAGCACTGAACACAGGGAAAACAGGGATTTTCACCTCGAAATAAATCTCTGGAAAATCCAAGAAAAATACGAGCGTGTTCCTCGCGATCTGTAGATGAAAAAGTTGTACAAGAACGTTCCCGTCTGACGCTCGTACGCGAAGATATAGCCTCCACAATCCGCTGCTGTCCCAAAATCTCTCACAGAAAAAGGGTAACCATTGTTACCTCGGGATCCGAGCCAAGGAGTCAGAATCGGAATGCGCGGTCAAAATGAAAGATGAAGCCCTACCCGTCGTGAAGCCAACGGCGCAAGAATCACAGAAAAGGGAGCTCGGGGTAGCCCAGGGTAACCTTTACACTGAACTTGCGACGAAGAGGAACACCGAGAAGGAAACGTCGCTCCGCGCCGTAAAATCCAAAACCTCGAGATGCGTGCACTCAGAAATTCGAAACTCTGCAGCAAGAACCAGAACTCGAAGATGAAAATCTTCACTGAAGGGAGCTCGGGGAGATGGGGCTTCGAAGTGGCAAAAATGGCTAAGTGAAACCCCCTCGGATGCAACCATGAAGAAAAACCAAATCGAACAATTCCCAAAATACCAGCTGTGTCCCCAAAACAGCAAACATCAGTAGAAGGCCTATAAAACGCCGCCACGTGTCCTCTCCAAGGTCAACCGCGCACAGTGCGCGGCGTCAGCTCGGCATGGCGCGCACGCGCGCACGCGGCCCGAGGCAACCAACCCTGTTCCGTGGACCGGGTGCACAGAACCGACCAATCACACCATGCCACGTGTCACCCTTCGGTCCACCGTGCACCCGAAGAAATTCCGTGGACCGCGTCTCCTGGACCAACCAACCATAAGCCGCCACGTGGCACCGCCCTGGTGCACGCCCGCCGCCGTGGACCGCGCGCCTGCCCGCGCCCCTGCGCGCCTGCCCGCGGCTGCCCGCGCCGCGCGCCGCCGCTGTGCCGCCTGCCCGAGGCTGCGCCGCCGCCCGCCGGCGCTGCCCGCCGCCGCCGGCCGCCGCCGGCGATCGCCGGAACAGTAAAAGTACTGTAGCAACCTCCAAAAATAGCAAGTAAATAGCCCATCTTGACCGTTTTCGCGCGCTGATTCCAAATACGGCGTCCGTTTCGCCAAATTCCAATCCGATAAATCGCCGGAGGCTCCCGGAAAGGTATTTTTAATCCGAATTTTGCGCCGAGTCTAAATTTGATATCCGATTTGTGCGAAAACATCTCTAAACATCCGACGGGGTCCCCCAATTATCCACGTGATCCGTTTTAAGCCCCGAGTCCATCTCTTGTGTCCAAATTGGCGCGCGAACACCGCCGACATGCCACATAGGCTTCCAGAAGCTGCTGGTCACACTGTAGAAGCCCTGCAAAGATCCGGGTCACCACATCCTCCCCCACTAAAAGAAAGTTTCGTCCTCGAAACTAAAGCAACTCCCAAGGAGTCTCAGAAACCAGGGGTCAAAAGTCAACACCGCCGTCTCCAGCTTCCAAGTCACCTATCACTCCCCGTGATTACTCCACAGCAACAACATCAGCAACAACCAGAACGGCATAGCCCGATTGCGCACTTCCCTCACCTCACGAGCCGGAATTCGCAACGGGCGTCCCTCGTACTCCAAACTTTCATAGACCTCAAAAGGAACGAGTCAATCACGGGCGAGGGGTCCAAAACATAACACTCCAGAGCTGAGACGCAGAGAAACCTCAAAACCTCCAACAAAAGAACTGGGTGGAAAGGAACAAACAGCCCGAGGCAAACACCTCTATAACAAGCACCCTAAGCCAACTCAACCCAAGCGACCCGAAACACATCCACACAAACACCTGCACAGAAAAGGGCCCTAACAAGCAGGGGTTCACACTCAGTCACCCTCGAAACTCAACCACCCAACAAGTGGATTGCTCAGCCGCAGCCTTTCATCAAAGGGATCCTCTGGGACACAACTCAAACCCTGCACACCAGAATGGCCCCCACACAGCGCCAGCAATAGAATCAAAAAACTCAACCCCAAAAGCTCGTCTGCTCCAGGTATCCGCCACCACAGTGGCTTCGTCGTGGTGATACTGGAAGCTCAACAAAATCCAATGGTAGCTCTACAGCCACTATGGGAGGTATCACTATAACTCGCAATCCATCTCCCACCACTGACTAGGTTAGAATCGACGCTGGTACCAATCTCATCACCCGCTCATCAAGCTCTGCTGGCACTATCCGGTCCACAAGCTCCTCACCCCAACAATACCCGTCGATCTCGGCCAGTCTTAAATAGCATCCATTTTGGCCGGGTTTCCACCGCCGCCCCTACGGCTAGAATAAGTGATCCAGGAAGATATGCTCTCGAAGCTAAAACTTGCACCACAACGACTTGGCAAAAAGCTTCTTCCCCACAGACCTTGTCACACCATCTACAAATGCTGCCCAAGCTCTAAATCACTCAGGGAGGGGGTAAAACCAAAATATCCCTGGAGGATGCCGCTATCAAACCGTTCAAGGCCAACTGAAACACAGAATTCCTCAATCTAGAGGCAACAGGGCATTAGTCAATCCATTGGCTTCACTGTACTCGTAATGCCCCTACCGTGACCTGAACACCATCTAGACAAAGCCCTCAGTTGGAATTCCATAATGGTGCACGCATCATACAATAACCGCCGGAACATAGCTCCATCAAAAGATTCTAAATAATACCTGGACCTGCCTGGGCTCCAATCCCAAAGGGCTCTCACCGTCGTGTATCAACGACGTGGCACTAGGTCAAACAACCCTCGATCCAACAGATCCTGCACCGTGCGATCAACTCTCCCAGCTCTTACATAATAATCCAAGTGGTGCTATCGAGGTTGGCGCGGTTCCAGAACCACGTCAACCGCAATCTCAATCTCCCTAACAGGCGGCATAATCATCAACTCGAGTGGACTCACACCCGGAATTTCGCAGCAATAGAAATATCCTTTGGTCCCGGCGCCGCCATAAGCTCCTCTCATACAGTCGCTAAAATCTGAGTGCTCGAACAATCTCCCCATAACAAGCCTCCTTGTCTGCCTCGCAGAAGTCACAATCATCACTCTCTCTGCACTTAACCATCCAGTGGTGCTGTGCCAACCAATCCCAAGCACTGGGTCAAAACATCGAACTGCCACCCATATTAAAAGGTTTACCGGTATAACTCATGGTCTCAACGACACTAGACATAATCCACAAGCCTCCTTCACAAGCATAACACCGATGGTATCCTGTACCTCTAGTGCACGTGGTAACAACTCTGCCTCTAGTCCATGCTGGAAAGCAAAGTGCACTAACTCCGACTACTAGATGAAATCACACCAGCAACAACCCGATCCACTGCCGTGGCGCCCTCCAACCAGGCGGCACAACTCATCCACATGATGAAAGCGGTTGTCGCACAGTCTGCCAAAAATATCCAAACCAATCTCAAAGGGAGCACGACCTCTGTCTCTGCTCACACTGCGGCGACGGACACGATCTTCCGCAGACCACAAAACCACGCTACCACTGCGCTACTCTGATGTAGATGCTGATGCTGCCATCGGGGTCCACCCGATCTCCAACATCTCAGAAATCCATTATTGCAACCGTCATAAGACAAAACACCAATAATTCACACAATTTCTTATACAATTATCCTTACTAAGCTCACCCCTCAATCACATACATTATACCCCAATTATGCAGGCTATCAATCACAAAGGGTAACATTCCCATGGGTAAGCTTTACATTAACCATCCACAAGGATATCCACCATCCAGGAAAGCAAAACGAAAATGCCTCTGCCTGCCGATCTGTCCTCCATCACCTAGCGCCAAGCGCCTCCATCCAGAACATGCCTCCAGCGGCAGATCCCCATCCAAGGAACTGCAGTGTCCAGCTCCAAACACAATGCCTACTCCGACGAGGCATCCACAATCCAAAATCTGTGCAGGAGGGACCGAATAAACTGAAAGGTATCCTGGCGCAATCCAATCCCAATCTCACATATCCTATGCGCCTCGTCCCTCGAAACCTGGGGCGCCAGTTCAACAACTGCGTAAACTCTCTAGCACAGGGAGGCTCTCAATTGATCACTCCGTCATCACCAACCACGACTCTGCCACCAAAGGCTCCAAACTCAATCTTACGAGTTGGGGTGGTTCATCTGCCAAATCTGGCTCGCTAAATCAAACATGCCCCACAGCTCTTCTGCTGTCAACTATCCACCCTACCTCGGTGCCTTGGCACCAAACATTGGCACGGAGGGGGCTACTCACTCCATTGGCGCCACAGAAATCCCTGCCGCTGAGGACACTACATCCTGGTGGTCTCAGAAGAAAAGTACTGTCGGGCTGCCCACTGCTCTGACCACTGTGTCACCAAACTAACTGCTCACTCCACCGCTGATATGCCTCTAACAATCCTGTCATCTGGGTCCGGAACTCTCTGACCTCAATCCGGGTATCCAGCCCAAAACCAACCGCTCAAGCTCAACTGCCATGACAGGATACACAAGGGTCCCAAACCCAGCGTCGGGGAGACACCGCTCGCCACGACGAAACCACAAATCCGCACACAACAACGCTCGACCCAATCCGGCGAAAGTCTAGAGCATGTTACCCATTCCACAGCGTTATGTTGTCTGCAGCCAACATAACTACTTATGAGAATAAACATGCAAATCACCCCTCCCGTTCCTTGGAAGAGGAGCAAGACTCAATCAGGACTCTCGCTACAAGTCACGACACTCACGAAGTCATCCTAGGGTCCAACCACAAGCCTAGGGTTTCTAAGTCCACCATGACCTATCCCTAAGCTCTGATACCAACTTAATCTGTCACGCCCCGGGGTCGAAACTGCGACCCGGGCTCGCCAACAGATCCGCCACCTATGCCAAACCCGCATAGGCGAAGCGTCCTACCTGCAAAAAGAGCTACAGCTAAACAGATATCAAAGCCAAAAGATAAAACTGCTATAGAAATAAAATCAACCACTGTACAACTGAAGATAAAACAACAAGGTCCATCTCCCAAAATGATAATCATACAATAACCTCGAGTACAAAACTCATAGCTCAACAGGGAGATATCTCAAATAAAACATCAGTGTACCAGCTCTCAATACAACATATCCTCACTACATCAGTCTCTCAAAAAAGGAAATAAATACTAATCTACCGACTATGCTGAAGATCTCCTCAAGGGGGGTACCGCTACTCTCCAAAGATGGGTCAGGATCTAGCTCGCTACTCCCTCACCACGAACAGCAACCACAAAACGGCAACACCCGCTAAGACTCTGCAAAACAAAGGAGAGAAAGGACAAAAGGGGGAAAACCCCCAACGGGCGTGAGAACTACGCAAAAGGGAGTTCTCAGTGGGTATCGCCACTAGGCCCGACGATCTGCCCACCAAGACTACTAGAGGCAAAAGATAACTAATGCAGTAAAACTGAAAGGAGAAGCTGGAAACACTCTACAGCTACCATGCCTCTATCAAAATGCTCAAATGGGGAAAACTCTGATAAAGATATGCAACACTCGCACACGAGGTACTCAATCGACCCAATCGAGCTGACTGCCACATGGGGTCCAGTCAAACCTGCGCCTACCTACAACCACCTCCCGCTGACGGGCAGGAATTACGTAGGGCGTCCAAACGGACTAACTCGCTATCGAGTAGTGGCTCATGCAGGCCATAGTCAAAATCCATGCCCTCTCTCTCAGAACGGATAGACTCCAGATGAACAACCTCTCGCACAATGGTCAACGAACTCACAACGACCACGGGACCACCGTCAATCCCAAACGGTTCCCGACAACACTAGCACTGGTCTAAACACAGCTACTAGACTCCACTCGGTCCCCCTGACACGAGTGCAATAATAAAGTAAATGTCTAAAATAAACCCAATCTGACCGCCAGTGAACACTGGCACTGCCTGCTCTGTTGTCGAACTCAAGAACTCAGCATGGTGCCCGGCGCTCTGTACCACGTGGAAAGCCTACTCCGGAGTGGCACTCGAGGGGAGCGACCCCACGAGTAAAGTATCACTGTAACAAGCATCTCTGTAACCACTGTCTCACGATATAGCAGGACTGGATCACGACTCTGATCAAAGTGGGAAAACTCATCCACTAAAGGGAAACCCGATCCCCAAACTGAAACAACGGTAAACAATAAGTGGAAAACTCCAACCACTAGAGAAGCCTGATACCCAATCTGATGCATAAACAATCTCCGGTCAACCGCCCAATGTCCGCGGCCGCCGCAATACCCCACGAACCACAACCTATCACAATCCGGCACAACCTTCCCCGACACCAGGACCCCAGCTACACTATCCCTAACCCCTGCTCGAACCCGAGCAATATGAACCGCGCGACTGACAAAAAAGAGAAAAGAAGCAAAGATGGTTTCTCCTAAGTCAAGTACCAATATGAAAGTGTAGCAGTAAAAGTTGGCCTATCTAGATGTCCATACAAGCATGCTTTTATCCTCAAAGCAAAATAAAGAAAAATAAACCTCATGCCAAAATTATCAATGACCATACCTGTACATAATCCTCAATCCATAATGGCTCCTCAGAGTAGAACCTGCACATAACTACATAGTCCTATCCCATTGCATAAACCAGGCTCATAAAAGGTTATGTGCTAAAAAGGCATAATAATTACTCATATATGGTAACCTTGCCTTAGGTAGGCTTCCACTAATCACCAACATGAATATTTGATTTATACCATTGTCATACTATGAGTAATTCACTTGCAATTTCCATAAAATCCTCACTGTTAAACTTACCGATCAATCCCAGCTATTGTACCGTACACCTGCATGCAATGCTAACATATAACAATTTAGAGAACCGTCCACCGGTTCCGGGAATAAGGCACCCACCTGAAAAGCTGACTGTCCAAAGCCCAACAGCTGAAAACACCAGATAACTCTAATCCCTTGCTCCAATCAGTTCAGCACACCCGTAACTCTCCTGGCACAATACAAAGTCCACTATTACACATACTTTCCCAAATCTGCTCTCACACACACATACAACAACAGTCCCAGAAATGCATAATTTTCACCTGCAGCAAGATCCCAGAAAATTCCCAGAAAAATATCACAGCGATCCTCGCGTCGATAGCTTCGCAACGGTAGCTTGCACGCCCAAATCTGAGTTCGGTAAGTCAAGATATTAATTCGACAAGGTAGTACACTCAACACAAACTGTATCAAAATACTGTAGCACTGAACACAGGGAAAACAGGGATTTTCACCTCGAAATAAATCTCTGAAAAATCCAAGAAAAATACGAGCGTGTTCCTCGCGATCTGTAGATGAAAAAGTTGTATAAGAACGTTCCCGTCTGACGCTCGTGCGCGAAGATATAGCCTCCACAATCCGCTGCTGTCCCAAAATCTCTCACACAGAAAAAGGGTAACCATTGTTACCTCGGATCCGAGCCAAGGAGTCAGAATCGGAATGCGCGGTCAAAATGAAAGATGAAGCCCTACCCGTCGTGAAGCCAACGGCGCAAGAATCACAGAAAAGGGAGCTCGGGGTAGCCCAGGGTAACCTTTACACTGAACTTGCGACGAAGAGGAACACCGAGAAGGAAACGTCGCTCCGCGCCGTAAAATCCAAACCTCGAGATGCGTGCACTCAGAAATTTCGAAACTCTGCAGCAAGAACCAGAACTCGAAGATGAAAATCTTCACTGAAGGGAGCTCGGGGAGATGGGGCTTCGAAGTGGCAAAAATGGCTAAGTGAAACCCCCTCGGATGCAACCATGAAGAAAAACCAAATCGAACAATTCCCAAAATACCAGCTGTGTCCCCAAAACAGCAAACATCAGTAGAAGGCCTATAAACGCCGCCACGTGTCCTCTCCAAGGTCAACCGCGCACAGTGCACGGCGTCAGTGCGGCATGGCGCGCACGCGCGCACAACGACGCGGCCGAGGCAACCAACCCTGTTCCGTGGACTGGGTGCACAGAACCGACCAATCACACATGCCACGTGTCACCCTTCGGTCCACCGTGCACCCGAAGAAATTCCGTGGACCGCGTCTCCTGGACCAACCAACCATAAGCCGCCACGTGGCACCGCCCTGGTGCACGCCCGCCGCCGTGGACCGCGCGCCTGCCCGCGCCCCTGCGCGCCTGCCCGCGGCTGCCCGCGCCGCGCGCCGCCGCTGTGCCGCCTGCCCGAGGCTGCGCCGCCGCCCGCCGGCGCTGCCCGCCGCCGCCGGCGATCACCGGAACAGTAAAAGTACTGTAGCAACCTCCAAAAACAGCAAGTAAATAGCCCATCTTGACCGTTTTCGCGCGCTGATTCCAAATACGGCGTCCGTTTCGCCAAATTCCAATCCGATAAATCGCCGGAGGCTCCCGGAAAGGTATTTTTAATCCGAATTTTGCGCCGAGTCTAAATTTGATATCCGATTTGCGCGAAAACATCTCTAAACATCCGACGGGGTCCCCCGATTACCCACGTGATCCGTTTTAAGCCCCGAGTCCATCTCTTGTGTCCAAATTGGCGCGCGAACACCGCCGACATGCCACATAGGCTTCCAGAAGCTGCTGGTCACACTGTAGAAGCCCTGCAAAGATCCGGGTCACCACAATTAAATTATTCCACTGATCATGTTCCAACAACAATATTATCCCAATACGAGTCCTAACATGCTATATCCACATAATTAATCTCCAATGATAGGCTCACATGTATAACAGTCAAACATGCATGGTAATCAATCAATATGTTCAATAGTGGGTTTCTCTAATAAACTTAGTGAGCAAGTCAGAAGTAGAGACATGCAACAACCACCCACCTCGAAAAGCGTGCACAACACCAAAAGAGACTTCTCGCTGCCCGCTGTCCTCTAGCACCAGTATCCACCAAAAACTGTGTCCCACTGCACAGAACAATGCGCACAATTAATCCCAAAACTGCACAAATACCTACTGTCCAAAATCAGCCCCAAAAATGGCTAAATATCACCTCTGTCCAGTCCTCAAAAAAATCCAGAAAATTCACGGTCGCATTCCTCGCGAAGAGTAGCCCCAAAACGACTGTTTATACGCCCAGATCCGATACCTGTAGGCCAAGATAAAAATAAAACACCGCTGCATACTCAAAATCTCCCACAATAAAATTCCTGTAGCAATCTGTCCAAGAAAAGCTTAATTATCACCTTCGAAACAATTTCCAAAAATCCCAGAAAAATCACCACTTTGTTCCTCGCGACGAGTAGATCAAAATCGAGTCCTTAAACGCCTTGATCCGATGCTCCTAGGCCGAGATATAAAATCGACAAGTTCATGCTGTCCAAAACTCATCACAAAAAATAGAGGTCAAAATATGCCTCGGGAACCGTGCCAAAAGTGCGAAACGGAGCGAAGCTATCAACACAAAAATCGAAGCCTTACCTCTTAGGAACACGCTGTCGAAGAAATCGTCCAAAAACTTCTCCTGGTTTGCTCACAGCGAATTTCCGACTGAACTGTGACGGTAATGGGCCGAAATGGGGGAAAACCGAGGCGAACTGTAAAATCGATATCGCCGTTGTCGAGCCTCCAAAAATTCCGGGGATCCACCACGAGCTCAAGAACATCAAGGGGAACAAACTTCATATAGAGCTCTCTCTCCCATTCCCTCTCTAAAGCTCGGAAAAAGGTGAGAAAGAGGGAGAGGAGGGGGTATTTATAGGCCCAACCAAACAATTGAAGAAATTACCTCTGTGTCCCCGGTTTCGGGCGCCCGAAACTTTCGGGCCCCGAAACCGGGCGCGCACAGTGGCCCGGCCCACACGGCCTACGCCCGCACACCCGATCCGGCCGGACCGCGCACCCGTCCGACCCGCTCCGCGCACCGACACGTGTCCCCGAACACAGAACAGCCGAACCATCCAATCTCCTCGCGCCGCGTGGCCCTCCACCGGTCAACGTAGCAGTTGGCACCCGCCAATGGCGGGCTGCCACGTGGCGCACGCGTGCGCCACGTCGGCGCCGTGGCCGCCAACGCCACCTGCCGCGCCCCCCTGCCGCCTGCACGCGCACAGTGACGCGCCCAACCCCCGCGCGCCACGTGTCCTGGCCACGCGCTCGCTGCACCCGGTGCACGACACTCCAAACACCGAACCAATAACGTGCTGCCACGTGTCTTCCCGCCCAGTCCACCAAACACCGTGCTGCTCCGTAGACCGCGACCTGTAAACCACCCAATGGGAAGACGCCACGTGGCACCCCGCTCCGGTGCACGCCGGCCGCGTGGACCGCGCGCCTGCCCGCGCGCCCTGCCCGCGCCCACGCGCCCTGCCTGCCGCCGCTCTCCGCCTGCCCGAGGCCGCGCCGCCGCTCTCCGCCGTTGCCCGCCGCCGCCGCGTCGCCGGCCGGTCGCCGGAGTTACTGTTCCGGCGGTGAACAGTAACTTTACTGTAGCAAACTCCGAAAAATGCAAGTAAATAGCCCATTTTGACCGTTTTCGCACGCTGAATCCGAATTTGATGTTCGTTTTGCCAAATTCCAACTCTAAAAATTACCGAAGGCTCCCGGAAAGGCGTTTTAAATCCGAATTTCGCGCTGAGTCTAAATTTGATATCCGTTTTGCGCGAAAACACCTCTAAACATCCGACGGGGTCCCCCGATTACCCACGCGATCCATTTAAGCTCGGAGTCTTGTGTCCAAATTAGCGCACAAACACCGCCGACATGCCCCAAAGACCTCCAGAAGCTGCCGGTCACACTGTAGAAGCCCTGCAAAGATCCGGGTCATCACACCATACCTGTCCATAGTTCCCGATCCATAATCGCTCCTCAGAGTAGAACCTGCACATAACTATATAATCCTATCCCATTGCATAACCCAGCCTCATAAAAGGGGTTATGTGCTAAAATGGCATGATAATCAATCATATAGGGTAACCTTGCCTTAGGTAAGCTTCCACTAATCATCAACATGAATGTTTGATTAATACCATTTTCAATCAATGAATAATTCACTTGCAATTCCCATAAAATCCACATTGTTAAGCTTACCGATCAATCCCAGCTATTGTACCATACACCTGCATGCAATTCTAACATATAAAAATTTAGAGAACCGTCCACCGGTTCTGGGAATAAGGCACCCACCTGAAGTGCTAACTGTCCAAGTCCCAATAGCTGAAAATACCAGATAACTCTAATCCCTTGCTCCAATAAGTTCAGCACACCCGTAACTCCCCTGGCACAATACAAAGTCCACAATTACACATAATTTCCCAAAACTGCTCTTACAATCACATACAACAACAGTCCCAAAGATGCTAAATTTTTACCTGCTGAAAATGCCCAGAAAATTCCCAAAAAAATATTACAACGATCCTCGCGTCGATACCTTCGAAACGGCTGCTTGCACGCCCAAATCTGAGTTGGGTAAGTCAAGATATAAATTCGGCAAGGTGGTACACTCAAACAAAATCTGTGTTAAAGACTGTAGCACTGTACACAGGGAAACAGGGATTTTCACCTCGAAATAAATCTCTAAAAAATCCAAGAAAAATACGAGCGTGTTCCTTGCGATCTATAGATGAAAACGTTGTACAAGCACGTTTCCGTCTGATGCTCGTGCGCGAAGATATGGCCAAAACACTCCGCTGCTGTCTCAAGAATCCACACTGAAAATAGGTCACAGTGTTGCCTCGGGATCCGTGCCAAATACTCGAAATGGGAAAGCGCGATCAAAATGAAAGATGAAGCCCTACCTCTTAGGAGTCTGTCGGCGCAAGAATCACAGAAAAAGAAGGTCGGGGTAGCCCAGGGGGAAATTTACACCGAACGACGACGAAGAAGAACTCCGGAAAAGCAACGTCGCGCCGCGCCGTAAAATCCAGAACCTCGGGATGCGTGCTCCTAAAAATTCCAAAACTTTGCAGGATGAACAAGCATTCGAAGGTGAACAAATATTATTAAGGGTGCTCGGGCAGAGGAGGCTCAAAAATGGGAGAAAAAACCTCAAGAAGGCAGCTCGGGCAGGTATTTATAGGCTGAAGAAATCTTTTGAGAAAATTCCGAATGAGTCCCAACTTTCGGGCGCCCGGAAATTTTCGGGCGCGCACAGTGCGGCCCGGCCCACAACATTCGGGCGCGCACAGTGCGGCCCAGCCCAAATCGCGCCGTCGGACGGGATCCCGGCTTCGTCCGACCCGCCTCGGGGCCCGCCACGTGTCGCCCGAACAGGCGGCAGCCGTGCAAGTGCCCGCGGAGGGCGCCACGTGTCCTGCCTGCAGTCAACGTGGTAGGTGGCGCCCGCGAATCAGCGGGCGCCACGTGGCGCTGCCCACGTCGCCCGCACCTGCCCGCGTACGGCCAACTACCCCGGTCACCTGCTCCGCTCCCTGCGTGGACCGAGCGCACAACACCGCTCCAACCACGAACTGCCACGTGTCACCGCCCTGGTGCACGCCCGCCGCGTGGACCGCGCCCATGCGCGCCTGCCCGTGCCACTCTGCGCCTGCCCGCGGCCGCGCGCCGCCTGCCCGAGCCCGCGCCGCCGCCTTCCGCCGCTGCCCGCCGCCGCCGGCTGCCGCCGGCGATCGCCGGGAACACTGTTCCGGCCGTGAACAGTAAAATTACTGTAGCAAGCTCCGAAAAATACAAGTAAATAGCCCATCTTGACCGTTTTCGCGCGCTGATTCCAAATCCGGCGTCCATTTTGCCAATTCCAATCCTATAAATTGCCGAGGCTCCCGAAAAAGTATTTTTAATCCGAATTTCGCGCCGAGCCTAAATTTGACATCCATTCTGCGCGTAAACTCCTCTAAACATCCGACGGGGTCCCCCGATTACCCACGAGATCCATTTTAAGCCCCGAGTCCATCTCTTGTGTCCAAATTGGCGCGCGAACACCGCTGACATGCCACGTAGGCTTCCAGAAGTTGCTGCTGGTCACATTGTAGAAGCCCTGCAAAGATCCGGGTCACCACAATATATATATAATATATATATATAATATATATATATATATATATATATATATATATATATATTAAAAAGTATGTATGTAAATCCCCTTAACTATAAACGTTTCGAAATTGCCCTGCAACTGTTTTTTTGGACTGAGACCCGAATAAAGTAATTTTTATAAAAAAAACAATTGAGGATGCTATCACATTATTAAATAATTTTATTAAATTAAATAAATAAATAAATTAGATTAGTTAGTAGTTCGCAAGTAATATAGTAATATAGTGTAATTTAGATTATATTTATTAGATCTTTCTAATTACAACAAATTTTTAAATTTACTATTTAATTTTTTTTTTCTTCAGAAATGGTAACAAAATAGAACGCTGATTATTTTAATCTTTATTTTTACTCTGCTACAATTTCGATCTCGTCAATAAAAAATTCATCCCAAACACTCTGCGGATCTTTAAAAAATATACTAAAGTATTTTTTATCTAAAATTTAATTTAACTTAATTTTAATTCAAACCAATTTAATTTTTTTTTAGTTATTAAGTTTACTTTTTAATCATCATCGTATTATTAAACTAGACACATCAAATTACTAAAAATATATATATTAATCATATATTATTTAAATAATATATTATATACAAATTTAAATAAATTTAAAATATTTGATAAAATTAATTAAAAATTATAAAATAGTTATAACTTTTTTGAAGTATAAAAACTCATTATTTTCATACTCATTTTCATATGAACAAAATTATTTTTATTTCTATCTTATTGGGGTCAAATCTCGATGAATTTATATCTACTAAAAAAATTTATCACCCTTACTTAATACATAGTTTTCTCAACTTTTAAATTTTTTTTAGGCTAAATTACAGAAAACCCCCCTCTAATATCCCGCTTTTTTACTTTACCCCCCTGTCCTTTAAAAGCCGACAACCTGCCCCCTCGTAATTACCGAAATATGCATTTACCCTCCTGCCATATATGAAAGTCCATCCATGAGCCTCTAATGGATGTATTTACTCTTTCCCGCCTGCCAGATATGAATTAGTTTCTTACCAATTTGTTACAAGCAATTGGCTCATTAGAGGCTCATGGATGGACTTTTATATCCGGCAGGGGGGTAAATGCATATTTCGGTAATTACGAGGGGGCAGGTTGTCGACTTTTAAAAGACAGGGGTAAAGTGGAAAAGCGGGATATTAGAGGGGGGTTTTCTGTAATTTAGCCTTTTTTTTATTATAGAGTAATTTTTACCAACTAAATTAACAATTTATTAAATTTATCCATAACATGACCAAATTTAATATTTTTTTATTACTTTTTAAGAAATATAATTTAAACAATTAATATTAATAAATAATAACTATAACTAATAGTACAATTAAATTTAAAATTTTTTAAGTTAAACTAATTAAAAAAATAAAATTTTAGTTTTTATAAAACAAACTAGCAATACTATCCATACATCCAAAATTAAATATATAATATACATTCTATTTATTTTACGATAAAAATTTATTTACTAGTTATTTAAAAATAACTAATAAAATTTATTTATCCTAAAATTTATTTATCCTAAAATAACTAATAAAATTTATTTATATATATATATATATATATATATATATATATATATATATATAATATATATATATATATATATATATATATATTATTTTATTTATTTAAAATAAAATAAATTTTATTTATTTTAAAATAATATATATATATATATATATATATATATATATATTATATATATATATATATATATATATATTTTTATTTATTTTAAAATAAAATAAATTTTACTAGTTATTTTTAAATAACTAGTAAATAAATTTTCATCGTAAAATAAATAGAATGTATATTATATAATATTATTTGTACACATTAAATAAAATATACATTTTACATTTTTTTTGGAATGAAATAAATTTTATTAATCAAATTTATATAAATTTTTTTTATAAAATATATATCATACTAGAATAGTGATTTGCGCGATACAGTAGATAAACATTATTAAAATAAAAATTTCAAGTGATTATGTTTTGTAAGTTGTAACAAATAATTATTATTTTAGAGATAATATTTAATTATATTTAGCGACAATTATTTTAATTTTATTTTTTTATATACTAATAACTTTATGTTAAATATGTCCGTATTTGGCTATCTTTTGAAAAATAATTTTGAGCAAAAAAAAATTTAATTTTTGGCTCAATAAAGTATTTAAAAAGTAATTTTAATTTTTAAAATCAAATTTTAAAAAAAATCAAATTAAAAATTTTAAAAATTTTAAAAATTTTAAATTTTAAATGTTAAAAATTAAAATTATATATTTAATTTTCAAATTATAATTTAAATTTTAAATCTCTCAATCCTAACCCCAACCCAAACCCAACCCTGCGCGAACTCTAGCTACAGCTCTCCGAGCTCTCCCCACTATCTCCCTCCTCCCCCTTCCCGAGCTCGGATCCCCCCACCTCCTCCTCCGACGATCTAGGGTTAGAGTTCCGCGCTCCGGCTCTGCTGCCGCGGCCTCTCTCTCTCTCGGATTCGATTTTCATTATTTCGATTCACCGACCATTCAAAAGGTTCGATCTCTCTCCTCAATTTCGCAAATTCTTAACGAGATTTGTCGAGATCTGATTTGTATTTCTCCAGATCTGGTAGGTTTTTTTTTTTTTTTTTTTACGCTATGTATTTAAGCCTTTGTATGAGGCATTAGTTTGTCGCCGAGATCTGATTTGTATTTCTCCGGATCGAGCTCTTGTTGCAGCGTCTGGTGTTCCAGATCTTCAAGGTAAAAACAAATGGTTTATGATCCACAATAATTTTGTTGAGTTACATTTTTTTCCCCCTTTCTAGCAGCAGCTTTTTCCCTAATGCTTTGATTGTTATTGACATCTCCTAGAACTAAACAAATATTTTTGCTCTTGAGGAAATTAACATGTGATATCACCTTTTCTGGTTTTGTTCTTTATAATTCACATATATTATCCTTTTTTATATATCATTACTTGTTTGCATTGGCTATAGACGTTTCGACATCAGACCTGTCGGTGAATTTGTTTGTTGACTATATTGCTTTAATGAATGTGATATATACATTGAGCGTAACTTATCCTTTAAAATTAGCAGAGTTTCTATAGGGATTTAGCTTGGCTCAAGTTTCACTTATAATTCAGATTTAGACCTTAGATTTGAGTCCAAGTTACCTAAATTTTTTATCTAAACTACGTCTCAATCTCAAAAGAGGAGCCTATCTCTGGCAATTTTTTATTACAGGCGTCCCTATGAAATTTATGCTTCGGTTGGGCTCAAAATCCTCATAGTGTGACTCTATGTCAAGGCCTTGGCAGCTCTCTGTATAATTTATATCTATCTGTTAACATATATTTTGACCCATCTGAATTTGTTTGAGATTAGTGCAAAACTTTCTTATTTATTTCTTTTCTTCTTGTTACTCGAAAGCTCGACTAATTTGTAAGGGTTAGGGGGAAGCTGGGATTTTTTTCCTTTTTGTTATTTTTGAGATGAGAGCAATTTGTAGGGAGAAGTTCCTGAAATTTTAATTTCCATGATAAGTGGACCATATGTATGATTTAACTCTCATTTCTATCCCTGTATTTCTTTATGATTAGAACATTTAAACATAGAAACATTTTTTATAAATGAAATGATAATCAAATAAACTCAGATAGATTGAAGAAAAAAACCCCTTTTGGATAGTTCACTCACTGTCTATTTATAAATAGTGGCCAACCCATCAGCTAGTTGATCTGGCATTGCATATTGGTTTATATATGACGTTGGAGTAGTGTGTTTTTTTTTTTTTTTTCTTTCAGGATTGTAAAGCAACAAAAATGTTGCTTTTACGTGCTAGAAGCTTGTTTTCATTTATTTCTTGTCGCAAAATGCAAAGATATTTTATATGCTGAATCACTACCTCAATTGGATTATCTGGCAGAAGTGCTACTATTGATATAAGCACTCCGTCTATCCATGCATCGAAAAACAGAAAAATGATCATCTAATGCCATTTGATCTATGTTATCAGTTCAGGACTACGAATCAGAAGATTCTGAATAATATTGCTTGCTTCTATAAAAGCTGCTTTAATGAGAAAAATAAAGAGCTATTCCATATGACTCATTGTAAATAAAGGTTCTCTTGGCATTTTAAATTTGCAAGTTCTTGAAACATGCTGATAAATTTATAACTATTATCTAGTGTCTGAAAACTGTAGTATGTATTTCATTATATTGCCATTAAAGGAGATATTCGGGAGTCATTCAGATGTCCTGTTGGTAATATGTTAAGCAACAATTATCATTGCTGCTCCTCTTACAAGTCAGTTTTAGTCTGGAAATAAGTTGGAACTAATCCCGTGCTTGATTTGCATGGTTCAACATTTCGAAGCATTGACTTGCATATTGTTTTTGGTGATTCCTGCATTCTCTTGAGGGTTATAAAAATTAACACAACCTTCTTATTTGCAGCCAAGACCTTAGAACAAGTTTATTACAGAAAAAAAAAAGTTAGGCTCCAATTAGGGGGTGTTTGGTTTCTGAAAAAAAAAAAGCATTGTTATATTATTATTCATGTATTATTAAAAAAGCATCTTAGATGCACAAATATAATTTATCCAATAGAAGGTGAAATAACTGTAGCTAGCATTACCACCTGTTTAAAATATGCATTACAAACAAGTGACTAAAGGTTTAGAATCAAGAGATAAAGCCAAGCGGACAATATATATATAGAATTTGATTGATGAGTAGTTTGATCAGATTGTCTAAAATGGATACCATATCAGATTTAGTGTCCTTTTTTTTTTTTTTTCAGAATAGAATTAGTCATTTTGTTGGAGAAATATGTTATCCTGTTGAATGCCCGAAACTCCTAGCTTTCAATCACACGACATCCAGAGTCTAGATCAATATACTTCGAGGAGCAAACTTTTTCTTGCTCCTTTGCCCTAAATATCGGACAGTTTAACTTTGGAATAAATTGATTAGGCAGGAACGCTGTTAAATTTGCTTAGAGGTGTCATAGATGATGTTAATCATTGATTAATGTCGAAGAGGACTAAAGCTTAGGGCCCATTTGATTCACGGCTTGTAATATTTCGGTAGTTCTTCATATTTTCTATTGAAAATATTCGAATCATTATCACTTAACTCAAGCTGGGTAGTTGTAAAAGGTGTTAGTGAAATAATAGAATCATTATAGATTTCTAAGTAGTAGGAATACTAGATTATCATGTGTTGGCAGGTATTCTCATTTCTATGTTTGATAGGAATCACGAGTAGTTCATTAATAAGAATATATAATTTTTTTAGCAACCTTCCAACTAAGTGGCTTGATAAGTTACTAACAAACTTGTCATTTCAAATATAAAATATATAGTATTTCCGGAATATTACAAATCTTGAACAAAACAGCCCCTTATGGTAAAAGGTAATTTTTCAATTACTCATACAATTATTTTGCGCCTGTTTCAACTTATGGATGTAGCAATTGGGCAAAAGCTCCATGAAGTACGAAGAAATGTTGACAGATTGATGAGAAAAACTTTTTTTTATGTTTTTCAGACTGGAGAGATTAGATTAGTCTTCCTTGATCATTATGATTATAATTATTGCTCCTCTTTTGTAAATATATATATATATTTTTTTTTTGCCATATTTTTTTCATAGGCCTTTTTTTTTTATTCTAATTTCAGATCCATCTCTGACTCTCTGTTGTGCAAAACTCAAATTGGGAGGGAGCTTACACCAATGCCTTTTCCCAGGCTGCCTAACTCCATGCAGCTACCCAAAATTATCAGGTTACACCTTGTTCGAGATTTTGTTTGTGTGATAGTTTGTTATTGCGCGTTTCACCCTGCCGGTAATGCAAGTCATAGAAACAATTTCTTCAGTAATTAGCTCTCCGCAGAATAGCAAATTACCAGAATTTCAAATGACTCTCTCTCCTCTTCACCATGATCACGATATTTTCCCTTTCCTACGAAAAAATCACGAATAATTTATGAGATTTTGATTGTTCAAATAATTCTCCTTATAGTAGCAATATGTGAATGTTGACAAAAAATATACAAAAAAAAATGTTATATCATCAAATTCAAGAGTTTTTTTTTATCGTTCATCTACAATGGAGTCATTAGTTGACATTTTAACATTTTTTACCCTAAAAATCAAAAGCGATAATGACTATATGAGAAATTGTACTTTGTATATATTTCTATGCAAGGATTTAAGTATTCATTAGCATGGGCCGTACTTATCGTGTCGTACTGTACCAGCAAGATTGGCACAATATGACTCCTGTGTAGATGACACAGTTCAAAACCTTCTTTTCTTTGAAAGTAGTTGATAGTTATCTCAATAAAGTGCAAAAATGTAATAAAATTATGTTATAAGCAATTAGATTATATTGGTGTTAAAGAAAATAAAAATTTCGTGCCAATATATATAAGCACACAAGTATTTTTTGTGATTGATACACTTTGGCAAGACACGGCATGCACCGCTCCATACTATGTTAGCAAATGTTCAGCACAACCTCATGCCATGATACTTAAATCTTTGTTTTTATGTTATATATTATGATTTTAATAACCAAATTACTTCAAAGGTTTTCCCAAATTTGCAGAACTTTCGCCAAATGCCGAACTTTTAAAACCATGTTGAATGTCTCAAATGCCAACTTATGTGTTTTGACATTCTGTGGCTCTCTTTCACGAGGATCTTTGATTTGGTGGCTGATTTCTGTGTATCAGAGAAATGAACTTTTGGCTTGTTCTCATTTCTCTGCCTCCATTTATACCATCTTTTATTCAGTTGTTCAGAAACTTGCTCTACTGTCCAAATAGCGAAACATGATAATCGAATTCTTCGGGCTAACATTTGTACAGGCAACTGGAACAGGATGTGGAAACTGTAATTACTGTGCTGCGGCCGGGGCCGTTAGGGATTATCGAGCACAAATTCTCTGCCGAGGAGGTCAATGAGGCCAAGGCCACAGTCAAGCGAGCCATCGAGAACTGGCGGAGGAATTCAGCGCTTGAAAGAGCAGCTCGGGTATCTTTCAGCAAATAGAACACGAGGCAGTATGCAATTCCCACTTTTTTTCTGATCAGAGAACAAAATGAGCAGAAAACTTGGTATCTTGCTAGATTGATTTTCCAGTTTCAGTACAGAACTTGATATCCTGCTTCTACATGCAGATGGGAGCTGTTTTTACGCTCTCTTTTTTTTGCTTTTGAGAGAAGCTTTTTACACATTGAAGTAAGAGCATTTGCTTTATTTTACACAATAGAGTATTAATGTTTTTGGGTATGGAGCAATACTTATTTATGTGTATATTGGAGCCCATCTCCTTATTTTTATATCTTTTGTTTGTGCATTTGACAAATTAGCCAATTGTATATTTGTAGCCCCGGTGAAACGCTCATTGGTATTGGAATTATAGTTTGGGCTTTGAATCAGCTCGGCTACTTTTTTTTTTTTTTCCGCTATGGGGGTGTATGGTTCCTTGGAAAAGCATGAAAAATTATTTTCTATAAATTTTTTATTGAAAAACATTCTTTTTCATAGTTTTTGTTTTCGGGAAAAAAAATTCAAAAGCTGAAATACACTAGTTTTCATGAAATTCAGAGAAATTTTTTTTGGGAAAAGAGTAGTGTTTTTGGGAAAAATATTTTCCACCCAGAAAACCAGATTTTTCAAAAAATATTTTAGAAAATGGTTTCCTAATTGATAAAAACACAGTTTGAGTAACTCTCCTATTACAAATAATGTTAATACTTTTCGACACCAGTGATAATCTTACACAATAACACCCCAGTTTCCATCTAACAGCGAAAGCCGCAAATTGAGAGGTAAAGTAGCAAGCAAAAGACACAGAAAGCAAACCGCCAAGAACCATATCTACATATCAGGAAATAAGGAGATGAAAATAAAGCAGCTTATGTGATCCAGATGCAGTTTCTTATTATTGTTAAACTCCAAACTGTACATTCTCTTTTGGAGGTCATGGAAGAGTTGTTATTGACGGAAGCATAGTCTTCTGGTCTCCCAAAAGGATAAACAAGGGAGGGGGTAACAAAACAAAAAAAAAAAAAAAAAAAAAAAAGAAAAAGGAAAAAGAAGTTCGGCCGCACATCTACTCGAATGCTTATGAGCATTTCCTATTCCTAACAATGCTTCAGAACATTTTATTCTTTATCAGTGGCTTTCTCAGTTTTCTCTCATCTAAAGAACAGCTTGAAATAACAACTCAGCAAGTTCCTGCAAAGAAGTTAACAAAGTAATATATCATCTCAGATTCATTTAAAGAGAGGGATTAAATAATGGTTTTAGAGAAGGAGATTAAGGTGAATCCTTTATTGACCTGCTTTCCAGATGCAACAGAAGGCTCTCCCCACTCCATTGCCTTCTTCTCTAGTGTCTCGAAATCAGCCTTCCCAGCCTGTTTAAAAAGAAAATACCATTAGTTATAATGTTTGAAATCCTAGCGTTTGTCGCCGCTCATACTTGGTAAAATTTGTCTAAAAAAAAGAATCATATACCTCAATCTCAGCCCCAATTTCAGAGTCGAAGCTTTGGTAGCGCTTTCGAACAAGCTCAGCGAGAGAACCGTCCTAAGCAATTAAGCCGAGAGCCAATTTTAGCATTCAGAGAATGAAGGGAATTGTAAATAGAAGGCTCTGGAATCTACCTCAATCAGTTTAGCAACATTGCGAAGGCCGCGAGCAAGGGTGTCCATACCAGAGACGTGGGCAATGAACATGTCCTCGACATCAGTACTCTCTCTCCGCCTGCCACCACAGGAAGGAACAAACTCTTCGTCATATTAAAATGCCGTGTCCGTGGGAATCAAAATAATTAAGTAATATTTCAAGATAATTGTCTGAAAGATCCATAAGAATCAAATAAAAGTTTGTGGAGAAACAGAAAACAAACAATTTGGCATCGAAGTTGAATCCACCAGGTGCGAGTCCTCCCTGCGAAGAAGTGAACAACAAAAGCATTATTCTAAGTAACGACATAAGGGAAATGATTGTTTATGCATATATTAGAAAAAGAAAGCATAAAAAAAAAAAAGAAAAAAAAAAAAAAAAAAAAAAAAAAAGAAAACCGAATAAGATATTGCATGATTAAACATACATTTCTAACAACGCTTAACATAACCAAAGTTGCCTCTGCAATGTCTGTTAGGAACTGATCCGTGTCCCAACCTGTTCATACGCAAACATTAAGCACGAGTCCGCTATATTTCACCCAAGTAAACTACTGAAATCAACTTGATAGCTTTTTGACTTTCAGGAAAGGAACGCCGCATACCAATCTGGGGATCACCAGTGTTGGCATCAATATTTCCAAGTAATCCATTGATTCTCGCAGTTTCAAGTTCATGATGGCAGCTGCAAAGTTAAGGTATTACAATTTGGAAGTGTAATTATAGTCTAATGGGAAACTGAAAGGAAAATGGTAGAAAGCAAGTAGTCTCACCTATGACCAGAAAGAGTCGCATGGTTACACTCGATATTCAGTTTGAACTCTCCTGCATGACAACGTTGTCATAATAAGAATAGCTATCATGAAAGAATGCATGGACTAAAAGAAAAGATAATTATAAAATTTGGTTGATGAATCCAGAGTGTCGAGGATAAAAGTATTTGCATATATGACTTGACTCCATATCAAAATGCGTTTATCACGTTTAACCAAATATCGTGGGAAAACTTAGGTTTCAGCCGGAAAAGAAATGAGGTTCAGTTTCGACAATCATTTTTTAGTGTAGCATCATGTTTGGTGCTAATCAGACATAAATCTTAACCAGCTGACACATGACTAATTCTATAACCTAAAGTATTTTACATAAACACATTAAGGTAACACCATGCAACTTTTGCACCATTTGTTTCCTGGCTGTCAAACACTCTGATCAGTAAAGAGTGGCTGGTCTTCAGTCCATCCATTTTAGCTTGTAAAGACCTCACTATATAGCTAATTTCACTTGTAACCTTGAAACTCCGGTACAGATAATTAAAAAATTACTTCATTTGGCAGATTTAACACTTAATTGTGCCAGTAAAAGAGATTCCAGAAGTCAGAGTAGTTACGCCATCTTCATAGTCCAAACTTAAACTCATTTTGGACATTCACAGATGAAAATACATGAAAATGCCTGGATTGTCGTTGGCTATGGCTACCGTTATATTATGGAAGGTTACTAAAAGCCTACTATGAAGCTCCAAATACAAAATAGTTAGGTAAACTAATTTATTTAGATATTGAATAAAATATAACCACCCCAAATAAAGTTGCAAAACTGGCAACGTAATCTACACCTACTCTTGTCAGCGATAGAAGAAAACTATTAGACCAAGACAACAACATTTGATGTAGCAAAATGACCGTTTTCAGTGTACCCAACTGTATTTAGACATTGTATGACAAGCTCCTTTAATGAGAGAAATATGCAGATGAATATGGGATATTCACGAAAATCAAATATCGAGCACTCATTTCTGTATTTTAAAAAATCAAAGAACGTGAATCCCTCAGAAGAGTTTTAAATCCTTGGCAATGACATTAAAACCAAGCATCTAGCATGCTTGATTTTAGAACCCATACATTACACTACACAACATCCAAGATGATCTCAAGCTGTATAACCAAATTGATTATATACGAAGAATGAAAAGAAGTCCTTGTTCGTTATATAGGGCTTCAATCAAGGCTTGTTAACTAAAAAAAGAAAGGCATTCACTATCCAGTTATTTCCATATTATAAGGTAGGTACTGAACACTCTCTTTACGACACAAATAGGGGCAGGTTTGTTTTAGTCTAAGCAAAAAATAATAATAAAATTACCTTGAAGGCCATACTTCTGAAGGAAAGCAAAGGCAGTTGCTGCGTCCCAGTCATACCTGTTACGAACAGAACAAGACTAAAAAACAAACAAGGAATGTACGCAAATAGTATGATGCTAATTCTTTAGCTGCGATACATACTGATGCTTTGTTGGCTCTTGAGGTTTAGGTTCTATCAATAGCGTCCCTGGCAATGCAAAACACAAGGGTCGTCACAAGAGATCTTAAAACAACCAAAAAGAACATCCTTATAATACCCCAGGTATAACCAAAGTAGTGAAGGAAAAGCATTTTTCATTTACTTATAAGCGCCGCGGAAAAAAAAAAACACTATTTAAAGGGATACATATCATACACATCACACAAAAGCTAACTCAGAGATCCAACAGACGATAAAAGAAGGAGATGAATAGTACCGTTAAACCCGATCTTCTTCTTATAGTCAACAGCTGCTTGAAGAAAATTTGCCTGTAAAAAGGAAGAAAATTTTGGCTATAGATTGTCGAGAATAACAAAGAGGAAACAAATTCTCGGGTATATGTAGGGTGCAAAACCAGAAGATGAACATGTGCACCAACTCAATTATCTAATATATGCAGCCATACAAAGAATGGTAAACTAGGTGAATAAAAAGAAAATGCTATTTCATACCAAATGATCGAGCTCTCTTTGCATATCAGTATTCAGAAGAGTTTGATACCCTTCTCGCCCACCCCAAAACACATAATTTTCTCCTCCTAGGTAGTGTGTCACCTACGAAAGTTGAATAGCAAATTAAGCAGCTGTACAAGAAGAAACACCTATTAAATGTCACAAAAACTTACCTCCATGGCTTTCTTAACTTGAGCGGCAGCATAAGCATACACTCCTACCTCCGAGCTACAAGATCAAATTAGGGTTAGGGTACATTGTAAGTACATCTTTATCAGTTGTCCTATAAAAATAAGAAAAATGAAATACCTAGTAGCAGCTCCGTGCATGTAGCGTGGATGCAAGAATAGCTGCGCTGTGCCCCACAATGGCTTTATATCAGTCCCCTCCTAACACGCATCGCAATTGGTGATTGAGAATAGAAAATGCAAATTTAATATAGAAGATAGACAAGTTGCAAATTCAACCTTCACTATATATACAGAACTATTACCTGAAGCTCCTTTGCTAAGGCAATTATTTCGTCCAAGTTTGCATTCGTTTCCTGCAATGCAAAAGGTGTACTAAGATCTTTGAATTTGGGTTGTTTTACTTCAAAGGATAAGATGAAAGAACAAACAGAAGGACAAAAAAGAGATTCTTTGAGGGATTGAAGGCTTTTGCAATTTCATAACAATATTAATCATACGTCAGATTCAGGGCTGAAATGGGCTTGACTATAATGGGACTCGACTACTAAAAGGGCAAGCATAATTAGTAATTAAAGTTCATACCGCGAGTGTTTTGCCATCAGGAGCAATATCACGATCGTGGAAACACCATCTATTCACTCCAAGCTTGTCCACGAACTCGAAGTGCGCCCTCACTGTTTAATATAGAATTATGATGTTAAATATCTTGATTATCTAGGGCAACCAACTATTAACACAAAATTAAATCATCTTACTTCGCCTTTTAGCCATAGCAACGGAATTTGTACCATCCTCCCATGGCCATGATTTTGTCGGTGCACCAAAAGGATCAGCCCCAGTGCCACGGAAAGTATGCCAAAAGGCAACACTAAATCTCATCCAATCCTATACCACCAAAAGAGAGAAAAAAAAATCTAATAAAACAAGGTGTGATTCTTACGAAATCAACAATGAGATTGAATGCAAACAACTATGAAACCTTCATTTTCTTTCCGAGAATCTCTTCCTCGGCATTATACCACTTATAGGAAAGTGGGTTTTTGCTAGCAGGGCCCTACGAATAAGTATAGAAGAAATTAGTGTTGAACATAAATATAAACAACATCGTTCTCTTACCGCTAAAGCTTTTGGAGAACAATGATTGTTTTAAATAATTTAACATAGTATTAGAGCAAGAGGTTCTAATTTCAAACCGCAATGGGCTTCTAGCTTCGTTTAATCTCTTCTCATTTAATTTAACTATACGCCTGAGGCCTATAAAAAAGTCTCGAACCCTATTAAACACTAGGAAACAACCGTTATTCTCCAAAAGCTTAGAGAATTGTATTTATATATTTTATATACAACACTCCCCCTTACGTTTGGAATCGAGACTTACGTTTTGAATCAAGACTTTTTAATAGACCCAAGACGTGAGCTTAATTAAATGAGAGGAAATTAAATAACGCTATAGGAGCCTGGCAGGACTCGAACTCAGAACCTTCTGCACTGATACCATATTAAATAATATGAAACAACCGTTATTCTCCAAAAGCTTAAACGGTTAAAGAACGGTGTTTATATATTTTATATTCAGCAGGCCTGGGCATGATAAGAAGCATTGCATATAAATATTAAAATCGCCGATCTCTGGCAGCTTAATCTTTTGGAGAAAAATGGTTAATTCATATGATTTAACAGTTAGATATAATGAAGATATTTCAATCCAAATTATAAATCCATACCTTAATATTATACACAAGTACTATTTATCAAAAATGGGCATGATAAATTTCAAAATTGAAATGCATTTCATTTGTGTAAAATCACTCAAAAACTATACCATATAGAATTAATCTCTCACCTCATACTTGATTTTCGTAATCCCAGAAAAAAATTCCCCTTCCCAATCATCTGTAGATCCATCACCACATTTTGCCTCAAGATTAGCTGGACAAGTATGCTGGGAACTTGCAATCTACAAACAAATAAAATAACTAAATATTTTTTTGGTTTTTTTTATAAAAAAAAACTCAAAAAAAGCATTTTATAAAATTAAAATTTTAATATATGTGAAAGTATTACTCAATTACTCACAACAAGCGATATCCCCGCACACAAGCATGCTAAAAGGAACAGAATCCTCTTCTCCTTCATCGCGCACCACTTCGATCGAGAGAAACCCAAAAATTCCTACGATCAAAAGATGATGAAACCATGATCATATACGATCAATAAAAGCGCAAATTAAAGCCACCATAACATTCAACTCCGAAAAAAGCTTAAAAGAGGCAATTTTTACCTCATCAATCGGAAAAATTCGATTTGGAACACAAAATCAACAAAAAAAAAAAAAAAAAAAAAAAAACCCAGTAAAAACCCACAAAAACCAGCGTAAAAAGGAGATAAAACCAATACCACACTAAAAGATGATCAAAAATTATAGAAACAACCAAAAAAGGAAAAAAAAAAATTAGTAGCGGAGAGAAAAAACCTACCTCGATCACTACAAATAAAATACGAGAAATGATTAACAAAAAAGCGTCGTAATTTTTTTATATACAAAAATATATAGAGAGAGAGTGTGTGCGTGTGTGCGAGGGATTTTATATCTATCCAGTTTACAGGGGCAAATCCGTAAATTCATAATTTGTAAATTTGTGACTCGATTACAAAAACCAGAGGATTTATTATTGGTCGTTAGATTAGCCTCGTGATTAGCGCACTACAACAAAACTGAATTTTAGCGGCGATTATTTTTTACTTTCCCGGCGATTATAATTACCGCTAAATAATTTTACGGCAATTATAATAATTGCCGCGATTGGTAGGGTCGCTAAAAGATATTGCGGCATTTATTTCGGCGGTTGGTAAAAGTCTAAACAAATGCCGCTAAATACTACCTAATAGCAACTATTATAAATGCCACTATAATTATCTATAATTGCCACTAAAAACATATTAAATGACTAGTAAATAGAACCTATAGCGGCAATTAAAAAAAAAAGGGCAATTGAAAAGAATATTATTGACAACTAAATAATTCAATGAATTAAAATATTCAAAAATGACAAGTGCCAGTAATATCTCTTGACATCAATAGCCTAAGTTTCTAAGACATGAGACAAGCATCACATCAGATTGGATGTGCACCAGCTACTTGTTTAACAGTATTCATATTGCAAGGCAAGCACAAACAGCAAATATAACTGTCAAAATACCCTCATCAATAGAAATAAGTAGGATGATTTAATGAGTTTTTTGCCACCATTACATCCAGTGACAAGTGAATTAAATGGATCAATATCTGAAAGTTGGCAGACTGTCAGAACATATTAGTCAATTTCGAGGTAATTCCAAACTTTAATTAGCCTCCCAAACGTGCAGGTAATGGGGAAGGCTCCTGCAGAGCTGATGTTGACTCTTCTTTGGCCAGTGATTGAAACATCAGCAAATAACAAATCAGACAACTCAGAATTCTCAGACAAAGCAGAATTCTTATATACCAATGGAAATAACAACAAACCTTCATTATTCTATAATTTAGCGGCCAGTTTGCAGTTTTCAATAAGCTGGACCAAATTAGTAAATGTGGATACTGTAGAAGAATACCAACAAACTATGTGCAAACTACTGTTGTGCCCTTAGTTCTAATTAATATAAACCTTGAACAAATGGATTCTATAATTTACTTGAAGCAAAATTGCAACATCATTGACTTTGCCTAAATAGATAACATTGTTGTTCTCCAAAAAGACAATTATATCCAAATGGCCATTTTAGTAACTTATTAGCTACTTGTAAATCTTTTCATCCATGCTACATCCAACATTGTAATACTCCCTACCGGCAGAAATAATAATCCATTTAATTGAAGCATGTTTATAATATAATGACACTAGTCATATAATCAAATCCGTCCAAACAAACAGTCGGGTTATTATCAGAAAACAGTCACAATCACTAATTATCAGAAAATAGTTCTAATCAGCAAACCTCGTCCATTTTAGTTCTAACCAGCCCCGTAACAAAATAGAAGTTGAAATAGAGACGTCTTGCAAATTTAAGTCAGTGAACCAGGACATTATTTTTATCAATAGCATAGCAGTCGGACTCTCTCTCTCTTATCTCTTGATTCTAAACATTTAGTCACTTGTTTGTAATGCATATTTTAAACAGGTGGTAATGCTAGCTACAGTTATTTCACCTTCTATTGGATAAATTATATTTGTGCATCTAAGATGCTTTTTTAATAATACATGAATAATAATATAACAATGCTTTTTTTTTTCAGAAACCAAACACCCCCTAATTGGAGCCTAACTCTTTTTTTTCTGTAATAAACTTGTTCTAAGGTCTTGGCTGCAAATAAGAAGGTTGTGTTAATTTTTATAACCCTCAAGAGAATGCAGGAATCACCAAAAACAATATGCAAGTCAATGCTTCGAAATGTTGAACCATGCAAATCAAGCACGGGATTAGTTCCAACTTATTTCCAGACTAAAACTGACTTGTAAGAGGAGCAGCAATGATAATTGTTGCTTAACATATTAGCAACAGGACATCTGAATGACTCCCGAATATCTCCTTTAATGGCAATATAATGAAATACATACTACAGTTTTCAGACACTAGATAATAGTTATAAATTTATCAGCATGTTTCAAGAACTTGCAAATTTAAAATGCCAAGAGAACCTTTATTTACAATGAGTCATATGGAATAGCTCTTTATTTTTCTCATTAAAGCAGCTTTTATAGAGGCAAGCAATATTATTCAGAATCTTCTCATTCGTAGTCCTGAACTGATAACATAGATCAAATGGCATTAGATGATCATTTTTCTGTTTTTCGATGCATGGATAGACGGAGTGCTTATATCAATAGTAGCACTTCTGCCAGATAATCCAATTGAGGTAGTGATTCAGCATATAAAATATCTTTGCATTTTGCGACAAGAAATAAATGAAAACAAGCTTCTAGCACGTAAAAGCAACATTTTGTTGCTTTACAATCCTGAAAGAAAAAAAAAAAAAACACACTACTCCAACGTCATATATAAACCAATATGCAATGCCAGATCAACTAGCTGATGGGTTGGCCACTATTTATAAATAGACAGTGAGTGAACTATCCAAAAGGGGTTTTTTCTTCAATCTATCTGAGTTTATTTGATTATCATTTCATTTATAAAAAATGTTTCTATGTTTAAATGTTCTAATCATAAAGAAATACAGGGATAAAATGAGAGTTAAATCATACATATGGTCCACTTATCATGGAAATTAAAATTTCAGGAACTTCTCCCTACAAATTGCTCTCATCTCAAAAATAACAAAAAGGAAAAAAATCCCAGCTTCCCCCTAACCCTTACAAATTAGTCGAGCTTTCGAGTAACAAGAAGAAAAGAAATAAATAAGAAAGTTTTGCACTAATCTCAAACAAATTCAGATGGGTCAAAATATATGTTAACAGATAGATATAAATTATACAGAGAGCTGCCAAGGCCTTGACATAGAGTCACACTATGAGGATTTTGAGCCCAACCGAAGCATAAATTTCATAGGGACGCCTGTAATAAAAAATTGCCAGAGATAGGCTCCTCTTTTGAGATTGAGACGTAGTTTAGATAAAAAAATTTAGGTAACTTGGACTCAAATCTAAGGTCTAAATCTGAATTATAAGTGAAACTTGAGCCAAGCTAAATCCCTATAGAAACTTTGCTAATTTTAAAGGATAAGTTACACTCAATGTATATATCACATTCATTAAAGCAATATAGTCAACAAAACAAATTCACCGACAGGTCTGATGTCGAAACGTCTATAGCCAATGCAAACAAGTAATGATATATAAAAAAAGATAATATATGTGAATTATAAAGAACAAAACCAGAAAAGGTGATATCACATGTTAATTTCCTCAAGAGCAAAAATATTTGTTTAGTTCTAGGAGATGTCAACAACAATCAAAGCATTAGGGAAAAAGCTGCTGCTAGAAAGGGGGAAAAAAATGTAACTCAACAAAATTATTGTGGATCATAAACCATTTGTTTTTACCTTGAAGATCTGGAACACCAGACGCTGCAACAAGAGCTCGATCCGGAGAAATACAAATCAGATCTCGGCAACAAACTAATGCCTCATACAAAGGCTTAAATACATAGCCTAAAAAAAAAAATAACCTACCAGATCTGGAGAAATACAAATCAGATCCCGACAAATCTCGTTAATAATTTGCGAAATTGAGGAGAGAGATCGAACCTTTTGAATGGTCGGTGAATCGAAATAATGAAAATCGAATCCGAGAGAGAGAGAGGCCGCGGTAGCAGAGCCGGAGCGCGGAACTCTAACCCTAGATCGTCGGAGGAGGAGGTGGGGGGATCCGAGCTCGGGAAGGGGGAGGAGGGAGATAGGGGGGAGAGCTCGGAGAGCTGTAGCTAGAGTTCGCGCAGGGTTGGGTTTGGGTTGGGGTTAGGATTGAGAGATTTAAAATTTAAATTATAATTTGAAAATTAAATATATAATTTTAATTTTTAACATTTAAAATTTAAATTTTTTAAAATTTTTAAAATTTTTAATTTGATTTTTTTTAAAATTTGATTTTAAAAATTAAAATCACTTTTTAAATACTTTATTGAGCCAAAAATTAAATTTTTTTTTGCTCAAAATTATTTTTCAAAAGATAGCCAAATACGGATATATTTAACATAAAGTTATTAATATGTAAAAAAAATAAAATTAAAATAATTGCCGCTAAATATAATTAGATATTATTTAATAACGGTCATTTTATAATTACCGCTATTAAATTGCCACAATAAGTTTATTTTGTTGTAGTGGCGCTATGAGATCGTCGCTCAAAACGGTGTTTGCTGTTACACAAAATTCAAAATTTAGATTGACGTGCCACGTCATTTCCAAATAATATGGATTATTATGGATTCGAATTATTTCTTTGGTAAAAAAAATAATAATAATAACGGAGACCACCTTCTCTATAAATTTTTGAGCAATGAAATGCTCCTAAATTTTATTTGTTTTAAAAAATATTTTTAGTATATCTCAAATACAATATATATATATATATATATATATATATATATATATATATATTATTTTATTTTATTTTATTTATTTTAGAATAAAATAAATTTTACTGGTTATTTTTAAATAACTAGTAAATAAATTTTCATCGTAAAATAAATAGAATGTATATTATATATTTAATTTTGAATGTATGGATATATTTAATTTTGAATAAATATTAAATTTTTGAGCAATGAAAAGTTCCTAAACTTTATTTATTTTAAAAAATATTTTTAGTATATCTCAATACAATATATATATATATATATATATATATATATATATATATATATATATATATATATATATATATATATATATATATATATATATTATTTATTTTAGAATAAAATAAATTTTATTAGTAAAAAATAATCGCCGCTAAAATTCAGTTTTGTTGTAGTGCGCTAATTACGAGACTAATCTAACGACCAATAATAAATCCTCTGGTTTTTGTAATCGAGTCACAAATTTACAAATTATGAATTTACTGATTTGCCCATGTAAACTTGATAGATATAAAATCCCTCGCACACACGCACACACTCTCTCTCTATATTTTTGTATATAAAAAAATTACGACGCTTTTTTGTTCAGAAATGGTAACAAAATAGAACGCTGATTATTTTAATCTTTGTTTTTACTCTGCTACCGTTTCGATCTCGTCAATAAAAAATTCATCCCAAACACTCTGCGGATCTTTAAAAAATATACTAAAGTATTTTTTTATCTAAAATTTAATTTGACTTAATTTTAATTCAAATCAATTTAATTTTTTTTTAGTTATTAAGTTTACTTTTTAATCATCATCGTATTATTAAACTAGACACATCAAATTACTAAAAATATATATATTAATCATATATTATTTAACTAATATATTATATACAAATTTAAATAAATTTAAAATATTTGATTAAATTAATTAAAAACTATAAAATAGTATATAACTTTTTTGAAGGATAAAAATTTATTTTACTATTTTTGTCTCCAAACTCAACGATAAAAAATTTAGTTTCATACTCATTTTCATATGAACAAAATTATTTTTATTTTTATCTTATTGGATCAAATCTTGATGAATTTATATCTACTAAAAAAATTTATCACCCTTACTTAATACATAGTTTTCTCAACTTTTAAATTTTTTTTTTTATTATAGAGCAATTTTTGCCAACTAAACTAACAATTTATTAAATTTATCGATAACATGACCAAATTTAATATTTTTTTATTACTTTTTAAGAAATATAATTTAAACAATTAATATTAATAAATAATAACTATAACTAATAATACAATTAATTTTAAAATTTTTTAAGTTAAACTAATTAAAAAAATAAAATTTTAGTTTTTATAAAACAAACTAGCAATGCTATCCATACATCCAAAATTAAATATATAATATACATTCTATTTATTTTACGATAAAAATTTATTTACTAGTTATTTAAAAATAACTAATAAAATTTATTTTATTCTAAAATAAATAAAATATAAAATATATATATATATATATATATATATATATATATATATATATATATATATATATATTGTATTTGAGATATACTATAAAATCGAAAATCTAATAAAATAATAAATTGATAATCTTAAACTAAATGCCATAAGAAAACTTTAGCCCTTGGGGGGATATTACTTAATAATGCTCCAAATTAATCCACAATCTATCCTTGGGTTATATGAAGAAGATAACTCCATTTGCTGTTGTTGCTTTCCAAATTGATATTTATATGCCGTATTAGTGTAAAAGAAATTCACCTTTCTCACTATTGGTTTTTTCTCCCCAGGAAAAGGAGCTTTTTAATCAACAGCTTTTGCCCTAAGGGGGAGGGATCCCCCTTAACAACCCCCTCAAAGTAAGCAGATGCGAGATGATCCCGAACCGATTTCATAACCACCATCCATCACCAATCACATTCCACATCCCATTTATAACTTTGAGATTCCTAGGGTACACTTCCACTGTAGTGTTCGAGTGGATCCTGCTACTTCTTCTCGAACCATACTAATCGCTTCATTCTTTAGCCAAGCCCCAGCAATTCCGGGTCGACCTAAGCTCCCTCTATTAGTCCCTCCCGGAAACTCCGATTCGATAGCATAACGAGCAGCGAAAAAGGCGAAAACAGTAAGAGCTCCTTCTGTTTAAAGCTATCTTACAAATGAGGCTAGAATCGGGAGTCGGCGTCGTCGAGAAGGGGGGCAGTCGGAAGTAGCGACTGCTTAATCGAAGGTAGCTTTTCTCTTTCCTCTTTCGGCTCTTTCTAAGGTTGGATTGCCCTTTCTTTCTTATCCTCGGTACTCTCTCTTGAGTAAGGAGATCTCTTCCACTTCCAACTCGGAAATTCCTCCCTTCTTATTCTTTTTCTTTATTTCCCGGAAAGAGCGAGAAATTGGTTAATCGGTAAAGATACATGGATTTGGTGTCCCGCCCAAGAAAGAGACCCAAGTCCTAGTAACCCCGCTAAGTGGTGGAGGAAACTGGTCGCGGTCACAGCACAGGCCGAGTGGGTCAGGCGCCCGAAACTAGAATCGCCGGGGGGCGAAAAAAGTGCAAGTGTGTGCAGGTCAAGCTCATTGAATTGGGTCTTTGTTTGGAAATAGCCATGGACACATTGGTTTTCACCTTTGATAAATTCCGCTTTTAGGGTTTTTATTTTACTTTGGCAAATCTTTCCAATTGGTTTCAACTTGAGAAAAAGATCAGTTAATTTGAACCAAGATTTCCAAATGGATAGGATAGGGTATTAGTATATCTGACACATAATTTAAATGTACATCCTTATCAGTGTATGGACAGCTATCTTTCGAGCACAGGTTTAGGTTCGGCCTCAATGGGAAAATGGAGCACCTAACAACGCATCATAATGATCATTTATCAAAGAATGACTCTGGTTATCAAATGATTGAACAATCGGGATCAATTTACTTACCATACTTAGTTGACATTCATAAAAAGTGCTCAAAAATTTAATATATATTCAAAATTAAATATATCCATACATCCAAAATTAAATATATAATATACATTCTATTTATTTTACGATGAAAATTTATTTACTAGTTATTTAAAAATAACTAGTAAAATTTATTTTATTCTAAAATAAATAAAATAATATATATATATATATATATATATATATATATATATATATATAT
This sequence comes from Tillandsia fasciculata, assembly GCA_029168755.2. Classification (NCBI taxonomy): domain Eukaryota; kingdom Viridiplantae; phylum Streptophyta; class Magnoliopsida; order Poales; family Bromeliaceae; genus Tillandsia; species Tillandsia fasciculata. Next base: position 9,318,949 of record CM054936.1, read on the forward strand.
ATATATATATATATATATATATATATATATATATATATATATATATATATTGTATTTGAGATATACTAAAAGTATATTTTAAAACAAATAAAGTTTAGGAGCATTTCATTGCTCAAAAATTTATAGAGGAGGTGGTCTCCATTATTTTTTTTTTACCAAAGAAATAATTCGAATCCATAATAATCCATATTATTTGGAAATGACGTGGCACGTCAATCCAAATTTTGAATTCCGTATAACAGCAAACACCGCTTTGAGCGCCGATCTCATCGCGTTAATCACGAGGCTAATCTAACGACCAATAATAAATCCTCTGGTTTTTGTAATCGAGTCACAAATTTACAAATTATGAATTTACGGATTTACCCCTGTAAACTGATAGATATAAAATCCCTCGCACACACGCACACTCTCTCTCTATATTTTTTTGTATATAAAAAAATTACGACGCTTTTTTGTTAAACATTTCTCGTATTTTATTTGTAGTGATCGAGGTAGGTTTTTTCTCTCTGCTACTATTTTTTTTTTTCCTTTTTTGGTTGTTTTTATAATTTTTGATCATCTTTTAGTGTGGTATTGGTTTTATCTCCTTTTTACGCTGGTTTTTGTGGGTTTTTCCTGGTTTTTTTTTTTTTTTCCTTTTTGGTGTTTTTATAATTTTTGATCATCTTTAGTGTGGTATTGGTTTTATCTCCTTTTTACGCTGGTTTTTGTGGGTTTTCCTGGTTTTTTTTTTTTTTTTTTTTTTTTTGTTGATTTTGTGTTCCAAATCGAATTTTTCCGATTGATGAGGTAAAACTTGCCTCTTTTAAGCTTTTTTCGGAGTTGAATGTTATGGTGGCTTTAATTTGCGCTTTTATTGATCGTATATGATCATGGTTTCATCATCTTTTGATCGTAGGGATTTTTGGGTTTCTCTCGATCGAAGTGGTGCGCGATGAAGAAGAAGAGGATTCTGTTCCTTTTAGCATGCTTGTGTGCGGGGATATCGCTTGTTGTGAGTAATTGAGTAATACTTTCACATATATTAAAATTTTAATTTTATAAAAAGCTTTTTTTGAATTTTTTTTTATAAAAAAAACCAAAAAAATATTTAGTTATTTTATTTGTTTGTAGATTGCAAGTTCCCAGCATACTTGTCCAGCTAATCTTGAGGCAAAATGTGGTGATGGATCTACAGATGATTGGGAAGGGGAATTTTTTCCTGGGATTACGAAAATCAAGTATGAGGTGAGAGATTAATTCTATATGGTATAGTTTTTGAGTGATTTTACACAAATGAAATGCATTTCAATTTGAAATTTATCATGCCCATTTTTGATAAATAGTACTTGTGTATAATATTAAGGTATGGATTTATAATTTGGATTCAAATATCTTCATTATATCTAACTGTTAAATCATATGAATTAACCATTTTTCTCCAAAGATTAAGCTGCCAGAGATCGGCGATTTTAATATTTATATGCAATGCTTCTTATCATGCCCAGGCCTGCTGAATATAAAATATATAAACACCGTTCTTTAACCGTTTAAGCTTTTGGAGAATAACGGTTGTTTCATATTATTTAATATGGTATCAGTGCAGAAGGTTCTGAGTTCGAGTCCTGCCAGGCTCCTATAGCGTTATTTAATTTCCTCATTTAATTAAGCTCACGTCTTGGGTCTATTAAAAAGTCTTGATTCAAAAAGTAAGTCTCGATTCCAAACATAAGGGGGAGTGTTGGATATAAAATATATAAATACAATTCTCTAACAGCTTAAGCTTTTGGAGAATAACGGTTGTTTTCTATTATTTAATAGGGTTCGAGACTTTTTTATAGGCCTCAGGCGTACAGTTGAATTAAATGGGAAGAGATTAAACGAAGCTAGAAGCCCATTGCGGTTTGAAATTAGAACCTCTTGCTCTAATACTATGTTAAATTATTTAAAACAATCATTGTTCTCCAAAAGCTTTAGCGGTAAGAGAACGATGTCGTTTATATTTATGTTCAACACTAATTTCTTCTATACTTATTCGTAGGGCCCTGCTAGCAAAAACCCACTTTCCTATAAGTGGTATAATGCCGAGGAAGAGATTCTCGGAAAGAAAATGAAGGTTTCATAGTTGTTTGCATTCAATCTCATTGCTGATTTCGTAAGAATCACACCTTGTTTTATTAGATTTTTTTTTTCTCTCTTTTGGTGGTATAGGATTGGATGAGATTTAGTGTTGCCTTTTGGCATACTTTCCGTGGCACTGGGGCTGATCCTTTTGGTGCACCGACAAAATCATGGCCATGGGAGGATGGTACAAATTCCGTTGCTATGGCTAAAAGGCGAAGTAAGATGATTTAATTTTGTGTTAATAGTTGGTTGCCCTAGATAATCAAGATATTTAACATCATAATTCTATATTAAACAGTGAGGGCGCACTTCGAGTTCGTGGACAAGCTTGGAGTGAATAGATGGTGTTTCCACGATCGTGATATTGCTCCTGATGGCAAAACACTCGCGGTATGAACTTTAATTAATAATTATGCTTGCCCTTTTAGTAGTCGAGTCCCATTATAGTCAAGCCCATTTCAGCCCTGAATCTGACGTATGATTAATATTGTTATGAAATTGCAAAAGCCTTCAATCCCTCAAAGAATCTCCTTTTTGTCCTTCTGTTTGTTCTTTCATCTTATCCTTTGAAGTAAAACAACCCAAATTCAAAGATCTTAGTATACCTTTTGCATTGCAGGAAACGAATGCAAACTTGGACGAAATAATTGCCTTAGCAAAGGAGCTTCAGGTAATAGTTCTGTATATATAGTGAAGGTTGAATTTGCAACTTGTCTATCTTCTATATTAAATTTGCATTTTTTATTCTCAATCACCAATTGCGATGCGTGTTAGGAGGGGACTGATATAAAGCCATTGTGGGGCACAGCGCAGCTATTCTTGCATCCACGCTACATGCACGGAGCTGCTACTAGGTATTTCATTTTTCTTATTTTTATAGGACAACTGATAAAGATGTACTTACAATGTACCCTAACCCTAATTTGATCTTGTAGCTCGGAGGTAGGAGTGTATGCTTATGCTGCCGCTCAAGTTAAGAAAGCCATGGAGGTAAGTCTTTGTGACATTTAATAGGTGTTTCTTCTTGTACAGCTGCTTAATTTGTTGTTCAACTTTCGTAGGTGACACACTACCTAGGAGGAGAAAATTATGTGTTTTGGGGTGGGCGAGAGGGGTATCAAACTCTTCTGAATACTGATATGCAAAGAGAGCTCGATCATTTGGTATGAAATAGCATTTTCTTTTTATTCACCTAGTTTACCATTCTTTGTATGGCTGCATATATTAGATAATTGAGTCGGTGCACATGTTCATCTTCTGGTTTTGCACCCTACATATACCCGAGAATTTGTTTCCTCTTTGTTATTCTCGACAATCTATAGCCAAAATTTTCTTCCTTTTTACAGGCAAATTTTCTTCAAGCAGCTGTTGACTATAAGAAGAAGATCGGGTTTAACGGTACTATTCATCTCCTTCTTTTATCGTCTGTTGGATCTCTGAGTTAGCTTTTGTGTGACGTGTATGATATGTATCCCTTTAAATAGACTTCTTTTTTTTTTTTCCGCGGCGCTTATAAGTAAATGAAAAATGCTTTTCCTTCACTACTTTGGTTATACCTGGGGTATTATAAGGATGTTCTTTTTGGTTGTTTTAAGATCGCTTGTGACGATCCTTGTGTTTTGCATTGCCAGGGACGCTATTGATAGAACCTAAACCTCAAGAGCCAACAAAGCATCAGTATGTATCGCAGCTAAAGAATTAGCATCATACTATTTGCGTACATTCCTTGTTTGTTTTTTAGTCTTGTTCTGTTCGTAACAGGTATGACTGGGACGCAGCAACTGCCTTTGCTTTACTTCAGAAGTATGGCCTTCAAGGTAATTTTATTATTATTTTTTGCTTAGACTAAAACAAACCTGCCCCTATTTGTGTCGTAAAGAGAGTGTTCAGTACCTACCTTATAATATGGAAATAACTGGATAGTGAATGCCTTTCTTTTTTAGTTAACAAGCCTTGATTGAAGCCCTATATAACGAACAAGGACTTCTTTTCATTCTTCGTATATAATCAATTTGGTTATACAGCTTGAGATCATCTTGGATGTTGTGTAGTGTAATGTATGGGTTCTAAAATCAAGCATGCTAGATGCTTGGTTTTAATGTCATTGCCAAGGATTTAAAACTCTTCTGAGGGATTCACGTTCTTTGATTTTTTAAAATACAGAAATGAGTGCTCGATATTTGATTTTCGTGAATATCCCATATTCATCTGCATATTTCTCTCATTAAAGGAGCTTGTCATACAATGTCTAAATACAGTTGGGTACACTGAAAACGGTCATTTTGCTACATCAAATGTTGTTGTCTTGGTCTAATAGTTTTCTTCTATCGCTGACAAGAGTAGGTGTAGATTACGTTGCCAGTTTTGCAACTTTATTTGGGGTGGTTATATTTTATTCAATATCTAAATAAATTAGTTTACCTAACTATTTTGTATTTGGAGCTTCATAGTAGGCTTTTAGTAACCTTCCATAATATAACGGTAGCCATAGCCAACGACAATCCAAGCATTTTCATGTATTTTCATCTGTGAATGTCCAAAATGAGTTTAAGTTTGGACTATGAAGATGGTGTAACTACTCTGACTTCTGGAATCTCTTTTACTGGCACAATTAAGTGTTAAATCTGCCAAATGAAGTAATTTTTTAATTATCTGTACCGGAGTTTCAAGGTTACAAGTGAAATTAGCTATATAGTGAGGTCTTTACAAGCTAAAATGGATGGACTGAAGACCAGCCACTCTTTACTGATCAGAGTGTTTGACAGCCAGGAAACAAATGGTGCAAAAGTTGCATGGTGTTACCTTAATGTGTTTATGTAAAATACTTTAGGTTATAGAATTAGTCATGTGTCAGCTGGTTAAGATTTATGTCTGATTAGCACCAAACATGATGCTACACTAAAAAATGATTGTCGAAACTGAACCTCATTTCTTTTCCGGCTGAAACCTAAGTTTTCCCATGATATTTGGTTAAACGTGATAAACGCATTTTGATATGGAGTCAAGTCATATATGCAAATACTTTTATCCTCGACACTCTGGATTCATCAACCAAATTTTATAATTATCTTTTCTTTTAGTCCATGCATTCTTTCATGATAGCTATTCTTATTATGACAACGTTGTCATGCAGGAGAGTTCAAACTGAATATCGAGTGTAACCATGCGACTCTTTCTGGTCATAGGTGAGACTACTTGCTTTCTACCATTTTCCTTTCAGTTTCCCATTAGACTATAATTACACTTCCAAATTGTAATACCTTAACTTTGCAGCTGCCATCATGAACTTGAAACTGCGAGAATCAATGGATTACTTGGAAATATTGATGCCAACACTGGTGATCCCCAGATTGGTATGCGGCGTTCCTTTCCTGAAAGTCAAAAAGCTATCAAGTTGATTTCAGTAGTTTACTTGGGTGAAATATAGCGGACTCGTGCTTAATGTTTGCGTATGAACAGGTTGGGACACGGATCAGTTCCTAACAGACATTGCAGAGGCAACTTTGGTTATGTTAAGCGTTGTTAGAAATGTATGTTTAATCATGCAATATCTTATTTGGTTTTCTCTTCTTTTTTTTTTTTTCTTTTTTTTTTTTTTGCTTTCTTTTTCTAATATATGCATAAACAATCATTTCCCTTATGTCGTTACTTAGAATAATGCTTTTGTTGTTCACTTCTTGGCAGGGAGGACTCGCACCTGGTGGATTCAACTTCGATGCCAAATTGTTTGTTTTCTGTTTCTCCACAAATTTTTATTTGATTCTTATGGATCTTTCAGACAATTATCTTGAAATATTACTTAATTATTTTGATTCCCACGGACACGGCATTTTAATATGACGAAGAGTTTGTTCCTTCCTGTGGTGGCAGGCGGAGAGAGAGTACTGATGTCGAGGACATGTTCATTGCCCACGTCTCTGGTATGGACACCCTTGCTCGCGGCCTTCGCAATGTTGCTAAACTGATTGAGGTAGATTCCGGAGCCTTCTATTTACAATTCCCTTCATTCTCTGAATGCTAAAATTGGCTCTCGGCTTAATTGCTTAGGACGGTTCTCTCGCTGAGCTTGTTCGAAAGCGCTACCAAAGCTTCGACTATGAAATAGGTGCGGATGATCCTAGCCGACATTGCGAAAATTTCAGATACTATCGCGTGCTGATCAAATGCATTGATCCTAACATGATTCCGGAGCAAGTAACACTATATGTAGACAATATAGAATGGATCATAAGAGTTGTGATTGAGTCCTGGGAGCGTTGCGAGCCAACAGATGACCCATGGATGTAGATTGTAAATTATATCATGGATGTAACTGATTATTATTCACTCTTAATGATTATTCTTCACCATAAGTTTTGAACATGCATATATGACTGTGTAGAATCACTCTAGGGGTGTTCCTTAAAACAATTGGCAGAATTTAGTAGATGGGTGTTCCTTAAAAGTGTTAAAGCAACAGCTATTAGATAAGTGTTGAACATTCATATATACAAGATTGAGGACTTGAAATTAGACCGCATACAAGTGTTCCCTTTTATATATATCACTGTGCAGAATCCCTCTATGGGTGTTCCTTAAAACAATTGGCATGAATTAGGTAGATGGGTGTTCCTTAAAAGTGTTAAAGCAACAGCTATAGATAAGTGTTGAACATTCAATATACAAGATGGAAGACTTGAAATTAGACTGCATACAAGTGTTCCCTTATATATATATGACTGTGCAGAATCCCTCTAGGGGTGTTCCTTAAAACAATTGGCAGAATTTAGTAGATGGGTGTTCCTTAAAAGTGTTAAAGCAACAGCTATAGATAAGTGTTGAACATTCATATATACAAGATGGAGGACTTGAAATTAGACTGCATACAAGTGTTCCCTTTTGTATATATGACTGTACAGAATCCCTCTAGGGATGTTCCTTAAAATAATTGGCAGAATTTAGTAGATGGGTGTTCCTTAAAAGTGTTAAAGCAACAGCTATAAATAAGTGGTGAACATAACCAGATACAAGATGGATGACTTGAAATTAGACTGAATAGAAGTCCTCCATCTATGGGTGTACCAGGTTGATTGATATATATTGGATGGCGGCAATGATTAGTTCTTTATATAACATATGGGTGTAACAGTCTGCGAATTTATATATCAAAGGAGAATGAAAATGGAACAATATCGAGTTACATATTACACGTGGTATGACATATTGGAATACAAATTTGCCATATAAACTCAAATATATACATAGATCTTATAACATAGAAATGAAATATAAAAATTCATAGATTAATATAGGAAAAATGTAAGTATGTTATTACAATTAATCATCATGATATATATGCAATACTACAAGAGCAGAATGAAAAAGTTTAATGCTAAATATAAACTCTCCCGATATAGAGTGTACAACGCATATCAATGCTTAATGGTTTAATAGCATAGTCCATTGTATGGATCTCGCTTTCAATTGCCCGTCTCATGTTTGCTGTGCTGCATTTATTGTTCTTGCGATATGTCATATTCGTACACCTGATTAAATATTAAATAAACTCAGATTAAAGACAAAAAACAATTTTACATATAGAATTGAAACAATAAATTGGCATTACCTGTCAGAACTGCATAGAGTGCGCCATTTGCATAAAGCAGGTACGAATCTCATTAGTTTATTTTGGACTTGTATCCGATATAGGAGAGTACCTCACAGGGTCTGTCGACATGTCAATGTTTTGAGGGGCCCACGGTGTCTTGCATATATAACAAAATAAATAAATTAGAATATGTGTATTAAAGACAAATTTATAGTAAATAAACATCTAGGAGAAAGTTAAGTAACATTACCGTTAATATCATGGCTGGATTACTCTGCACATCAATCCCATAAGGTAAGTGTATTATGAGCGAGTTGTTAATCGTAGGACTTTGCAGGTGAACCTATTTTAATAAATCGGGAGGGAGGGGGCCAATATGGAAGACACATAATTTTGTAAACAAATGAGTAAAATCGAACTATGAATCATATATTAAGACAATCAAATGAACATATAAAAAGTCTAAAACATTTACACTATGTTGGGACGAGGCCGAGGGCGACGATGAGAAACGATTAAAGATTGAGCATTCACCATTATAAAACCTGTCCGTAGAATCTTGAGGCATCTATTAAATAGAAAAGAATATTTCAATAATGTCGTCTACCGTAAATTATAAGCCAACAATAAAGGACTTACGTACGTAAAGATATACCTGTTGCTTGTTGCCTTTCATCTTAAGCCGACGTACAATTTTAGCTGTCGTCGACTCCTTTCGTTTGCTTGGTGGGCGGCCTTTACTTCGAACTGACAGCGGGCTCTTTACTCTCTGGTCGTTACATCTAACATATGAATCGTGTCTCATAGTAGAATGTATATTTTCGATAATTTGGACATCATTGCTTCCCTTGGATGACGAAGGGTTCTCTAATTTCGTCTTCAAATCTTGAAGTGTGCGTAACGTTACTATATATTTGTCATCACTCTCAGCAGCCATGTCTGCAATGTCGTAAATACGACTACATACTACCTCATATCGGCTTATTTCTGGAGTGCTCCCTAAGCTTTTATGCCATGCTTTCACCCGAGTATACCTCGGTCTTACATCCTTCCTCCATCGTGTTAGTATGTAACAAGTTGGGACAATCATCATCTTTCTATTAACTAGGACGGCAATAGAATGTCGGCACAAAATACCCTTACAATCAAAAAGACGACAAATACAACTAACTCGGGAGCTACACTAATCAAAATATACAGTGTATACTATGTCTTTGCCTCCTTCGCCATATTGTACATACTCGTTAACCCTATACTCCTGGACAGTACCATTAGATGCTATTAAAGATGTCTCACAATGCATTAAATCCTTTAACTCTGCCTGAAATTCTCAAAATTTAGCAATTGTGTACAAATCTTGAAATTGCTTCTCAAATGCATAACGACTTATGGATGGGATGACGGAGGTGAATGATTTGTAGTCTAATTGTGCCTCCTTTTCTGCTTTATTCTTTATAGCGCTTTCATATTGCTCCACAAATACTTTTAACGTTGTTTTCGAGTTCACGTACCCATCAAAAAACGAATTCATGCTTTCACTTCGCTGTGTCGTGGACATTCCAGCCCAGAATGTATCATTCACATAAACTGGCACCCACTTTCGTCTGTTCTCGTACAGTCCTGACAACCAATCATTCTTTTCAAGTCCATAACAAACTATCATTCTCTTCCATTTATCCTCAAATTCATGATCTGTTAGTGATTCATAAATAGCATCCATCATAATGCTCCTTAATAGAATGATATTCACCATAACTTTTTAGCTTCTCCGCTATCTTTTTTGTTATGTGCCCACAAGCACCATCGATGTTTGGCATCGGGGAATACCAGTTTAATAGCATTTTGCATTGCTTTGTCTTGATCGGGTACTATTGCTTTGGGGGCATGGCCGGACATACATGACAGCCAATTCCGAAAAAGCCATACAAACGAAGCTGTATCTTCACCAGAGAGTAAGCCGCATCCAAACAGATTGACTGCCATGATGATTAACACCCACAAATGGAGCAAACGGCATATCATACTTATTCGTTAGATATGTGGATCGAAAGTAATTACATCTCCAAAACATTCATAGGCTGCTCTGCTCCTAGGATCTGCCCAGAATATTTGCGAATACGAGATTCATCGTCCAGATCGATGGAATAAAAGAAGTTTGCATTTCTCTCTTGCATGGTTCGAAAATAATTACAAATGGCTTCGCCATCACCTTCACCAGTCGTAAACGGCGCATTTGATCAATATAATTACGGGCATCCTTCTCTCCAAATGTCAAAATTTTCATACCCACCAGCCTCAACAACAAAAGAATTAAAACTTTTATTCAATCTGATTCCGGCACGATCATTAACATCAAGCCGCCTCTTAACACTACAATCTATAACTCAATTGCACGGAAAATATCGAGACTTGTAAGGACTTAATCCATGATTATGGTCAAGTTTGACCATACTTATTACACAAGATAAATCCCAATTATTTTCACATTTATCCTAGCAGGACAGTCCGTCTTCGATGCCGAAGGACGAGGCCGGAGATTAGTCGACGGTCCGATTTACTTTTCCATGACGAGAGCATGCGATGTTACATACGAAGGAATGCCGTTACTCATTTTAGTAGACCTCTTTACAATCCCAAATCCTAATTATTGTGCGTAATTCTTATAGAAGCCCATAACCGCATCAATATTATTAAAATGCATTCCAACTTCTGGTACTAAATTGGATATGTCTGTGACCTCATTGTTTCTTTCTTCATCCATCTCAACCTCAACAACTGATCATGATAGTGCGTCTAAATATTCAAAATAATTATGACCTGTAACACATCTAGTTTAATCCTAATACAAACATGAAATTATGGTTAAAGAAGAAAAATATTTGTGGAATTTACGAAAATTTATATATAATGTATATATAGGATTTGTATTTTTAACAGCTTATTTGTAAAGCCATTATTCTACTATACCCTCAAAATGTATCCTTACAGCTAATACTGTTCCACATTAATACTAACCAAATTACAAAGGAGCATTATATGATTTACATGTTCTACTAAACGCTAAACCGTAAACTATTAACATATTATTATATATAATGTAATTGTCAAAACATCCTTTTACATATTATATAGTACATTGGAATAAACCATAAATGGGCACTCTCCTATATCGGTCAAATGTCAGCATATTAACCCCTACTTTACCTTGTACCTGCTATTTGATATCAACGCCATTCTATTTATAGACCAAAAAAAGATTGTTTTCTTCCCTTCTACCGGTATTTATACACCCCGGTACAAGGAAAAAAACCTTCTTTCATCTTAAATTCAAGGTGAAGCACATAGTTAATTGGGTAGTTTATGGAGCCGAATATCGCAGCGGAGACGTTGGATGAGCAGGCAGTGACGAGTCTTGAGTAGATGTGCTTTGATTTTTCCGTGTTGAAGCACCAGCGAATGGGATAATACAAATGTCGGTAATATGTTATTGGACGGGCATCTGGTTTGGGAGCCATTGCCTCGGAGCAAAAGATGATTGCGAAGTTTAATGCGGCTAGGGTGTGCCTAGGCGCATTACGCTTCGCAATCATTTTCTGCTCCGATGACCAAATCCCAACAAGATGCCAGACCAATAACATATTACCGACATTTGTATTATCCCATTCGCCAGTGCTTCAACACGGAAAAATCAAAGCACAGCTACTCAAGACTCGTCACTGCCTGCTCATCCAACATCTCCGCTGGGATATTCGGCTCCATAAACTACCCAATTAACTATGTGCGTTCCAAACACGCCGGTACAAGAAAAAAAAACCTTCTTTCATCTTTAATTCTAGCTCGAGCAAGGCTGTATGATAAGAAAGATAACTTATGTCCATCCGAGTCCCCTATGTAAGGGTGTAACCTATACATCGCAAGCAGAGGTGTACAAATAACAGTTCTCAGGACAGAAAAAACCTACCATTCCTACATCTTAACCCCTATCTTGAAATTCCTACACAGCTATAATAAAAGCTATATATAGACTGTACCACAAAACCAATGATGCCTACAAGTGTTCCCTATTGTTTGATATATGACTGTACAGAACCCATCTAAGGATGTTCCCTAAACCAATTGGCAGCTCCTACTTGCATTTGGACTAGAGATATTTACAAAGCTAGATATCGATGTGAACCCTCTGTTAACAAAGCTACACCAAATAACTACGCCAACTGTTGACTATATTTACATATCTGCTTGAATTTGGACAGCCTACAAGGGTAGTCTTTTGTATATATGAGTGTACAGAATCCAACTTTACACTATTTTTAATTTTGCAAATATTTTTTCAATTAAAAATTTTTCGTACACTAAATAGAGTGGAAAATTACTTTACATTTGGGGGCCCCTCTGTTAAGGGTGTATAATAACTAAGGTAACTAAGATAATAGAGATATCTTTCAGTGGTATAATTTTCAGTGGTATTAACTAAGATAACTTAATAAAATCATTAACCTACATTTAATAAAGGTCTCCTATTAAGCATTTTCATCCCACTACCCTCTTAAGGGTGTAAGCTATACAGCTTTCTCAAAGGGTGTACAGCTAGCAGTGTTGTTTTAGGAAAATGATACCTGCAAAGTTACTAAAAGCATTAACCTATATTTAATAACCTATATTTAATACTACTAGTGAGAGAGAGATAGAGAGATAATTTTCAATATTAAATAAATTTTACCCAGGATTATCTACCCCATGTGTACCAAGGATTTGTGTACCCCGTGTGTACCGGTACACAACCATGGGTACCGGTACAAGGCTTGTGTTCCCCCTTTGTACCGGTACTAACTCGAGGGTACCGGTACAAGGATTGTGTTCCCCATTTGTACCGGTACTAAATCCAGGGTACCGGTACAATAATTGTGTTCCCCATTTGTACCGGTACAAAATTCAGGGTACCGGTACAATGATTGTGTTACCTATTTGTACCGGTACAAAATCCAGGGTACCGGTAAAATGATTGTGATCCCCATTTGTACCGATACTAAATCCTAAGTACCGGTACAATGATTGTGTTCCCCATTTGTACTGGTACTAAATCCTGGGTACCGATACAATGAATGTGTTCCCCATTTGTACCGGTACTAAATCCTGGGTACCGGTACAATGATTGTGTTCCCCATTTGTACCTAAACCCTAAATCCTGGGTACCAATACAAGGATTGTGTACAGGAACAAGAAGTACCGGTACACATTGTAATAGTAGGATTATGTACAGGAACATTGAATGAAAAAACACATCGTAACAGGGTTTAGCCATAGCATTACTATGGAAAAAAAATAGAGAATAAAATGAGGGGATTGAAATGTACATATGGTGTCCCCCTCGCGAAGGTGTCGTAGATCGTCGAAACAACAGAGAGTGAGAGGGGCAGAGGGGCCGAGGGGCCGAGGGGATGGAAGCATACACAGAGCTTCTCATCGGCGTAAGGGATCGTGGCGAGATCGTGGCCTGATAGGGGGCGTCGCCCTCGCGAAGGGCTCGTAGATTGTCGAAGCGAGAGAGATAGAGAGAGAGAGAGAGAGACTTGTCGTCTCGAGAGAGAGAGAGAGAGAGAGAGAGAGAGAGAGAGAGAGAGAGAGGAGAGGAGGAGGAGAGGTAGGGTAGTCTGAATAGAAAGGGAAAGAAAAGGAGGGAAAGAGTATGATCTGTTAAATTAGGAGTGATAATATCACCTCCTTACTATTCACTTTAATCCAACCCGTCCATTAACGGGGTGTACGATCTATACCCCTTAAAGAGGTGTACCAATAGACATTTCCATAAATTATATGGGACACTTTAATCGGGTGCACTAAAATAAACAAAATTTTAAAATTTTTAAGTAGAAAAATCATTAAATAGCTCAAGCGAAATGCTTAGAAAACAATACTAGAATTTTTTACAAAAATAATTTTAAAAAAATTTATATTAAAACAAATAGAATAAAAAAAATATCACTAGAAAAATAAAATTTTAAACTCAATTTAAAAAATAGTCTTTAAAACTTATTGTTTTTTTATAATGTTAAAATAATATGTAAGATATTGTGAAATTTGTGTGCTTTTGAAAACACACGAATCGTATTTAGTTTTGACTTTTTAATCATTAAATGTGTAGGATTTAGTAGATGTAGTGAAATAATAGTAAATTAATGTAATTAAAAATAAAATATTTAATTATTATGAACATTATGATACTTTAAAATTAAATGATTACTTTATAAAAATAATTTTTATAATTTTATATAATGCGAAGAGATTTAATTAAATATTATTATTTGTAATAATAATAATAAATATGAAAGAGAAAGCTTTTATTATTTGAAGGTACCAATATTAATTCTCACCTTAAATAAATCTGAAGACATATAATATAATATAAATTTATCAATAAATAAATATTTACTTATATTTAGGCCGGCTCCCTCTCCCCATTATTAATATAAAATAAAATTTTTAAAGTATTTTTTTGATAGGATTAATTATATACGGTTCCATATAAATATATCAATACTATAAATTTTAACTTTTTATATTTATTATTTTAAAAGTTCAATATTATTTATATATATTTCTGCCGTTTATCTCTTTTAGAAAAATCTAATTAACTGTATATTAAATATTTAATCTGAATTAGTTAGTAAGATAAAATTATTTTTTTATCTTTTCAGATATTTCTGTATTAATTTTTAGATGAATATTTTTAAAATAATAAAACTGTTATTTCACATATAATCTGTTAAAAAATAAATAATAAACTAATAATAATAAATTAAAAAAAATATATAAATAATATTAAATTTTTAAATAAATAAATATAAAAAATTAAACTTTACATAATTATATTTGCTATTCGATATATTTGTTATTCGTGTAATATTAACTTTTTTAATTTTTAATATCTCCTCGTTCGTCTCTCTCCCTCCTCCCCCCTTACAGCGTTCGTCTCTCTCTCCCTCCCCCCCACAGATTCCGACCGATCTCTCCAATGGCGGGGGGCTCCTACCGCGCTCCGATCTCGGCCTCTCACTACGCCCTCGCATCGCGCTTCCTCCTCCTCCTCACCGCCCTACCCCTCGCCCTCGCCGCCCTCGCATTCGTCCTCCAATGGCGCGGGGGCGTCGACGACCCTCTCTCCCGATGGCCCTCCGCCGATTCCCGCGGGTTCCCCGGCATGGACAACAGCCCTACTGGCTCCTCCTCCCCCGCCCATCCTCTCGTCGCCTCCTCTGCCGCCTCCGATTGCACCGAGATCCTCGGCGGGAGCTCCTCCCCTTCGTTCCCTTACTTCCGAGGGTGGAGGTTCGCTTTTGAATCCGATCCCAAGCCCAAGGTGAGCTCAAGGTTCGATTAATATCGGTTCTTCGGTACGATCTAAGGATAAGATTTGCTCCGATCAAATTATGATGCTTTTAGATCGCAGATATGCGTCACAACAAGCACTTCGGCCGGTTTAGAGCAGATCTTGCCGTGGTTGTTCTACCACAAAGTCCTCGGTGTTGCCCAATTCTTCCTGTTTGTCGAGGGGAAGGCTGCGAAACCTCATGTTTCTGCAGTTCTCGAATCGATTCCTGTAAGTGGAAGGTTCTTATCTTGTTGTCTTGATTCAGAGTCCTCAACTTTCTTTGTGTAACTAAGTGATGGCATTGATATTTGGCAGGGTGTCAAAGTCATATACAGAACTAGCGAGCTTGAGGAGCAACAGGCAAGAAGGTTAGCTCATTATTTTACAGTTTTAACTTGATTTGTTTCCTGTAAATATTGATCAACACGAAGAGTATAAACATGAATTACAGCAAACAGTTTGTGTTTGTTGGTTGAAATGCTTCCATAACCTTTCATGCCATCCTTACCATTTTCGGTGCAGTTGGTTAATGTTATAGGCTAATACTTAGACTTCAAGGAACATGACAGGTCAAGCTTTTTTTTAAAATTTTTTTTAATTTTTTTTAGTAAATGCCCGTAGGTAATTTTATTAAACAAGAGAAATACAAGAACTAGGCAATGTCAGTACGTAGAATTATAATGTCCCCAAAGCACAAATAGATGTGTGCTGAACCAACGGAGAAATTACAAAGATATAGACTATTTCAAACTTGTATCTTTAGATTAGAATAGCAAAGGTGTGAACCTGTACGTTATCAGCAAAATTTACATATGTAATTGTTATGTTTGGGTGAGAGCATAGAAGTTGTTTACAACCTTGTACAATTCCTGAAAAAGACCATGTAGAAGGAGCCACTTCCTGCAAACTGGCTTTCACAATTGCTTGAGCATCATCGAATATAGCTATTCTGGACCTGGGTGTCTTATTAGGATACACTGTTTGAAAAGGCGCGCCTGAAGCGCGAGGCACGTGCCTCAGTGCCTCAGCAATAGCGAGGCGCAACGCTATTGCTGAGGCGCACACCTCAAGCGAGGCCCGAGGTGCGCGCTTCAGGCGCGCCTCACAATATTTATGCTTAGATAGATTTTGGGTTCAAGTTATCGGGTTGTCGGATTTTTAATTTGATTCTTAAACTTTAACCCGTTAAGATATTTAAAGAAATCTTAAAGGAAACCCTGAAAAACTCTAAAAAAAAGAAAAGAGAATTAAAAAAGGAAAAAGAAATAGAAAAAGGAAAGAGAATTAAAAAAGGTAAGGATAAGTTGTTGTCATCTCGATCGTCTTTATACATTGATGAAGAGCCAGATCGGGTTGATTTTGAGGATACAGTAGAAGAAGATATTTGGGATGAAAAATCTAAAGAAGAAGAAGAAGAAGAAGATTTATGGCGATGCAAGTGATGAGAATGAGAATGAGTATGAGAATGATGTTTGAAGAACGATCAAATGAGAGCATTGGCACCATAATCACTTTTAAGTTTTAAGTTGAAAGTTGAAATATATATATATATATATATTTAATTTGAGAACCTATATGCATGTGTTTTTTCTTAACTTTTTTATGGTTATTTTGTTTTTGTATGATTATTTTTGGTTTTTTTTTTTTATGTAGAATATTAAATTAAATTAGGCTTAGTAAATGTACACCTCGCCTTCTTGAGGCGCGCACCTCGTGATGCGCCTTACTCCTAGGCTCCAGAGAAGCCTTGCGCCTCTTTGTGCCTCGCGTCTTTTCAAACTGTTAGGATCCCATAAGCCTCTCCCTCAGTGATAGAATCTAAGTAAATAAGATCCATAACATTATTGGGGTTAAAATTGTCACCTTCAAAGACAATGACAATTCCACATCTTCTAGCCAGCAGCACGAATTCCATGGTGTATTAAATTAATTTTTTGAGTTGTAGATACATCACTTTAAGGGCTTTCTTTTTGGAAGGCTTCCTTCAAGGCACGGTGCAATGCGTAGCTTTGTAAGCAACAATACGAGGATCATGCTTGAATTTCCTAAGTATTATAGTGTTGATGCTTCCAAATTTTTTATAAAATAATAGAAATAAGGGCCAAAAGATTATCATACTTGTCTGTTTCTTAATAAATATAATCCATCCCGACAAGGAGGGAGGAACAAGCAATATCATATTTGTAACAAACTAGAGGTAAGAGCCGCACAACACATGAAAGAGGACAGAGAAGAAATAGTTGTTCGACAAATTCATCTTCCAAGTCACACAAGAGACAATGAGGGGACTAAGAAGTAATCTTTCTCTTGAAAAGAAACATTTGCAGGAAATAATCTTTCACTTAAAATGTTCTGATTCTAGGAAAAATAAAATGGCACTTCCAGATGGTTTATATAGCTTCTTTTATAATATGAACCTGAGAAGAAGATGGTCGAGTCATAAAATCATCAATTAATTAATTGGCCATTTTTATTGAGAATTTTCTATTTTGGTCACCTTTCCAAATAATCTTCTCAGAGATATTTGAAGAGTATTGAGGAAGTCTAATTCGATAAATATGTGTAACATGACAGGGAATGAATAATGAATAATTTTAATAATTTGTTTGTTCGAACCGTCAAAAACAATACGATTAGAGACATGAAAGGTCAATATAGGAGGGGATCAGTTAAAGAGACCACAAAGAATTGAAGAATTACTATAATAATTAAGAATGACTAACATTTAGATGCAAAATTTGTTTAGTGGGTAAACAAGGTTTCAACTCCGCTACAACCTTTATGAAGATGATGCACTATATGCGGTGAGTGGTAAACACCTGCTAATAGACTGCGGCCAGCTAAAAACAACTAATTAACACCCTTCATGTTGTAAGCCATTATTCATCATGATTTGGCTTTTAGGACTCGCCTTCTGTTCTTGTCATCACTAACCTCTGACTAATATTACTTATTGCAGCTGGCCATCAACACTGCCCCATAGTTGAACCTCCTTCACCATAGCTAAAGGATACTGATACCTACCACACTCATCCCTTGCTATCACTACCTGTAACCTCTATCATACACCTCTACCACATGTCATTTTACAATTTAGTAAACAAATCATTGCGAAAAATGAATGTGCTAGATATTATCCATTATAACACTATCGTAAGTAGTTCAATCTTAATAGAATAACTTTTATAGGACAATTAAAAGTAATAACTTTTGTTGGCTGACATTTACTTATCCAAATATACACTACTGGACAAATAATTTATGCTGGATATTTTAGTACTATCTTTAATGTGCTAGAATTGTAGCCTAGCATAAAAGCACTGAATGCAATGACGTTTTGGCCCATAGCACTAGGCCCTTAGTATCTGTTAGCTAAATAATTATTTTAAAAAGGCAACCTTTTTGCATGATGCTTTTGCTACTACAAGGGCTGAAGAGGTGCCCCTGTAGTTAGACTTCAACTCCTAGTGGCAAATAGGCCATTTCCATGATTTTGAGTCCACGGCGTCAAATTTGCAATTGAGAAATCTATTACTCTAAGGCTCACCCTATGTTCTGGCCTTGCTTGAAATCAAGATGTAACCGTGGATCCTCAAGAACATAGAACCAATGACCATCAACTTTGTTGCTACTTTATTATGTTCTGAAGCTTGGATAAACTAGCTATTTCTTGAAGTTCAATACTTAATTGTATTTTTTCAGCCGGTAGTGGAGATGCAAAAGATTGCTTTCTCTAGATTCTCGAGAACCCTATTTTTTGTGTGTTTACAAAGAATTCTTATTAGTGCTATACATGTTACACAATATCCTTAGGCACGGTTTGGTTCAGGGATAAAGCAAGGATAATAAAACTTATCCCTGCTATTCCCCCAAATAGGGTGTTTTTTAGCCTAGATATTTTATTCTGGCCAAATCTTGCTATTGCCGGTTATCTCGGGATAGCTTGGGATAAACTATTCCACCCTTTTGGTAGAATGATGCTATTCCAAGGTTTAATTCCAAGCTTTATTTAAATTATAAATTGAATTAAAGTAAATTATGTAGAAACGATATATTACATATTATAATAAATTATTTTTATTAAATTTAAGTTTAAGTATAATATGAAAAAAAATATTTTATATTATTTTTATTAAATTTATTTTATAAAAAATATTTTATATTATTTTTATTAAATTTATTTTATAAAAAATATTTTATATTATTTTTATTAAGTTTATTTTATAATTATTTTATTAAACTTTATTTTATAATAAATTATTTTTATAAAATATTATAATAAATATTATATTAATTAATTTTATAATAAATTATTTTTTATAACAAATTATTTTATTCAATTATATTTTATATCAAATTCAACCATCACTTGTTTCTACCATCCTCTACTATTCAATAAAATTAACCAAATGCAATTTTATTTATTCCTGATAATAGCAGTATGACAAATCAAGCACAATTTTACTTTTATTTTTGACTATCTCGAAGTAATAAAGCTATTCCAAGGATGAAAAAATTTATCCCATTGTTTGTTATCCCCGAACCAAATGAGGCCTTATAATAGGTCATAACTAATCATATTTTGGTTTTTAGAGGTAATTTTGCCCCTCTTTTGCTTCAACAGATGCTATTCTATTTTCTAAATGATGTTCTTCTCTTTAGTCCACTGTTAATTTGTTTATATGCTTTTCTCATAGTAGTTCCAAATTAATGAGAATGTGTGGTTGTCATTATATATAGCATTCTTTGTCAAACCCCCTTCTCTCTTTTCTTTGTCCTATTTTACCAAGAAGATATTATAGCCTTACATCTAAATGACAACAAAGCTTAGGGAAGTTTCTTAACTTGTTCACTGTTTCTAGAGATCTCTTTTCATGGATTTCTGTTTTTCTAAAATTTTCTTCTCACCTAAACAACAGCCGAATTTGGAATGAGACGTGGTTGGCTGGCTTCTTCTACAAACCGTGCAATTACGAATTATTTGTGAAGCAATCACTTAACATGGAGATGGCTATAGTAATGGCACGGGTATGCTCAATCTGTTTTAATTATTAAGTCAAGCTACTCCAATTTATTACTTAAGACTTAATGTGAGGCTATTATATAATTCTTTTGATGGTCTGTAGCTTCACCTAAATAATTCAGGGATAATTACATTATATTACTTTCTTTGTCTCATAAAGGATGCTGCCATGGATTGGATCATACATCTTGACACTGATGAATTACTACATCCATCTGGTGCTGCAGAGTATTCTTTAAGACGATTGCTAGCTGACGTCCCTATCAATGTTGACATGGTTATCTTTCCAAATTATGTAAGTAGGAAAGCCGCTTGGTAGATTGTTTTTTTTATAGCCATAACTTTTATTGCTAGCAGTATCTTTTGTTTGTTTACTTTTCAGGAAAGTAGCATTGAACGAGATGACATAAAAGACCCCTTCAGTGAGGTATGGTTGGTCCACCTTTTATGTGCCTTTATTTCTCTCATCTTTTCCAATTCTGCTGTCGACTGTAGAAAGAACACTTGAAATTATTTCTTAGGCAACATGTATTGATATTTGATAATGCTTTCTCCATAAGATATTTCTGTAGGTTAACTTGCCTGCATAACGGCATTGTTGAGCAATGTTCAATGTCCCAGATTTTTCTAAATCCCAATTTTTTTGCAGATTTCTTAAAAGTAATTCTAGGAAGTCTTACATCCCAATTAAGTGGTGTTTGCTATCATATAATTGAGTGATCAAACTTTTTTGTATTCAATATTCTTTAAAAAATTTGAAGGTTGAATAGCTAGGTGGAAGGATAAGATGACATAAATAGCATGGATTATAAATGATTTGAACTCCTCTAAGAATGTAACACATTTATCACTCTGCAAAGCCTCTTACAACAATGACACACTTTTTAATGATAGTTTGATATATGTAGATAAAGACACATAAATGTAGGAGAGAACTTTGTTATTCTTATTTTGTTCTTCATTACTCATCTTAACGAAACGACTTTCTACTTATGTTATACTCATATGATTTATATGGTTTCCGCAAGTAACTCAGGAGGCCGCAACCAATTATTGTATTGAGTAGAATTCAACTTCTAACAACTTCAGCCATTTTATCTTCCTTTTTTTTTGGATTGGCAAAAGAATTCATTTCTTTGTCCCGACATTAGCACATTTTAATTATGATTTGCTAATTTTCTTGCACAAATGGTCTAATAAGCTTGGTTTCTCATGTTAATGATAGGAAATATCTTGACTAATATAGTTGGTCTGACAAATTCACATTTATGCGGGAATATATTGGAAATCACATGTTCCTAAATGATTTATTGTTATGGTCTCCTGTTCCTAACTGTAGTTTTGATACCAATTGATAGATTAATCGTCTCTATCGACACCTCTCTACTCCAAGGGGAAGAGGAACCTCCTTTTCTAATTTAGCCTAAAGTAGAAACCATACGAAGAATCACTTTTTTATTAATGAAATTGATCCATGATTACAAAAGATGAAAGCCTCTTATTTATAGGTCTAGAATTATTATAATTATCCTAATATGATAAGAAAAGCTAAATAAGAATAGGATAAAATAAAAGATATTCCTAATTTAGTAGATATCTTAAATAAAATGTCTTTCGTAGTGTGACACCCCACTTCCCAGAGGTCACCTATCCTAGAAACTACTCTAGCTCTAGCACGCTCAACCCTCTTAATCTCTTGGGCCTAACCACCACCCAAAATGCTATAGCCGGGTTAAGAGATTTAGTTCTATTATATCATTTATATATAAGACTAATCCAAATTCTGGGGGTGTCACATTCCTCCCCCATTCAAGCTCTGACGTCCTCGTCAAGCTAAGGCACACTCACAAGTACCAGACGATGTGAGACTCGTCTCGCTAGCCTTAGCTGATCTTGTAAGGAGCTGCACTCCACCCACAACGGTTATTTGCCAGAAAGCTGTGCTTTATCCGCTATATAACTCTGGCTCAGCCGAGACTCATCTCACATTTCCGGCTGGTGATTGGCTCCAATACCAACTGTGATGCCCCACTTCCCAAGGGGTCACCAATCCTAGAACTACTCTAGCTCTAGCACGCTCAACCCTCTTAACCTCTTGGATCTAGCTACCAGCCAAAATAGTATAGCCGGGTTAAGAGATTTAGTTCTATTATATCATTTATATATAGGATTAATCCAAATTCCGAGAGTATCACACGTAGTCTAATAAGTAAAATAATTTTAATCTAATAAGAAAAAGGCTACAAGTTCGGTCGAATTAGAATTCGTGAGTGACTCTGACTAGGATATGTGAATTATCTTTAACAATCTCTTCCCTTTGAAACACAATTTTTTCTCAAGGTGTGAGCTAATGAAGTGTAATAGTTGGTGATGGAGGCCGGGTAATCTTGTTCATGCAACAAACTTGACTATTTGTGAAGTCATGTCGATATCCTTGTGTAAATAATCTCTATCCAAAATTTTCCAAACTTGAATCTTTATTAGGGCATCGTGTTGATATGATACCTTATATGGCTTTGTAATGGTCGACAAAGCTTGCAATGGCATTAGGTCATCTGATGGTAGTGGTGGCGTAATTGGAACAATCAGTGATGAGGATAATGATATTGAAATAGCTTGTGGTAGTAACACGATGCAATTGGAGTGGTCATTGGCTAAACAAAACGATCAAGGGCGATGATGGTTGGTCATTGCGTGGAGGAGCTTGGAATTCTATTTGTCGATTGATAATCTGTGAAACAGTTGGATCGCTACCATGACGAATTTTGAACCTATTATCAGCCAAACGAGATTTATTCCAATTGACTTGCTAGCGTATTTCTGATGCTGATGATGAGGCGCCATCTTTTAGTCGTAAACTTGCTTTAAACGTTTCAAGTTGGTGCATCATTTGTGATATATAAGCTTTTAACGCTTGAATTTGTTGATTTTACGTTGCTCCACGGCTTTTAATTGGTTATTATTTTCTTGTGGCACACATTATCCGATATTGCTTCCTCTCTGTCCTGATTCATCATTGCGAGTCAGAACCACAGATTTTCCAAAAACTCTTTTAGATGTTATGTATAGGATTTTTTAAAATAATAAGAATTGACGAAAATAAATTTAATTAAGTCGAGAGCTTTTAGCTAGATTAAAGTTGTCTCAAATTAGGCGAGGGCGAACTCATTTAGTAGTAAACGACTCGGTTTGGCTTGTAATGGCTCGAATGGCTTCAAATTCTCTCGCTGAGGCACTCATCGTGAGTGAAAGTTGATATAGATTGATACCCTAGATTTCAACACCCAGCAAAGATAGTACGCAGGACGTCGAATGCATCGGAAACCCTGATTTTGGATCAAACACAAATGCGAAGGAGAAGACGAAATCTTCAGCTTTGGATTTGGCAAGACTTTGATACCATATTTTTAGGATCTTCCGCTCCTAACTGTAGTTTTGATACCAATTGATAGATTTATAGTCTCTGCCGCACGCCTCTCTGCTTAAAGGGGAAGAGAGTTTTTTCTTTTGTCTAACTTAAGCCTAAATTAGAAGCCATAAGAAGAATCACTTCTTTTTTAGTAAAATTTATCCATGATTATAGAAAAGGGTAGCCTCTTATCTATAGACCTAGAATCATTATAATAATCCTAATATGATAAAAAACTAAATAAGAATAGTTGTAATGTAGATGTCTCAAATAAAATATCTTTCTTACTCTAATATGAAAAAGACTACAAGTTTGGTTCAATTTGAATTCGTTAGTCCGAGGATCCGTGAACGATCGTAAAATTAAGTTATCATTTTACTATTTTCCTGATGTTATTTATGCTAATGCAATGTGTAATGCTGCATTCATATATACATATTTTGCTCTCTTACTAGGTATCAATGTTCAAGAAGAATTATGATCATCTCCCTAAGGAAACGTATTTTGGCATGTATAAGGAAGCAACACGTGGCAACCCTAACTACTTCCTTACTTATGGAAATGGAAAATCAGCTGCACGAATTCAGGACCATCTCCGTCCAAATGGTGCACATAGATGGCACAACTATATGAAGAACCCAAAGTAACATAATTTCCTTTTGTATATGTGTATCCTGATCTAGAGATCTTGTAGACTGGCTTTTCTTTCTGCTTATCTGTTTTATTAGAATATTTTGCTTGACAAGATGAAAGTCTAATATATTTTTACGGCTTCTGTATCATTACTTTGACAGTGAAATCAAACTGGAGGAGGCTGCAGTTCTACATTATACATACACAAAGTTTTCTGACTTGACTTCTCGACGTGATCGGTGTGGGTGCAAACCAACAAAAGAAGATGTCAAGAGATGTTTTATGTTGGATTTCGATAGAGATGTGAGTTTGAATAATTCCAGCTTTTGCATCTATTTGTCATTTATTCTGTGAACTATTTAGTATCCATTTATATTTCCAGCCTTCTGCAAAATTTGCGTTGTTTGTTTGAATACGTCAAACATGATTTTCTAAAAGACACAAGGTTATAGCTGTCGGTAGATGCCTTTGTGGCTAATGAAATCTATCAACAGGTTCACTGCAAACATTTATTAACCATAACTGATTTTGTTAGTTATATTTTATCAGTACAAAGTTTTAATGTAATGAAATCAATATAGTGACCATTGAGTACCATCAGAAGGAAAAAACTTCTTTTCATATATAATATCAGGAGTATATAAACAAGCTGACATTTCAAAAGTTTTATTAATGCATTACACATTTACGACACATAGACTTCTATTAATGCTTCTGCCTTTTTAGGTTTCTATATTTATTTAGTAGTCTTCTGTCCTTCCATAAGAGAAATGAATTGGCTGCATTAGCCTGGAAGAAATCAAACACTAATTAAACCTCAAGTTGAAAGGCATTAAACAAGTCATGTGGATATTTTTGGGTAAAATTGCACTAATCCCCAAATTTATGGTCAAGTTTCAGTTCGGTCCTCGAACTTGAAGTTTGATATTTGAATCACTACACTTCTGAAAGTATTTCACTTCATGTGGATTTTTTTGGGTAAATTTCACTGGTCCCCAAATTTACGGCCAAGTTTCAGTTTGGTCCTCGAACTTAGATATTTGACACCCTACACTTTTGAAAGTATCTCACTTATTGTCCTTTTCCTTACTGTTAGAGGGAAAATTATTGCCAACATTGGTGCATCTACACATCCGTGCACCACGCATGTAATGGCCCTTGATCCCATCCTCTCTTAATCGTACCATCCAGTGAATTGCAGCCTTTTCTCTACTTAGAAATTGGGTTTTTGATTGGAAGTACGAGAGAGACTGAGGGCTGATGGATTTGTTGTGTATGGTTGTATTGATAAGCTGGGTGCAGGCAATAATTTTTTTCTAAAGCGAAGGTAAAGTGAAATGCTTCCGAATAGCTGTGAAATGTTGAATCCAGAAGATTGAGGACCAAAGTGAAACTTGACTAAAAATTGAAGGATTAGTATACCAAAATGAAACTTGATTGTGAAGGATTAGTAGTGCAAATACCCTTTTGTTATGCTTTAGTCAAGATGAGAACAGTATAATTGCAAGAATCATTCATTACTCGAGTAGTAATTTCGGTGCCTGTTTGAAAATTTCAGAATAAAGACTAATGTCCTATTTCTAATAGCTCCAATAGGCAATCTGTAGGATTCATGGTATGTTGTTCCTATTTAGATACTCCTGTTATTGAAACCAGGGAATAATGGCAGAGCAATAAATCATATGGGACTGAAACTTAGCTAAACATGTGATAATACCGAAGAATATCCTTGACTTAGATGGCCAGAAGACTAAAAACAGTGACCCAGTAAAGTGACTGTGAAGTGGCCAGAAGACTTAAAAAACAGTGACCCAATAAAGCGACTGTAAAGTAGGAACTAATTCTGTTAGAGAATGGTAGTGACAATCTTGTTTATTGTTACTGCTTGGGCACCCAACCTTGCATAAATTCAACTTTTTCTCATTTTAGTGACCATTTAGATTTTTTTACTTTGCCAAAAGGTTCTGCTTGGGCGCCCACTCCTGAACTTGTTATTTGAATTATATGAGCCTTTCTATCACCAGTCTATTTGCATCTTACTCAGTTTGCTTATAGCTATTTGAATGCATCATTAATGCATCCTTTAAAAATAAACAGTTGCCAGTAATATTTTTGGAGGTTGGTCAAATGCTCTTGCTTGAGTCCCAGTCTTATTGGGATTTGAATTTATTCTTTTATTTTCTGCTACTTTATTTTTTTTTTTTATTTCACACAAAATGACTGCTAGAGTATAGACCACATTGTCAAATGGGATATAGACCCCTTCCGTGTCACCCACATTCATGACTGCGAAATCTGATTATGAAAAAGAAAGAATCATTTGCATATTATATCATCGCTCAATTTCTTTGTTACTTGGCTTTGCAGGCTTTTATAATTGCATCGACTGCTACTGAGGAGGAAATGCTACGCTGGTAATATTTCAAACTATATTAGATGTTTTAAGTGCTATAATTCTGTCTCATACAAGGGAGAGCATAAATTCATTTAACGATCTTCCCAGCTGGAAGCCTGGAATATATATTCTACTTGATGGATTTGTAGAATGTTCACATTTCTTATTGAAGCCAACAAATTCTCTCTGCCTTTTTGACCCATTTGTAACATTACTTTACCACGCCAAAAGTATACTAATACTAACTTTGTTCCGGGCTTCCAGGAAAGGTCCAACTGTGTAATAGTGAAACATATAGATTTTAGGCATCTTCTATTAGCTCAAATTTCTGTTCCTTGTCAGGTACAATGAGCACGTCGTCTGGACAGACAAACA
Organism: Tillandsia fasciculata; assembly: GCA_029168755.2. NCBI lineage: Eukaryota > Viridiplantae > Streptophyta > Magnoliopsida > Poales > Bromeliaceae > Tillandsia > Tillandsia fasciculata. The sequence goes on from CM054936.1 coordinate 9,345,846, forward strand.
GTTAAATCTAAAGCTTCTCAGGAAGGGAATCTTGACACGAATCTATGCTCCAATGGTATCTACTGCTTTTTATATTAGCTATGTTGGATTAATTTAATTTTGTAGATAGCAAAATGAAAATCTCTGTTAATTATGGTGGTTTTCCAGCATTATAGCCTTGAACTCCTCATGAGTCCCTAGTACTGATGTTGACCAATACCTTTTTTAGGCAATTGTTCAAGGTTTGCGTGAGTCTGGCATCTTCAGCTCCGCTATAGCATCAGCTCAACCAATCTCCAGGGCTAAAGTTTTGGCTTCAAACGACGGTACCCAAAACAGAACTCGTGCTAATCCTAGCGGCTTATCGGTAAACTCGGTGGAAACAGCCGGCAGTAAAGATTCACAGGCATTGGCAAGGAAGATCTTGGAAGTTGGCGCCACTACGGAGGCTGTTCCACCAACGTCACCACCTCACTTGGATGAACTCTATCAGCGCGAGCAATGATGGGTATTCAAATTTGCTTACTTGGTATAGTATTTGAATATCCATTTAATTCGACCCAAAGAAAAGCATAGAGGGCTCTCTTTTCAAGGATGTAGACCATTTTTGTGGTGATTTATTAATTGGCTCTTCCCGATCATTTTACCCAATCGCTGTTTATATAGGTTCACATGTTTTTTTTCTCCGCTACAGTTTTGGAAAGCAGGTAGGATGACAATTTTTCATGGAGTATACAGAAATTGTTACTTTGAGGAATTTACATGACATATTAACGCGTCGAGCCCCCCATTTTTTTTTTTTCTCTGTTATGTAATTAGAGATATTTATGTAGGAATTACTTGGGACACTAACACTAACGTTTGTACTTAATTCATCGAGATCAATTCAAAAACAGTTTTTTTTTTTTTGTATAATTTTTTACTTAATGGGGTATTTCTCTTGAGTTCCTTTTCATTTCATCCTCTACTGAAATACCTTAATTTACTAATCTTCTGTTTTACATAAAAAAATTGTGCACCCTCGTAAATATCTGCTGGCCTGCTGTTCAAATTTTATGTTGTTTACTTCTAACCGAAAATTTATCTCCTTGCTTTTCTTTGGACGCAACTTTCTTATTTATCCAGGCCTTAGGATGTAGTAGTTTCACAACAACAACAACAACAACAAAGCAAAGATTAAATTCTTTTAGTTACTCATGCTGGCACCTCGCCGAAATTGCTGCATCTTATTTAAATGAATTTATACGGAAGTCTAAGGAATTATGGGCTGGAGAAAATTGTGTCCGAATTTGTAGAAAATTTAAATTGGGTGTCCGGATCCGAACCTGGTTGGATTCATTTCAAGGTAATTTTTTGTTAAAAAAAATTAAATTATATTAATTCCATTCCATATAAACTTTCAAAACAAATTATTTAAAATTAAAAATAACTCGGTATAATTTAAAACTATTTAAACTATTAGTGTGAAGCGGATCGTTGACAAGATTTGTATTTGTCCGATC
>CM054936.1:9347426-9425449 GCA_029168755.2 Tillandsia fasciculata
TCGTGCCAGCCCAACCCTGTGAGCACGGATCCGTCTCGACGTAACGGACGCGCTGAAACTTACGGCGTCGTCATCGGACCCCGGATTTTAAGAACGAGCCGAAACAGTCGATAATATTAATGTTTAAATGCAATTTTAATATTTTATGGACCAACTGAAAATATAACACCCTGGCTGCCCTTAGACAGCGTTTACGCACCACCTGGGCATTTTGTTAGGGTTCCGATGGTCCTCGTTGACCAGGAATCAGATATCGATCGATAAATGACCGATTTGACCCGTTTAAACCTTCGGTTAGTGTAACGTCGTCGGGAAAGGGTTGTGTGAGTTTATTACTGATCATGCCTTCTTATACAGGGCCCAGTTGTTCAGCACCAGCCTCCCAGTAGCTGCGCGGGAGTTCGAGGATCTGCCGTTATCCAGGTGGGTTATCTTCGAACCGGGCCTCAGCTTTTTGGCCCTCTGGTTGCTTTAGTCCAGTCGGACACCTGTTCTTGACTTGCCCTGCTGATTTTACCTATATGACTTAGCCTGACTTATATTGATCTTTTTGACATAGCATGACCCTTGATTGACATTTACTGATTAGACCTGTGATTGTTTATTCACGATCAGCCGATTATCATATACATGCTCCCTGATTATTCCTGACTGATCATGATTGATTGATATATAGATGTGCATGACTGATTGATCCTGATTGATAGATACTACTCGTTATGCATGATTGATTGATTCCGATAGACAGATGATTCCCTGTTGGGATTTCGGCGTGTGCCGACTACTCGGTCACTAGACCGTCAGATTGATCATTATGACTTGCCATGCACTGCTGTACTTCACGAACCTGGCCGGGGTCGCACCCCGTGGAGCTGGTTCTTTGCCGGTAAAGTGGTCTGGTGATAGACCCGTGAGCCCTCGACAGGGGTATGTCAGCGGATCGGGTGCGGATCGGTGGCTTTTGCCTGAGGTTCCCGGGACCAATAGTGGCGTATGATTGGATATTTGGTTTCTACATTTGATGCATTATTTTTACTTGTATGATTGTTCAGTTATTTCCAGCATGATTCTTGTAGACACCTTTATTTCCTATCTGTATGATTTACCGCTTTTACGACTGATTATCACTGACATATCTGATTTACAGTATTTCTTATCTGTTTCCCTTATCTTGATTAGCAGTAGTTATTGTTACTTCCTGCTTTCCTATAGATCTTTACTATCCGCAGATTTTAGTACCCAGTAGGTACGATTAGCTGATCCCCGGCTCGTCGTGCCCACTGGGATACATGTACAGTGTATCTCACACCCCCTGGGTGACCATTTTCCAGGTCGGTCGGGTGGGGAGATAGCGGGACGATCCAGTGAGCAGATTACGATAGAGCTGTCCCCATGAGCTTACATATGTTGATGACATCTACAGACTTTTATTTCCCGCATTTTATTTCAGTTCCAGTTGATTTAGACATTGAGACAATGATGTAATAATTTAACTGTTGATTTTTCCTGCTGATTAGATTAGATTAGTTACTGATATACCTGTTGATCTCTGATGATGATGATTTTAGCCGTGCATGTATAGGGGAGTCTCTGTCCTCGGGATAGAGGATCTTCTATGCGTGTGGCGGTCTGTTGCGCCCAGTTTGCAAACTCTGATTTCAAAAAAAAAAAAAAAATTTCTACCGGATTTTTAAAACTCGGGGCGTGACAGATTAGATGGTATCAGAGCAATAGGTACACGGTACCTAGGAAAAGATGATTAGGAACTGGTTAGGATAAACCCTAGGATGACTTGTCACGTGAGAGCGCTGGGTACGTCGAGTATAGAGGTTAGAAACTTAAGACATTATCAGAGTCGATTTCTGACCTGTTTCTGTATTGCAGCTATGGCTCGTCCTCCAGGTCGTGGACGGGGACGGGGCACGGGCCGTGGAGTAGGCCGACCCCCTAGCACACCGAGCGAGCCCGCCGATCAGGGCCGCATGGACCGGCTGGAGGCCCAGATGGCGACTCTAGCCGGGATGTTTCAGTAGTTCATACAGCAGCAGGCTGCTGGCCCTTCCACTCCTGCCCCGCTTGCTCCTCCACCTGTACCTGAGGTCACACCGCCGGTTGCACCCCCTGCTGCACCGGTCGTCGCCGAGCCAGAGGTTGACCCCGTACCACCACCAGCGGGGCCCGTTCCAGCTCCGGTTTCTGCCGCAGCCTCTAGAGCGGTACCGGGGGTCGCTGCAGCTCCAGATGCCTCTGCTTCCACCACGTCTACTTCCTCCCGTTCCGTTGCTCCCGCTGCTAGTCCTGAGGCCGAGACTGAGGCCGATCGGGCAGAGAAGGCTCGAGCGAAGGCAGCCCTTCTAGAGTTTAAAAAGTTCAAGCCACAGACTTTCAACGGCAAGGATGTGGACCACTGGGCGGTCGAGCTCTGGATCGACCATATGGAGAAGCTTTTTCAAGATGCTTACACCGAGGACCGCGACAAGGTCCACATTGCTGCTCATTGCCTGGATGGTCGGGCATCTAAATGGTGGAGACAACATCGAGCTCGCTACTTCCCGGGCCCAGCCGATCTTACCTGGGAAGACTTCAAAGCCGCCCTGTACCATCATTACCTAAATGAGACCACGAAGGAGGGTCTCGAACGCGATCTGGAGACGATCAAACAGGGTGACCTGAGCGTCCGAGACTACGAGCAGGAGTTCCTGCGCATCGCCGACCTGGTGCCCCAGGCGGTACGCGAGGAACGCAGAAAGGTACGTCTATTTTCATAGGGCCTGAAGACTGAGATTCGCCGACACCTCGCGTCACACCTCTCCACAGACTTCGATAACTGCGTGGAGCGGTGTCTGGCGATCGAGGCGGAGATCAAGATGTCCCGCGCCGAGCGGAATGCAGCGGACAAGGACAGGGACAAGGGCAAGAAGAGGGCACATCCTGGAAACAGCGGGGGGCATCCAAACCAGAACAAGAGGGCCAAGCAACCGCACTTGAAGAGATGGCCCAGAGATCTCCCGCCGTTGGAGCTTTTCCCAACCCCAACTGGGGCCCTCGACCATGCATCTTCTGCGGGGGTACCCACCGGGCGAAGGATTGCGATCAGCGGCACGGCCGATGCTTCACCTGCGGCCAAAAGGGACATGTTGCGGCGTCGTGCCCGCGGGGATCTGCACCCGCGCAGATGGCTGCTCCTCTTCCTGCACCACCACTGCGACGACAGACCCCAGCGCCGAGCTCTGCTTCTTCGGGACGTCCACCCCTGCCTCGCCCACCTACCTCATCACGACAGACAGCTGGAGGGCGTGTCTTCGCCCTGACCCACGGCGAGCCCGCTCCGGAGGACAACCTGGCAGGTACCACTTTTATTTATGGTCATCATGCTCGAACATTATTTGATACTGGGGCATCACATTCGTTCATTTCCACCCATTTTATTACTACCCACGGTATTATTGCTCAGCCGACTAGAGATAGATTTTGGGTAGAGATTCCGGGACACAGTATTCTGATTAACGAAGAACTGCGATTATGTCCTATCTATATTGGCGGACGGAGTTTCCCTATCACTCTATTGGTTCTCAAACTCCGTCAGTATGACTGATCTTGGGAATGAACTGGCTTTCCAAATATCGAGCGACCATCGACTGCACATTCCGGAGATTGACCCTGGATCCGCTAGGTCAAGCGGAGTTGGTATATTCTGGCTTCGAGCCTTCAGCTTATTTGGGGATTTGTTCAGTATCCCCGGTTCGTCGCCTGGAGAGAGGGTGTGTGGCATATCTCGCCACGGCTGTCAACGCCCTTCCTGATTCTCGGCGAATTGGAGATATTGCTGTAGTGCGGAGCTTTCCCGATGTATTCCCTGCTGAGCTTCCGGGAATGCCACCTGAACGCGAAATCGAATTTGTTATCGATCTTGTCCCCGGCACAGCTCCTATATCTCGAGCACCGTACCGCATGGCTTTCGCGGAACTGAAGGAGCTTAAAACACAATTAGAAGACCTGACGGCTCTGGGCTTCATTCGACCTAGTGTGTCCCCTTGGGGCGCACCTGTTCTCTTTGTAAGAAGAAAGACGGCAGCTTACGCCTTTGTATTGATTATCGGGAATTGAACAAAGTCACCATCAAGAACCGCTATCCCCTCCCGCGGATTGACGATCTGTTCGACCAGCTTCAAGGGTCGGTGGTATTTTCTAAGATCGATCTGCAATCCGGGTATCATCAATTGAGGGTTAGAGCGGAAGATATCCCGAAGACGGCGTTCCGAACCAGATACGGCCATTACGAATTCACTGTAATGCCGTTTGGGCTTACAAATGCCCCTGCTGCCTTTATGGACATGATGAACCGGATCTTCAAGCCCTTTCTGGATCGCTTTGTCGTGGTATTCATTGACGACATCCTCATATACTCGAAGAGCGATCTGGAACATCAGGACCACCTCCGGCAGATTCTTCAAGTCCTCAGGGAGAACAAGCTGTATGCCAAGTTCAAGAAATGCGAATTCTGGCTCAGGGAAGTCGCATTCCTTGGACATATTATCTCGGCTAAAGGCGTTGCTGTCGATCCCAAGAAGATTGAGGCTATCAAAGAGTGGCCCCAGCCAACCAACGCGACGGAGGTTCGCAGCTTCATCGGTCTGGCGGGGTATTATCGGAGATTCGTCGAGGGTTTCTCAAAGATTGCTGCTCCAATGACCCGTCTGACGAGGAAAGAAGAAAAGTTCGTGTGGACTCCTGAGTGCCAGCTCGCTTTTGATGAGTTAAAGCGGCTCCTGACTGAGGCACCTATTTTGACGCTACCAGTCCAAGGCGAAAATTATGTGGTCTACTGTGATGCTTCGCGGATCGGATTGGGATGTGTCCTTATGCAAAATGATAAAGTGATAGCCTATGCCTCTCGACAACTGAAGCCCTACGAGCAAAACTACCCGACGCATGATCTCGAGCTTGCCGCGGTGGTTTTCGCTCTCAAGCTATGGAGGCATTATCTCTATGGAGTCCATTGCGAGATTTTCACCGATCATCAAAGCCTCAAGTATCTCTTCACACAGAAGGAACTGAATTTAAGACAGCGTCGATGGCTCGAATTGCTCAAGGATTATGATATCACTATTCAATACCATCCTGGTCGAGCCAATGTGGTAGCCGATGCCTTAAGCCGAAAGCATGTGGCGCCAGAGCTATTGATGATCACTGATGAGGACCGCTTGATTTCGGAGTTTCAGCGGCTAGATTTGGAGGTTGTTCCTACTGGGTCGACTGCCCGACTGATGGCGATAGTAGTGCAGCCGACCCTACTTGATCGCATAAAGGAGGGACAGAAGTCGGACCCCTCCTTCCAGAAGATCCGAGAGCTGATATCACTGGGGCAGACTGACGATTACCAGCTGCACGCCGATGGCTCTATCCGCTTCAGGGGCCGTTGGTGTGTGCCAGATGACAGTGATTTGAAAAAGGAGATCCTTACTGAAGCTCATCGGTCTTTATACACGGTACATCCTGGCGGGACAAAGATGTATCGCGACTTAAAGCAGCATTATTGGTGGCCTGGGATGAAGGCTGATGTGGCAAACCATGTGGCGCAGTGCCTCGTCTGCCAGCAAGTGAAGGCGGAACATCAAAGACCGGCGGGAAAACTGCAACCGCTTCCTGTGCCAGTTTGGAAGTGGGAGCAGATCACGATGGACTTCGTCACCGGTCTGCCTCGATCCCAGCGAGGCCACGATGCTATATGGGTTATTGTGGATCGACTCACCAAGTCGGCTCACTTCCTGCCGATCCACACCACTTGGACCCGTGATCGACTCGCCCAGCTATATATCGACGAGATCGTGCGACTTCATGGCACTCCAGCATCGATCGTTTCTGATAGAGACACCCGCTTTGTGTCTCAGTTCTGGAGAAATGTCCAAGAAGCTATGGGCACGAAGCTGAAGTTTAGTACTGCCTTCCACCCCCAGAGTGATGGGCAGTCCGAGCGAGTCATACAGACACTGGAGGATATGCTGCGATCTTGTGTACTGGAGTATGGAGATGGATGGTATCGGTATCTTCCCTTGGTGGAGTTCGCCTACAACAACAGCTACCAGGCGAGTATCGGTATGGCTCCATATGAGGCACTGTACGGGCGCCGATGTCGGTCCCCCATCTGCTGGGATGACGTCGGTGAGCGCCGTGTGATCGGGCCAGAGCTATTGGAGGACGCAGAGGCCAGAGTGCGGGTAGCAAGACAGCAGTTGCTAACCGCGCAGAGCAGACAGAAGAGTTATGCGGACCAGCGGCGACGAGACTTGGAGTTCCAGGTTGGCGACCATGTCCTGCTGAAGGTGTCGCCAACTCGGGGAGTCAAGCGATTCGGGATTCGCAACAAACTCAGTCCGCGCTTCGTCGGTCCCTTCGAGATCTTGGAGCGCATTGGCCCTGTGGCGTACAGACTTGCTCTTCCTCCTAGCCTCGCCCGGGTGCACAACGTCTTCCATGTCTCCATGCTGAGGAAGTACATCAGAGATCCGTCCCATGTCATCAGCCCCACCGCTGTCCAGCTTCGCGAGGATCTGAGCTATGATGAAGTACCACTGAAGATCCTGGCTCGAGATGAAAAGAAGCTGAGGAACCGATCGATCCCCTACGTCAAAGTACAATGGGAGAACCATGAGAGCGTGAAGCCACGTGGGAACGCGAGTCGACTATGATGGAGCGTTATCCCCATTTATTTGGTTCTTAGTTGTATTAGTTTCAGGGACGAAACTTCCTTTTTGGTGGGAGAGATGTAAGAACTTGAATTTTTGTAAATAAATAAATAAATGAAATTGATTTGAGTCAAGTTGAATCTGGATCATATATGCTCAAATAGCAAGTGCCCCCTTTCTGCAGTATAATTTACACAATTAGTGGGCCAAAAATATCACTTTTCAATCCGAGCCTGATCTCGAAGATCGGAGACCACGAGTGCGACCGTCACGTCGAAACGAGTGAAAACCATATTAAACTTGTTCAGATCTGACGGTCGGATCTTCCAGAAATCGGCGCTGAAGCCGGCGGGACCCGCGACTTAAGTCGCGGGTACAGTGAACAGTAAACCCTATTTTTCGAGCCCCTTCGCGCCAACGTTGAGCCAATTCACTGTCCGGAATCCGAACATAGCACTTCAAATAGTGGATTTTAACGGGTTCGTCATTCTGGACGCAATGGTGCTGACGGAATTTCCGTTTGACGACCCGAAGTCTCAAAAAATGCGAAAACTGTATTTCGGAGCTGTATTTTATGGACCGAAAATTTATCCGGTCATTGTTTCGAAAAACAAAGATCGCTACCTGACAGGATTCGTCGAGCCGGACGTCCTGGCGAAGTCCGTTTTTCGATCTGACGCTCGGGTCACCTCGAAATGCGTAAAATACAGTGAAAAATACAGTTTTTGCACATAAAACCCTATATTGTTGCCTCGATTTGCGTGCCACTGCTTGTGGAGGGACCTAAGTGAGTAAGAAAGTTGCTGTGAGGGACTGGATAGAAATATCAAAGCTTGAGGGACCCTTTTGCAAAATGTGCACCATGCACTTTCGAAATTCGAATTCCTCACCTCTCCGCATTATAACCGCAATCTCAGCCCTCTAACGCACGTCTCAACAACCACCTCCCTCTCCTCTTCGCGCACACCCCGCAACCCGAGCCAGAGCAGAGCGGCAGCCTCCACGTTGCCGAAGAAGAAGATAAAACTCCTTTTGATCTCGGGTGGCTCGGAAGAGAACACTCGGGGGAGCCCTGATCATCGGACCTAGTCTGGTGAGTCCCTCGTGAAGCCGCGTCCGAGCCAAGGTGATCCCGGACCCGCCGTGCGCCGCCGCGCAGGCTTCTCTTCTTGATTTTCCGGCGAAGGTAAGTTTATTGCACCTTTGTTTTATCTATGGCTCTTGGGCATGTCCATTTTACTCCTGACACCGAGGCGACTCTCCGGGTGCAGCCCCAGCCACTGCCGCCGTCCGATCGCCGGCGGGAGCCACCTCGCCGGATTATCGTTTCTTGGACGATCTTCGGCGTCGCCGCCATCCGACCGTTGAACCGGCGATCAGCACCGTTGGATCACCTCCCTGTCGACTGCAACCCTCCCGAAAGTTTGAGCCCGATCGGATCAAGATCGAGCCCAAACGAGGAAGCCCTAGAAACCGGATTTTGGCAATCGGCCGACCGTCGCCGTCCGGCGCCGCCGCGGCCTCCCGTCGCCGGCCACCGCCACCAGAAGACTCCTGGCACCGAGAGGACCCTGTTCCATCCCTCCGGCCCGGAACCACCGCGCCGGAATCCGCCATTAGAGGCCTTGAAGCTTCACCGAGCTCCGCCGGCGCGCCTCGCCGGCGTTCCTCAGTCGCCGGGAACCTCAGGTAAGCCTCTCTTGATCCCCTGAGTCCTCCAGCAAGTTGCATGGGAATCTTGACGTGGGGTTTCCATGCTCCAAGGTTGCACCCGAGGAGGACTACGGCTCGAGCTCCGGCGATCCCCGGCGGCTCGGCTCCGGCAACCACAGGTAAGACCTAAATGCCATTTCTAAGCTTCCATCATTTTAGTTTGGCCTAGACCCCCTCTGTGATGGCTCTCCAACCTTGCACCCGAGAGCACCATTCGGGCTTGCCTCCGGCCGCCGCCGCCTCCGGCCGCCGGGCTTCGACCCAGCTTGGACCGACAACCTCTGGGACCTCCTTGCTGATGCTCCCCTCTGTTCCAGGTCAGAGCCGGTTGTTCCAAGTGCACCAAACCCGAGCCTTGGATCACTTGGTTGGTGCACCACCTTGCTCCGGCGAGCTTCCCGGCCGGCCTCCGACGCGCGCAAGGTGAGCACACAACCCCTAGACACCCTACTTAATGGTGCTCTAGTTAGATAATTAAAAGATCAAGTATATGTTAAGTTTTAGCAAAGTTGTGAAATGGACCTAAGAACTTTATGGGCCAACTTTTAAATTGGGCCTCGTGCCAGCCCAACCCTGTGAGCACGGGATCCGTCTCAACGTAGCGGACGCGCTGGAATTTACGGCGTCGTCATCGGACCCCTGGATTTTAAGAACGAGCCGAAACAGTCGATAATATTAATGTTTAAATGCAATTGTTAATATCTTATGGACCAACTTGTAAATTTGACACCCTGGCTGCCCTTAGACAGCGTTTACGCACCACCTGGGCATTTTGTTAGGGTTCCGATGGTCCCCGTTGACCAGGAATCAGATATCGATCGATAAAATGACCGATTTGACCCGTTTAAACCTTCGGTTAGTGTAACGTCGTCGGGAAAGGGTTGTGTGAGTTTATTACTGATCATGCCTTCTTATACAGGGCCCAGTTGTTCAGCACCAGCCTCCCAGTAGCTGCGCGGGAGTTCGAGGATCTGCCGTCATCCAGGTGGGTTATCTTCGAACCGGGCCTCAGCTTTTTGGCCCTCTGGTTGCTTTAGTCCAGTCGGACACCTGTTCTTGACTTGCCCTGCTGATTTTACCTATATGACTTAGCCTGACATATATTGATCTCTTTTGACATAGCATGATCCCTCTGATTGACATTGACCTGATTAGACCTGTGATTGAGATTTCTTGTCACGATCAGCCGATTATCATATACATACTCCCTGATTATTCCTGACTGATCCTGATTGATTGATATATAGATATGCATGACTGATTGATCCTGATTGATAGATACTACTCGATATGCATGATTGATTGATTCCGATAGACAGATGATTCCCTGTTGGGATTTCGGCGTGTGCCGACTACTCGGTCACTAGACCGTCAGATTGATCATTATGACTTGCCATGCACTGCTGTACTTCACGAACCTGGCCGGGGTCGCACCCCGTGGAGCTGGTTCTTTGCCGGTAAAGTGGTCTGGTGATAGACCCGTGAGCCCTTGACAGGGGTATGTCAGCGGATCGGGTGCGGATCGGTGGCTTTTGCCTGAGGTCCTCCGGGACCAATAGTGATGCATGATTGGACATTTGGTTTTCTACATTTGACGCATTATTCTTACTTGTATGATTGTTCAGTTATTTCCAGCATGATTCTTGTAGACACCTTATATTCCCTATCTGTATGATTTACCGCTTTTACGACTGATTATCACTGACATATCTGATTTACAGTATTTTTTATCTGTTTCCCTTATCTTGATTAGCAGTAGTTATTGTTACTTCCTGCTTTCCTATAGATCTTTACTATCCGCAGATTTTAGTACCCAGTAGGTACGATTAGCTGATCCTCGGCTCGTCGTGTCCACTGGGATACATGTACAGTGTATCTCACACCCCCTGGGTGACCATTTTCCAGGTCGGTCGGGTGGGGAGATAGCGGGACGATCCAGTGAGCAGATTACGATAGAGCTGTCCCCATGAGCTTACATATGTTGATGACATCTACAGACTTTTATTTCCCGCATTTTATTTCAGTTCCAGTTGATTTAGACATTGAGACAATGACGTAATAATTTAAATGTTGATTTTCCTGCTGATTAGATTAGATTAGTTACTGATATATCTGTTGATCTCTGATGATGATGATTTTAGCCGTGCATGTATAGGGGAGTCTCTGTCCTCGGGATAGAGGATCTTCTATGCGTGTGGCGGTCTGTTGCGCCTAGTTTGCAAACTCTGATTTCAAAAAAAAAAAAAAAAATTTCTACCGGATTTTTAAAACTCGGGGCGTGACACTATATATTTTTGTATATAAAAAAATTACGACGCTTTTTTGTTAAACATTTCTCGTATTTTATTTGTAGTGATCGAGGTAGGTTTTTTCTCTCTGCTACTATTTTTTTTTTTTTCCTTTTTGGTTGTTTTTATAATTTTTGATCATCTTTTAGTGTGGTATTGGTTTTATCTCCTTTTTTACGCTGGTTTTTGTGGGTTTTTCTGGTTTTTTTTTTTTTTTTTTTTTCCTTTTTTGTTGTTTTTATAATTTTTGATCATCTTTTAGTGTGGTATTGATTTTATCTCCTTTTTACGATGGTTTTTGTGGGGTTTTCCTGGTTTTTTTTTTTTGTTGTTGATTTTGTGTTCCAAATCGAATTTTTCCGATTGATGAGGTAAAACTTGCCTCTTTTAAGCTTTTTTCGGAGTTGAATGTTATGGTGGCTTTAATTTGCGCTTTTATTGATCGTATATGATCATGGTTTCATCATCTTTTGAAATGCTCCTAAAATAAACAGCCCCGGTTAACAATTAGTTAAATACTAAAATACGTGAAATATTTCAAAATTATTATTTATTTTGATTAAACTATATATATATATTTGAAGTTTTAAAATTTTAATTTTAGTGCCTAATATTTTAATTTTTTTAGTTTACGCCATTGAGAACTCTTTTATTACAAAATTTAAGCATGCTATATGCATTAATAAAAATACAATCATATAAATTATATGGGACACTTTAATCGGGTGCACTAAAATAAACAAAATTTTAAAATTTTTAAGTAGAAAAATCATTAAATAGCTCAAGCGAAATGCTTAGAAAACAATACTATAATTTTTTACATAAAATATTTTTTTTAAAAAATTATATTAAAACAAATAGAATAAAAAAAATATCACTAGAAAAACAAAATTTTGAACTCAATTTAAAAAAATAGTCTTTAAAACTTATTATTTTTTTATAATGTTAAAATAATATGTAAGATATTGTGAAATTTGTGTGCTTTTTAAAACACACGAATGGTATTTAGTTTTGACTTTTTAATCATTAAATGTGTAGGATTTAGTAGACGTAGTGAAATAATAGTAAATTAATGTAATTGAAAAGTAAAATATTTAATTATTATGAACATTATGATACTTTAAAATTAAATGATTACTTTATAAAAATAATTTTTTATAATTTTATATAATGCGAAGACATTTAATTAAATATTATTATTTATAATAATAATAATAAATATGAAAGAGAAAGCTTTTATTATTTGAACGTACCAATACTAATTCTCACCTCAAATAAACCAAAGAACATATAATATAATATAAATTTATCAATAAATAAATATTTATTTATATTTCCGCCGGCTCCCTCTCTTCATTAATATAAAATAAAACTTTTCATCTATTTTCTAATAGGGTTAATTACATACGGTTTCATTTAAACAAACATATCAAATAGCAGATATATTCCTACAAAGTTTAATTTTTTATATTTATTCATTCAAAAATTCAACGTTATTCATATATATTCCTCCCGTGTATATCTGTTAGAAAACTCTAGTTAATCATATGTTAAATATTTAATCTTAGTTAGTTAGTAAGATAAAATTATTTTTTTATTTTTTCAGATATTTCTGTATTATTTTTTAGAGAAATATTTTTGAAAAAATAAAATTATTATTTTATATATAATCTGTTAAAAAATAAATAATAAACTAATGATAATAAATAGGAGAGATATATATATGAATAACGTTGGACTTTAAAAGAATAAATATAAAAAATTGGACTTATATGTTTGCTATTTGTTTATAGGGAGCCGTGTAATTAACCCTTTTAAATATCTCCTCTTTCGTGTCTCTCTCCCTCCTCCCTCGTTCGTTTCTCTCTCCATCCCCCCACAGATTCCGACCGATCTCTCCAATGGCGGGGGCCTCCTACCGCGCTCCGATCTCGGCCTCTCACTACGCCCTCGCATCGCGCTTCCTCCTCCTCCTCACCGCCCTACCCCTCGCCCTCGCCGCCCTCGCATTCGTCCTCCAATGGCGCGGGGGCGTCGACGACCCTCTCTCCCGATGGCCCTCCGCCGACTCCCGCGGGTTCCCCGGCATGGACAACAGCCCTACTGGCTCCTCCTCCCCCGCCCATCCTCTCGTCGCCTCCTCTGCCGCCTCCGATTGCACCGAGATCCTCGGCGGGAGCTCCTCCCCTTCGTTCCCTTACTTCCGAGGGTGGAGGTTCGCTTTTGAATCCGATCCCAAGCCCAAGGTGAGCTCAAGGTTCGATTAATATCGGTTCTTCGGTACGATCTAAGGATAAGATTTGCTCCGATCAAATTATGATGCTTTTAGATCGCAGATATGCGTCACAACAAGCACTTCGGCCGGTTTAGAGCAGATCTTGCCGTGGTTGTTCTACCACAAAGTCCTCGGTGTTGCGCAATTCTTCCTGTTTGTCGAGGGGAAGGCTGCGAAACCTCATGTTTCTGCAGTTCTCGAATCGATTCCTGTAAGTGGAAGGTTCTTATCTTGTTGTCTTGATTCGGAGTCATCAACTTTCTTTGTGTAACTAAGTGATGGCATTGATATTTGGCAGGGTGTCAAAGTCATATACAGAACTAGCGAGCTTGAGGAGCAACAGGCAAGAAGGTTAGCTCATTATTTTACAGTTTTAACTTGATTTGTTTCCTGTAAATATTGATCAACACGAAGAGTATAAACATGAATTACAGCAAACAGTTTGTGTTTGTTGGTTGAAATGCTTCCATAACCTTTCATGCCATCCTTACCATTTTCGGTGCAGTTGGTTAATGTTATAGGCTCATACTTAGACTTCAAGGGACATGACAGGTCAAGCTTTTTTTTTAAAATTTTTTTAAATTTTTTTTAGTAAATGCCCGTAGGTAATTTTATTAAACAAGAGAAATACAAGAACTAGGCAATGTCAGTACGTAGAATTATAATGTCCCCAAAGCACAAATAGATGTGTGCTGAACCAACGGAGAAATTACAAAGATATAGACTATTTCAAACTTGTATCTTTAGATTAGAATAGCAAAGGTGTGAACCTGTACGTTATCAGCAAAATTACATATGTAATTGTTATGTTTGGGTGAGAGCATAGAAGTTGTTTACAACCTTGTACAATTCCTGAAAAAGACCATGTAGAAGGAGCCACTTCCTGCAAACTGGCTTTCACAATTGCTTGAGCATCATCGAATATAGTTATTCTGGACCTGGGTGTCTTATTAGGATACACTGTTTGAAAAGGCGCGCCTGAAGCGCGAGGCACATGCCTCAGTGCCTCAGCAATAGCGAGGCGCAATGCTATTGCTGAGGCGCGCGCCTCAAGCGAGGCCCGAGGTGCGCACTTCAGGCGCGCCTCACAATATTTATGCTTAGATAGATTTTGGGTTCAAGTTATCGGGTTGTCGGGTTTTTAATTTAATTCTTAAACTTTAACCCGTTAAGATATTTAAAGAAATCTTAAAGGAAACCCCGAAAAACTCTAAAAAAAAGGAAAGAGAATTAAAAAAGGAAAAGAAATTGAAAAGGAAAAAGAAATAGAAAAGGGAAAGAGAATTAAAAAAGGTAAGGATAAGTTGTTGTCATCTTGATCGTCTTTATACATTGATGAAGAGCCAAATCGGGTTAATTTTGAGGATACAGTAGAAGAAGATATTTGGGATGAGAAATCTAAAGAAGAAGAAGAAGAAGAAGATTATGGCGATGCAAGTGATGAGAATGAGAATGAGTATCAGAATGATGTTTGAAGAACGATCAAATGAGAGCATTGGCACCATAATCATTTTTAAGTTTTAAGTTGAAAGTTGAAATATATATATTTTTAATTTGAGAACCTATATGCATGTGTTTTTTTTTTAACTTTTTTATGGTTATTTTGTTTTTGTATGATTATTTTTGGTTTTTTTTTTTTATGTAGAATATTAAATTAAATTAGGCTTAGTAAATATGCGCCTCGCCTTCTTGAGGCGCGCACCTCGTGGTGCGCCTTACTCCTAGGCTCTAGAGGAGCCTTGCGCCTCTTTGTGCCTCGCGTCTTTTCAAACTGTTAGGATCCCATAAGCCTCTCCCTCAGTGATAGAATGTAAGTAAATAAGATCCATAACATTATTGGGGTTAAAATTGTCACCTTCAAAGACAATGACAATTCCACATCTTCTAGCCAGCAGCACGAATTCCATGGTGTATTAAATTAATTTTTTGAGTTGTAAATACATCACTTTAAGGGCTTTCTTTTTGGAAGGCTTCCTTCAAGGCACGGTGCAATGCGTAGCTTTGTAAGCAACAATACGAGGATCATGCTTGAATTTCCTAAGTATTATAGTATTGATGCTTCCAAATTTTTTATAAAATAATAGAAATAAGGGCCAAAAGATTATCACACTTGTCTGTTTCTTAATAAATATAATCCATCCCGACAAGGAGGGAGGAACAAGCAATATCATATTTGTAACAAACTAGAGGTAAGAGCCGCACAACACATGAAAGAGGACAGAGAAGAAATAGGTGTTCGACAAATTCATCTTCCAAGTCACACAAGAGACAATGAGGGGACTAAGAAGTAATCTTTCTCTTGAAAAGAAACATTTGCAGGAAGTAATCTTTCACTTAAAATGTTATGATTCTAGGAAAAATAAAATGGCACTTCCAGATGGTATATATAGCTTCTTTTATAATATGAACCTGAGAAGAAGATGGTCGACTCATAAAATCATCAATTAATTAATTGGCCATTTTTATTGAGAATTTTCCATTTTGGTCACCTTTCCAAATAATCTTATCAGAGATATTTGAAGAGTATTGAGGAAGTCTAATTCGATAAATATGTGTAACATGACAGGGAATGAATAATGAATAATTTTAATAATTTGTTTGTTCGAACCATCAAAAACAATACGATTAGAGACATGAAAGGTCAATATAGGAGGGGATCAATTAAAGAGACCACAAAGAATTGAAGAATTACTGTAATAATTAAGAATGATTAACATTTAGATGCAAAATTTGTTTAGTGGGTAAACAAGGTTTCAACTCCGCTACAACCTCTACGAAGATGATGCACTATATGTGGTGAGTGGTAAACACCTGCTAGTAGACTGCGGCCAGCTAAAAACAACTAATTAACACCCTTCATGTTGTAAGCCATTATTCATCATGATTTGGCTTTTGGGACTCGCCTTCTGTTCTTGTCATCACTAGCCTCTGACTACTATTACTTATTGCAGCTGGCCATCAACACTGCCCCATAGTTGAACCTCCTTCACCATAGCTAAAGGATACTGATACCTACCACACTCATCCTTTGCTACCACTACCTGTAACCTCTATCATACACCTCTACCACATGTCATTTTACAATTTAGTAAACAAATCATTGTGAAAAATGAATGTGCTAGATATTATCCATTATAACACAATCGTAAGTAGTTCAACCTTAATAGAATAACTTTTATAGGACAATTAAAAGTAATAACTTTTGTTGGCTGACATTTACTTATCCAAATATACACTACGGGACAAATAATTTATGCTTAATATTTTAGTACTATCTTTAATGTGCTAGAATTGTAGCCTAGCATAAAAGCACTGAATGCAATGACGTTTTGGCCCATAGCACTAGGCCCTTAGTATCTGTTAGCTAAATAATTTTTTTAAAAAGGCAACCTTTTTGCATGATGCTTTTGCTACTACAAGGGCTGAAGAGGTGCCCCTGTAGTTAGACTTCAACTCCAAGTGGCAAATAGGCCATTTCCATGATTTTGAGTCCACGGCGTCAAATTTGCAATTGAGAAATCTATTACTCTAAGGCTCACCCTATGTTCTGGCCTTGCTTGAAATCAAGATGTAACCGTGGATCCTCAAGAACATAGAACCAATGACCATCAACTTTGTTGCTACTCTATTATGTTCTGAAGCTTGGATAAACTAGCTATTTCTTGAAGTTCAATACTTAATTGTATTTTTTCAGCCGGTAGTGGAGATGCAGAAGATTGCTTTCTCTAGATTCTCGGGAACCCTATTTTTTGTGTGTTTACAAAGAATTCTTATTAGTGTTATACATGTTACTCAATATCCTTAGGCACGGTTTGGTTCGGGGATAAAGCAAGGATAATAAAACTTATCCCTGCTATTCCCCCAAATAGGGTGTTTTTTAGCCCGGATATTTTATTCTGGCCAAACCTTACTATTCCCGGTTATCTCGGGATAGCTTGGGATAAACTATTCCATCCTTTTGGTAGAATGATGCTATTCCAAGGTTTAATTCCAAGCTTTATTAAAATTATAAATTGAATTAAAGTAAATTATGTAGAAACGATATATTACATATTATAATAAATTATTTTTATTAAATTTAAGTTTAAGTATAATTTGAAAAAAAATATTTTATATTATTTTTATTAAATTTATTTTATAAAAAATAATTTATATAATTTTTATTAAATTTATTTTATAAAAAATATTTTATATTATTTTTATTAAGTTTATTTTATAAATTTTTTTTAGTAAACTTTATTTTATAATAAATTATTTTTATAAAATATTATAATAAATATTATATTAATTAATTTTAAAATAAATTATTTTATAATAAATTATTTTATAATAAATTATTTTTTATAACAAATTATTTTATTCAATTATATTTTATATCAAATTCAACCATCACTTGTTTCTACCATCCTCTACTATTCAATAAAATTAACCACATGCAATTTTATTTATTCCTGATAATAGCAGTATGACAAATCAAGCATAATTTTACTTTTATTTCTGACTATCTCGAAGTAATAAAGCTATCCCAAGGATGAAAAAATTTATCCCAATGTTTGTTATCCCCGAACCAAATGAGGCCTTATAATAGGTCATAACTAATCATATTTTGGTTTTTAAGAGGTAATTTTGCCCCTCTTTTGCTTCAACAGATGCTATTCTTTTTTCTAAATGATGTTCTTCTCTTTAGTCCACTGTTAATTTGTTTATATGCTTTTCTCATAGTAGTTCCAAATTAATGAGAATGTGTGGTTGTCATTATATATAGCATTCTTTGTCAAACCCCCTTCCCTCTTTTCTTTGTCCTATTTTACCAAGAAGATATTATAGCCTTACATCTAAATGACAACAAAGCTTAGGGAAGTTTCTTAACTTGTTCACTGTTTCTAGAGATCTCTTTTCATGGATTTCTGTTTTTCTAAAATTTTCTTCTCACCTAAACAACAGCCGAATTTGGAATGAGACGTGGTTGGCTGGCTTCTTCTACAAACCGTGCAATTACGAATTATTTGTGAAGCAATCACTTAACATGGAGATGGCTATAGTAATGGCACGGGTATGCTCAATCTGTTTTAATTATTAAGTCAAGCTACTCCAATTTATTACTTAAGACTTAATGTGAGGCTATTATATAATTCTTTTGATGGTCTGTAGCTTCACCTAAATAATTCAGGGATAATTACATTATATTACTTTCTTTGTCTCATAAAGGATGCTGCCATGGATTGGATCATACATCTTGACACTGATGAATTACTACATCCATCTGGTGCTGCAGAGTATTCTTTAAGACGATTGCTAGCTGACGTCCCTATCAATGTTGACATGGTTATCTTTCCAAATTATGTAAGTAGGAAAGCTGCTTGGTAGATTGTTTTTTTTATAGCCATAACTTTTATTGCTAGCATTATCTTTTGTTTGTTTACTTTTCAGGAAAGTAGCATTGAACGAGGTGACATAAAAGACCCCTTCAGTGAGGTATGGTTGGTCCACCTTTTATGTGCCTTTATTTCTCTCATCTTTTCCAATTCTACTGTCGACTGTAGAAAGAACACTTGAAATTATTTCTTAGGCAACATGTATTGATAATGCTTTCTCCATAAGATATTTCTGTAGGTTAACTTGCCTGCATAACGGCATTGTTGAGCAATGTTCAATGTCCCAGTTTTTTCTAAATCCCAATTTTTTTGCAGATTTCTTAAAAGTAATTCTAGGAAGTCTTACATCCCAATTAAGTGATGTTTGCTATCATATAATTGAGTGATCAAACTTTTTTGTATTCAATATTCTTTAAAAAATTTGAAGGTTGAATAGCTAGGTGGAAGGATAAGATGACATAAATAGCATGGATTATAAATGATTTGAACTCCTCTAAGAATGTAACACATTTATCACTCTCCAAAGCCTCTTACAACAATGACACACTTTTTAATGATAGTTTGATATATGTAGATAAAGACACATAAATGTAGAAGAGAACTTTGTTATTCTTATTTTGTTCTTCATTACTCATCTTAACAAAACGACTTTCTACTTATGTTATACTCATATGATTTATATGGTTTCCGCAAGTAACTCAGGAGGCCGCAACCAATTATTGTATTGAGTAGAATTCAACTTCTAACAACTTCAGCCATTTTATCTTCCTTTTTTTCTGGATTGGCAAAAGAATTCATTTCTTTGTCCCGACATTAGCACATTTTAATTATGATTTGCTAATTTTCTTGCACAAATGGTCTAATAAGCTTGGTTTCTCATGTTAATGATAGGAAATATCTTGACTAACATAGTTGGTCCGACAAATTCACATTTATGCGGGAATATATTGGAAATCACATGTTCCTAAATGATTTATTGTTATGGTCTCCTGTTCCTAACTGTAGTTTTGATACCAATTGATAGATTAATCGTCTCCATCGACACCTCTCTACTCTAAGGGGAAGAGGAACCTCCTTTTCTAATTTAGCCTAAAGTAGAAACCATACGAAGAATCACTTTTTTATTAATGAAATTGATCCATGATTACAAAAGATGAGAGCCTCTTATTTATAGGTCTAGAATTATTATAATTATCCTAATATGATAAGAAAAACTAAATAAGAATAGGATAAAATAAAAGATATTCCTAATTTAGTAGATATCTTAAATAAAATGTCTTTCGTAGTGTGACACCCCACTTTCCAGAGGGTCACCTATCCTAGAAACTACTCTAGTTCTAGCACGCTCAACCCTCTTAATTTCTTGGGCCTAGCCACCACCCAAAATGCTATAGCCGGGATAAGAGATTTAGTTCTATTATATCATTTATATATAAGACTATTCCAAATTCCAGAGGTGTCACATTCCTCCCCCATTCAAGCTCTGACGTCCTCGTCAAGCTCAGGCACACTCACAAGTACCAGACCATGTGAGACTCGTCTCGCTAGCCTTAGCCGACCTTGTAAGGAGCTGCACTCCACCCACAACGGTTATTTGCCAGGAAGTTGCGTTTTACCCGCTATATAACTCTGGCTCAGCCGAGACTCATCTCACATTTCCGGCTGGTGATTGGCTCCAATACCAACTGTGATGCCCCACTTCCCAGGGGGTCACCAATCCTAGAACTACTCTAGCTCTCGCACGCTCAACCCTCTTAACCTCTTGGGTCTAGCTACTAGCCAAAATGGTATAGCCGGGTTAAGAGATTTAGTTCTATTATATCATTTATATATAGGACTAATCCAAATTCCGTGAGTATCACACGTAGTCTAATAAGTAAAATAATTTTAATCTAATAAGAAAAAGGCTACAAGTTCGGTCGAATTAGAATTCGTGAGTGACTCTGACTAGGATATGTGAATTATCTTTAACAATCTCTTCCCTTTGAAGCACAATTTTTTCTCAAGGTGTGAGCTAATGAAGTGTAATAGTTGGTGATGGAGGCCGGGTAATCTTGTTCATGCAACAAACTTGATTATTGGTGAAGTCATGTCGATATCCTTGTGTAAATAATCTCTATCCAAAATTTTCCAAACTTGAATCTTTATTAGGGCATCGTGTTGATATGATACCTTATATGGCTTTGTAATGGTCGACAAAGCTTGCAATGGCATTAGGCCATCTGATGGTAGTGGTGGCGTAATTGGAACAATCAGTGATGAGGATAATGATATTGAAATAGGTTGTGGTAGTAACACGATGAAATTGGAGTGGTCATTGGCTAAACAAAACGATCAAGGCCGATGATGGTTGGTCATTGCGTGGAGGAGCTTGGAATTCTATTTGTCGATCGATAATCTGTGAAACAGTTGGATCGCTACCATGACGAATTTTGAACCTATTATCAGCCAAACGAGATTTATTCCAATTGACTTGCTAGCGTATTTCTGATGCTGATGATGAGGCGCCATCTTTTAGTCGTAAACTTGCTTTAAACGTTTCAAGTTGGTGCATCATTTGTGATATATAAGCTTTTAACGCTTGAATTTGTTGATTTTACATTGCTCCACAGCTTTTAATTGGTTATTATTTTCTTGTGGCACACATTATCCGATATTGCTTCCTCTCTGTCCTGATTCATCATTGCGAGTCAGAACCATAGATTTTCAAAAACTCTTTTAGATGTCATGTATAGGATTTTTTTAAAATAATAAGAATTGACGACAATAAATTTAATTAAGTCGAGAGCTTTTAGCTAGATTAAAGTTGTCTCAAATTAGGCGAGGGCGAACTCATTTAGTAGTAAACGACTCGGTTTGGCTTGTAATGGCTCGAACAGCTTCAAATTCTCTCGCCGAGGCACTCATCGTGAGTGAAAGTTGATTTAGATTGATACCCTAGATTTCAACACCCAGCAAAGATAGTACGCAGGACGTCGAGTGCGTCGGAAACCCTGATTTTGGATCAAACGCAAATGCGAAGGAGAAGACAAAATCTTCAGCTTTGGATTTGGCAAGACTTTGATACCATATTTTTAGGATCTTCCACTCCTAATTGTAGTTTTGATACCAATTGATAGATTTATAGTTTCTGCCGCACGCCTCTCCGCTTAAAGGGGAAGAGAGTTTTTTCTTTTGTCTAACTTAAGCCTAAATTAGAAGCCATAAGAAGAATCACTTCTTTTTTAGTAAAATTTATCCATGATTATAGAAAAGGCTAGCCTCTTATCTATAGACCTAGAATCATTATAATAATCCTAATATGATAAAAAAACTAAATTAGAATAGGATAAATCAAAAGATATTTGTAATGTAGATGTCTCAAATAAAATATCTTTCTTACTCTAATATGAAAAAGACTACAAGTTTGGTTCAATTAGAATTCGTGAGTCCGAGGATCCGTGAACAATCATAAAATTAAGTTATCATTTTACTATTTTCCTGATGTTATTTATGCTAATGCAATGTGTAATGCTGCATTCATATATACATATTTTGCTCTCTTACTAGGTATCAATGTTCAAGAAGAATTATGATCATCTCCCTAAGGAAACGTATTTTGGCATGTATAAGGAAGCAACACGTGGCAACCCTAACTATTTCCTTACTTATGGAAATGGAAAATCAGCTGCACGAATTCAGGACCATCTCCGTCCAAATGGTGCACATAGATGGCACAACTATATGAAGAACCCAAAGTAACATAATTTCCTTTTGTATATGTGCATCCTGATCTAGAGATCTTGTAGACTTTTTCTTTTCTTTCTGCTTATCAGTTTTATTAGAATATTTTGCTTGACAAGATGAAAGTCTAATATATTTTTACGGCTTCTGTATCATTACTTTGACAGTGAAATCAAGCTGGAGGAGGCTGCAGTTCTACATTATACATACACAAAGTTTTCTGACTTGACTTCTCGACGTGATCGGTGTGGGTGCAAACCAACAAAAGAAGATGTCAAGAGATGTTTTATGTTGGATTTCGATAGAGATGTGAGTTTGAATAATTCCAGCTTTTGCATCTATTTGTCATTTATTCTGTGAACTATTTAGTATCCATTTATATTTCCAGTCTTCTGCAAAATTTGCGTTTTTTGTTTGAATACATCAAACATGATTTTCTAGAAGACACAAGGTTATAGCTGTCGGTAGATGCCTTTGTGGCTAATGAAATCTATCAACAGGTTCACTGCAAACATTTATTAACCATAACTGATTTTGTTAGTTATATTTTATCAGTACAAAGTTTTAATGTAATGAAATCAATATAGTGACCATTGAGTACCATCAGAAGGAAAAAACTTCTTTTCATATATAATATCAGGAGTATATAAACAAGCTGACATTTCAAAAGTTTTATTAATGCATTACACATTTACGACACATAGACTTCTATTAATGCTTCTGCCTTTTTAGGTTTCTATATTTATTTACTAGTCTTCTGTCCTTCCATAAGAGAAATGAATTGGCTGCATTAGCCTGGAAGAAATCAAACACTAATTAAACCTCAAGTTGAAAGGCATTAAACAAGTCATGTGGATATTTTTGGGTAAATTGCACTAATCCCCAAATTTATGGTCAAGTTTCAGTTCGGTCCTCGAACTTGAAGTTTGATATTTGAATCACTACACTTCTGAAAGTATTTCACTTCATGTGGATTTTTTTGGGTAATTTCACTGGTCCCCAAATTTACGGCCAAGTTTCAGTTTGGTCCTCGAACTTAGATATTTGACACCCTACACTTTTGAAAGTATCTCACTTATTGTCCTTTTCCTTACTGTTAGAGGGAAAATTATTGCCAACATTGGTGCATCTACACATCCGTGCACCACGCATGTAATGGCCCTTGATCCCATCCTCTCTTAATCGTACCATCCAGTGAATTGCAGCCTTTTCTCTACTTAGAAATTGGGTTTTTGATTGGAAGTATGAGAGAGACTGAGGGCTTATGGATTTGTTGTGTATGGTTGTATTGATAAGCTGGGTGCAGGCAATAATTTTTTTTCTAAAGCGAAGGTAAAGTGAAATGCTTCCGAATAGCTGTGAAATGTTGAATCCAGAAGATTGAGGACCAAAGTGAAACTTGACTAAAAATTGAAGGATTAGTATACCAAAATGAAACTTGATTGTGAAGGATTAGTAGTGCAAATACCCTTTTGTTATGCTTTAGTCAAGATGAGAACAGTATAATTGCAAGAATCATTCATTACTCGAGTAGTAATTTCGGTGCCTGTTTGGAAATTTCAGAATAAAGACTAATGTCCTATTTCTAATAGCTCCAATAGGCAATCTGTAGGATTCATGGTATGTTGTTCCTATTTAGATACTCCTGTTATTGAAACCAGGGAATAATGGCAGAGCAATAAATCATATGGGACTGAAACTTAGCTAAACATGTGATAATACCGAAGAATATCCTTGACTTAGATGGCCAGAAGACTAAAAACAGTGACCCAGTAAAGTGACTGTGAAGTGGCCAGAAGACTTAAAAAACAGTGACCCAATAAAGCGACTGTAAAGTAGGAACTAATTCTGTTAGAGAATGGTAGTGACAATCTTGTTTATTGTTACTGCTTGGGCACCCAACCTTGCATAAATTCAACTTTTTCTCATTTTAGTGACCATTTAGATTTTTTTACTTTGCCAAAAGGTTCTGCTTGGGCACCCACTCCTGAACTTGTTATTTGAATTATATGAGCCTTTCTATCACCAGTCTATTTGCATCTTACTCAGTTTGCTTATAGCTATTTGAATGCATCATTAATGCATCCTTTAAAAATAAACAGTTGCCAGTAATATTTTTGGAGGTTGGTCAAATGCTCTTGCTTGAGTCCCAGTCTTATTTGGGATTTTGAATTTATTCTTTTATTTTCTGCTACTTTATTTTTTTTTTTTATTTCACACAAATGACTGCTAGAGTATAGACCACATTGTCAAATGGGATATAGACCCCTTCCGTGTCACCCACATTCATGACTGCGAAATCTGATTATGAAAAAGAAAGAATCATTTGCATATTATATCATCGCTCAATTTCTTTGTTACTTGGCTTTGCAGGCTTTTATAATTGCATCGACTGCTACTGAGGAGGAAATGCTACGCTGGTAATATTTCAAACTATATTAGATGTTTTAAGTGCTATAATTCTGTCTCATACAAGGGAGAGCATAAATTCATTTAACGATCTTCCCAGCTGGAAGCCTGGAATATATATTCTACTTGATGGATTTGTAGAATGTTCACATTTCTTATTGAAGCCAACAAATTCTCTCTGCCTTTTTGACCCATTTGTAACATTACTTTACCACGCCAAAAGTTATACTAATACTAACTTTGTTCCGGGCTTCCAGGAAAGGTCCAACTGTGTAATTAGTGAAACATATAGATTTTAGGCATCTTCTATTAGCTCAAATTTCTGTTCCTTGTCAGGTACAATGAGCACGTCGTCTGGACAGACAAACAGTTAAATCTAAAGCTTCTCAGGAAGGGAATCTTGACACGAATCTATGCTCCAATGGTATCTACTGCTTTTTATATTAGCTATGTTGGATTAATTTAATTTTGTAGATAGCAAAATGAAAATCTCTGTTAATTATGGTGGTTTTCCAGCATTATAGCCTTGAACTCCTCATGAGTCCCTAGTACTGATGTTGACCAATACCTTTTTTAGGCAATTGTTCAAGGTTTGCGTGAGTCTGGCATCTTCAGCTCCGCTATAGCATCAGCTCAACCAATCTCCAGGGCTAAAGTTTTGGCTTCAAACGACGGTACCCAAAACAGAACTCGTGCTAATCCTAGCGGCTTATCGGTAAACTCGGTGGAAACAGCCGGCAGTAAAGATTCACAGGCATTGGCAAGGAAGATCTTGGAAGTTGGCGCCACTACGGAGGCTGTTCCACCAACGTCACCACCTCACTTGGATGAACTCTATCAGCGCGAGCAATGATGGGTATTCAAATTTGCTTACTTGGTATAGTATTGAATATCCATTTAATTCGACCCAAAGAAAAGCATAGAGGGCTCTCTTTTCGAGGATGTAGACCATTTTTGTGGTGATTTATTAATTGGCTCTTCCCGATCATTTTACCCAATCGCTGTTTATATAGGTTCACATGTTTTTTTTCTCCGCTACAGTTTTGGAAAGCAGGTAGGATGACAATTTTTCATGGGTATACAGAAATTGTTACTTTGAGGAATTTACATGACATATTAACGCGTCGAGCCCCCCATTTTTTTTTTTTCTCTGTTATGTAATTAGAGATATTTATGTAGGAATTACTTGGGACACTAACACTAACGTTTGTACTTAATTCATCGAGATCAATTCAAAAACAGTTTTTTTTTTTTTTGTATAATTTTTTACTTAATGGGGTATTTCTCTTGAGTTCCTTTTCATTTTCATCCTCTACTGAAATACCTTAATTTACTAATCTTCTGTTTTACATAAAAAAATTGTGCACCCTCGTAAATATCTGCTGGCCTGCTGTTCAAATTTTATGTTGTTTACTTCTAACCGAAAATTTATCTCCTTGCTTTTCTTTGGACGCAACTTTCTTATTTATCCAGGCCTTAGGATGTAGTAGTTTCACAACAACAACAACAACAACAAAGCAAAGATTAAATTCTTTTAGTTACTCATGCTGGCACCTCGCCGAAATTGCTGCATCTTATTTAAATGAATTTATACGGAAGTCTAAGGAATTATGGGCTGGAGAAAATTGTGTCCGAATTTGTAGAAAATTTAAATTGGGTGTCCGGATCCGAACCTGGTTGGATTCATTTCAAGGTAATTTTTTGTTAAAAAAAAATTAAATTATATTAATTCCATTCCATATAAACTTTCAAAACAAATTATTTAAAATTTAAAAATAACTCGGTATAATTTAAAACTATTTAAACTATTAGTGTGAAGCCGGATCGTTGACAAGATTTGTATTTGTCCGATCTGAATGTTAATCCGGACAAAATAATATTCGATTCTGATTTTTCAGACGAAATTCTTAGTTCTTATCCATCTATTTCAATTGCATTGGGATTCGCCCAATTTTTTTCCAATTATTTATTTTATTTTATTTTTTCTAAATTTTTTAGGGTTTTTTTTTTTTGTTAGATCTTTAATATTTATTTACTGTCTGAATTAAATTTATGTTATAAAAAAAAAATTCGTTAATTTAGATTGAAATGGTTGCTGTAAAAAAAAAAAAAAATCATTACTAAATTATAGCTGTTGTCTAAATTAATAGTTTTTTTTTTTGTTAAAAAAATTGATTACAATGATTGAGAAATACTAAAGATCTAAATATAAAAAAATAAATTGGCCACAATTAAGTCTAGAACAAATAGTAGATTTGACACAAAAGGGCATCCATCATTCAGCTACTATTATTATATATACTGTTTCATTATCCTAACGACAGAGTGATCGATGTTTGGATCCGCAACCAACCTTCTTTAAGTGGATACGAATAACTCGAGAAATGGAAAGAATCCCTCCTTAATTACTATCGTATTGCGCACTCGTTTGCCTTTATAATTAATAAACCCCCACATAATTCAATCACTACCCCTCCTATATCTCCTTCTATATATGATCGAGCAGTACAAATGATAAGTTTATATAGACGCATCATTTGTTTGGTGTTTTTACTGTTCTTACTATTGGAATGGTGGTGCACAGCGGCGACGAACAAAGGCGGGAGAGGTGGCAAGTGGGAGCTCCTCCTCAACAACTCCGGCGTAGTTGCAATGCACATGGCCCTCACGCATCGAAACACTGTCCTCATCTTTGACCAGACGAGCGCCGGCCCCTCCCGCTGCCGCCTGCACCACCATTGTAGCCGTCGCCAACCAATCACGTCGTGCTGGGCACACTCTGTTGAGTACGATATTGCATCCAATACCGTCCGCCCCCTCGTCCTCCGCACCGACACGTGGTGCTCTTCCGGTGCGTTCCTCGCTGACGGCACGCTTGCCCAGACCGGCGGCCACGGTGAGGGCTCACGCAAAATTCGATACTACCTTCCCTGCTCCGACCGCCGGTGTGAGTGGGAGGAGTCGAATGCTTCGCTCGCCAATGAGCGATGGTACTGTTTGAATATAAAACATTAAATATTATGCAACGATTGTTTTATAAAATATCATAAGTGTCAATATTTTTTAATGTCTTAAAAGGTTTTCATAATATCTCGAGCCTACACACCACGAGCCTTGAATAGAAAATATTGAAGATTATTATTTAATAGTTAAAGCTTCTAAAGTAATTGATTGCAGGTATGCAACAAACCAAGTCCTGCCTGAAAATGATCGAGTGTTCATTGTCGGTGGCCTCAAAGTCTTCACCTATGAATTTATGCCAAAGTCTTCATCATCGGAGGGCGCCTTTGAGCTGCCATTCCTACGCAAAACTCGGAGTCGAAGGGAAGGAGGCGGCAACCTCTACCCTTTCGTCCACCTCTCTACTGATGGCAATCTATTCATTTTCGCCAACCGTGATTCCATCCTTTTCAACTACCACCGCAACTTGGTCATCAAACACTTTCCGACAATACCCGGAGACGGCGGTCGTAACTACCCAAGCACGGGGTCTTCAGTGATGCTCCCACTGGAGTATAAAGACGGGTTCCGCAAGGCGGAGGTTATGGTATGTGGAGGAGCTGCCGCAGGTGCCTTTCGTACGGCTAAGAAACACCATTACTTGAAAGCTTTAAGCTCTTGCGGTCGCCTCATCATCACCGCCGATGACCCTCAATGGGCGATGGAAGAGATGCCCGGGCCACGTCTCATGAGCGACATGATAATCCTGCCAATAGGTGAAATCTTAATCATCAACGGCGCATCACGCGGATGTGCTGGCTGGCAGAAGGCTATCAACCCTACCTACCACCCTTACCTCTATAAACCAAAGAAGAAGATTGGCACAAGATTTTCGGTACTACGCCCTTCGAGTATCGCAAGAATGTACCACTCATCAACCATTGTTCTCCCAGATGGGAGAATTCTAGTGGCAGGAAGTAACCCCTATAAGCAGTATCTGTTAAATAATAATGTACGCTATCCGACTGAGTTAAGGGTGGAAACCTTTACCCCTCACTACATGGGAACATTTTATGACAACAAGAGGGTTTCAAATGTTTCAATAGAATACAATAATGGGAGTAACGGAATAAGGTATGGGGAGGAGTTCAACGTAAGATTCAAACACGAGAGGTGTTCGGAGGAGATCAGCTTCCATGCATATGCACCTTCGTTTGCAACACACTCAATATCAATGAGCCAGAGAATGTTGAAACTGGAATATCGTGAGTTGGTGAGGGAGGCGGGTGGCACGACACATTTCGCAATTGTTATGGCTCCACCTTCTCCTGTAATAGCTCCTGCAGGATTCTATTTGCTAACTGTCGTTAACGGGGGAATACCTAGTAAGTCTGAATGGGTGAAATTTGTTCATGGATGAAAGGATTGTGGTGATTATGCAAATGAATGTTGCAGTTAATTCATTTTGAGGGAATTTACTTTGTTGTGATACTCTATATTTTTCTTCTTTTTTTTTTCCTTAGGTTTTTATTTTTAATTAGTGATAAAAAATGTCAAACTTATCATCATTCACTACACCAAAAAGCATTTGTAGAGACGGTTCTTAGTTATCATAGCGGCGGTTTAAACCGCCTCTGGACCGCCGACGTAGACACCGCCTCTACATTGTAGAGGCTGTTTGGAGGACCGCCGGGAAATACTAGAGGCGGTCCTCTAGTGGCGGTTTTGACCACCGCACCAAAAATTTTTTATTTAATTTTTTATATATATATTTTTAATTTTATAATAATATAAAGGCGGTTTAAACCGCTACTACGAAAGTTGTATTGTAGAGGCGGTTCAAACCGTCTTTACTGATATTATTTTATAGAGTTTGTTTAAACCGCCTCTGCAAAGGTTTGCTATTTAGAGACGGTTTAACCCGCCTCTACATATTAATAAATTCTTATTACAATGAGCCGATTAGAACCGCCTCTATGTAAAAAAATAAAATAAAATAATATATTTAATAATTATTTTGAATCGTATTTATACACATAACATTACAGATTCGACGACAAACATATAAAATTTAACATTTAATTTAAAACATACACTAACAACACAAGAAACAAAATAATTCTCAATAAAAAATAAAGAACATCATCAACACCTTCATAATTTATGATAACATATCAACCAAAACATATAACATATCGTTCAATAGTTATCATAGAGAGTAAAAATGCCGTAATAAAAAAACTTTAATAGTTTGTTAACATTTGAGTTGTCAATCATTCACAAAATTTAAATTGCTTTTTAATGTCCTTCATTTGTGGGCTTGTGACTTGCATTCGACAACAATTTATTTGGAGAAAATGTCTGAACCATATTTGTTTTGCCCCCAACAACCTAAAAAAAATTAAACATCAAAAAAATTATTAGTTATATGACAACCCAATAATATATATATATATATATATATATATATATATATATATATATATATATATATATATTATTGCTTCATATGACAATTATATAACACCGAGTATATGAGAACTTGAAAAAGAAAAATCAAAGAAAATATTGTCGCCACTTCGGAACTCCAAAATCAATTTGCTGTAACTATATTTATTTTTTTGCTAATGCGTGTTTTTATCTCTCTTGAAAATTAATATAAGATAATTCTCGACGTATGGCATTGTTAAAAACCGTTCCTTGCTATGTTTATTCACGCATTATGATAGTTTCTAGTTTTGCTATTTCTGTCATTAGAACTTCGTGTTCTATAAATAACCATAAACTATAACATTGTAATTGTCATAATGCTGTTGCAGATTGTTATGATGGGGCTGATGAATATGACGGCAAGGCCAACTGCCAGAATACATGCTGGGAGGTTGGAAAAGCAGCGAGGGAGAAATTGAAGAAAAAGATAGCAACTTTTAAAGATGAGATAGTTATTCAGAACCAGGAAGTCGAAAAGGCGAAACAAGCATTTGCTAAAGATGAAGCAAAGTTAACAAAACTTAAAAATGAAGATATGCATATATATATATATATATATATATATATATATATATATATATATATATATATATAATTTGCGATTAATTTAGCATACATGTGATAAATTTATTTTTAGCTGAGCCATTTCCTCTCGCATCTCTCGTATTTCTTCTTTGAGCCTTTTTACTTTGTCTGATTAACTTTCTCTTGATTCATCTATTGTAGGTAATATATATGTTTTACGCCATAATATGATCTTAGCGTAAGTCCCAACCCTAAACTTTTCACACGTCCATTATGCTTAGGACCCATGACATCTAGAAAGGCTTCATCTATCAGCTTGTTCGTATCAGATTCGGAATCTTGTGAAAGTCTAATAAACTTTACATGCGCATCATCCTATTAGAGATTTGAAAAAAAGTATTAATATTTCACAAATTATATGAATGTTAAATATGACTATGTGATAGAAAATTATACTTACCAAATTTTTCTTCGCATTCTCATTCACAAAATCTCCATTCTTTTTCTTATGAGTTTACTCTCATAAAGTAAGCCGATCAGGTTCTTTACCAAGAATAATTTTCTATAATTATAAATAATAATTTGTAAATTATACAAATACATGACATATTACTTAAAATAAAATAAATTTAAATATCGAGCTATTACCATTTTCTTTCGCTTCGTTGCATAACTTTTTCTTCCCGAAGTATGGGTCATCTTCACCATTTTTGCAAAAGTTGAATTAACTTGACAGCGTTTCTACAATAAATAAATATGTTAAAAAGTGAACAATGCACTATCAACATTGCTATAAAAATAAAACTTTTATACCTTACTTTTCTTGGTGGACCAATATGCTACTAGACTAGTCCATTAATCTCTAATCACACATGTTGGTACATTGTCAACTAATTCTTGAATCGGTTTGTCTTCTGAAAAGAATTCATATTTTAATCCACTTTTATAATCTCTCCACTTTTTGTTCAATAATGCCAACACCCAATGTCTCGTTCCCTCAGCATATCTAAATAGGGTTAAAAAAAAGGAATAGAAGGACAGTTTTCAAGATTCATAAAATAAAAAGTTTACTGTTAAAAATCTAATATAATAAAAGTATATAAGTATACAATAAAAAAAATAATGAGCAAAGATGAAAGAACCTCAATATGTTTTAGCATTTTTTCCTTGAATGGATTAAAAATTTATTATCCCATGGTGGAATATTTAAAGGAGCAAATGTTCCATTTTTCGTGATTACTCCTAAA
This sequence comes from Tillandsia fasciculata, assembly GCA_029168755.2. Classification (NCBI taxonomy): domain Eukaryota; kingdom Viridiplantae; phylum Streptophyta; class Magnoliopsida; order Poales; family Bromeliaceae; genus Tillandsia; species Tillandsia fasciculata. Next base: position 9,379,098 of record CM054936.1, read on the forward strand.
AATAATCCAAGGACAGATCCTGTATAGGTGCACGGAACTCCATATTTATCAACTTTGACATCAATCCTCTCTCCTTCAAGCAGGCTCCACACATATGCCATTGTTGTTATTCTTCGTTTCTTATGTCAATTTTTATCAGCATCTGAAAATAAACTTAAATCTGTTAACTTCAATAGAAAATCAAGCTTATACACTACATAATTAATAAATAATTTTGCTTACCAATGATCCAAAGAAATAAATCATTTTGTTTATTATTTTCAATCTCAGTGGTACTTGCATTTGTAGGAGTTTCTGAGGAAAATGGTGAATGCTCATCTCTTACAGGTCCTTGAACTTCCAAGTCATCTTGAGGGGTAGATCTAACTGCAGAAGCAACCGGTTAAAACTTGTGCATACTTTTTACACCCAACCTTACATTGCTCTCTCGACTGCCGAAGTGGAATACATTTTAGCGGAAAGTTGTGCAACTCAATTGATTTGGATGAAGAGTGTATTGAGTGACTTCCGCATCCCGGCGACTTCGGTAACAATACTTTGTGACAACACTAGTGCCATTAACATTTCTAAAAACTCTGTGTTGCACTCAAGAACAAAACATATAGAACTTAGATATCATTTTCTTAGAGAGCTAATTGAATCAAGTACTTTACAACTTTCTTATGTTTCAACTGAAAATCAATTAGCCGATATTTTGACAAAACATTTGGATCAAAAACGTTTTATTCAGTTGCGAAAAGCAATAGGAATGCTTTCTTTGAAATAACAATTTTTGAACCATTGCTTAGGTTAGGTTTTATTTTGTGTTTTGTGTTTGTATATAGAACATTAACTGAGCATTTGTTAAATTGACTTTAATTGCATCTTTTTATGTTTTGAGAAATCTATTATGATTTGAATATCATTATAATTCATTTGATGCAATGATCATTTATATCAATTATTTCATCTTTAATTGATCAAAGTCAAATCCTCTCTCAATGATCTCCTAGTATAGTTTTTATCTTATTTGATAATTGAGTTAAGTATGAACATGAGATCAATGGTTGGTTGAATATTTAATATTTTACATAATTGATAACCAATTGAGGGGGAGTATTATTTAAAGTTTCATGCTCAAAAGATGTGGAAAAAGTTACATCCCTAGTAGAGTGTGAATACTACCACCACATGGAGGAAAGAACTACCACCTTGGTCGTCCGAGTACTGTGTGCAGCTACCACATGTTTACCAAGTATGGTGATTTCTTATTTATTAGATAAAATACTTTTTGGAATACATGGCTTTGGTGAATTCCAATGTTAGCATAAGGTGGGATTTCAAATTGAAAAATACTCAAAGAGCCACTTCCCTAGATATATTGACTAGATATGTTATCTAATTTATTTGGGGATGCCAAACATCTATCGATCTTTATGTCTTCATTTTTTTTATTCAATTGATGATTTGATAAACACGTTACTCATTAGATCGTGATTGATGTTTTGAACTTGCTCAGCTTTAGAGGATATAACTTTTATAAATTTTCGTTTCATTATTTGATTATTAATGATATATTTAGCATAATCTATTTCTTTTGATATGAAACGATACTTTTTATTTAAAGTTGATATGCAAGATTGTTTACATTCTTTTTCTGAATTTTTAAAAATTTATACAAATTTTTCTGGAGAAAAAGTTGCAGGCAGTCCGGACTGGATGGACTCAGTCCGGATCCCAAACGATGGGATTTTCTGCGCGAAACCGATCCGGACTGAACTCGAACTCGATCCGGACCGCGACTAGATTTTAATCGAAACGAATGGTCTTTTGATTTCTGTTCTCTTCTAAACTTTTGTTTCTAGCTTCCTAGAGTTTCTCTCTCTAGAATCAAGAAGGTTTGGATCTTTTGCAACTTGTTTTCACTCGATTCAAGTAAGTTCTTTTGATCAAAACCTCTGTTTTTCACGGTTTTGCTATTGTTCTTCAAAACGTGAGTGGATTTCATGCTATGAATTTGTTTTTAAACAGTTTTTGGTCAAATTTTTATTAAATAAGAACTCTGGATACATTAGTTTTGTTTCTATGCCTTGTATTCATTTGATTAACAAATTTTTGGGCTTCGATTTCTAAAAATTCGATTTTAGGGTAAAATTTGGAAATTTTTGAAAATTATGTGATTGATCTATTTTTATAATTTTTTTTGCAAAACTAACTTGATTCCTAGTCTCTATACATTATAAGGATTGTTCGGGTAAGATTTTTTAAATTTTTGAAAATTAAACAATTTTTTCATGTTCTTTGAATTCTTGCTCACAGGCGACTTCTTCAATACCCTTAACCAAGATGATGTTTGGTTGGATAATAGCGCTAATTGTTGCCATGGTCAGCACGCGACGAACAAGCTCAAGAGAATGAAAAGAACTCAAGCTGAAGGGGAATATGTTTCTCTTAACGAGTCAGATACGGAATCAGAGAACTGGGATAAAGTCCTTGAGGAAACAATAGCATTGGCTGCAGCAGCAGAAAATTGGAAAGCCCCTGCTTCTTCGAAGGCGAAGACTCTGCCTACAGCTGCTGAAAAGGGAAAAGCTCCAATGCAACAAACACCTTTGTCAATGAAGAGAAAGACCGTTGCAAAGAGGAAAGGAAGAGCTCATGGAATAGAGATTGACGAGTCATCTGGCAAGTGAGCCGCCTCCACGTGATTTTGTTCACATTAGCACAGAAAGGATGAAAGATTTTGAGAAACGAGAATATATCGGTGAGAGACATGTAAATGTCGCAGCTCTCAGGGAACGATCTGCAGCGTTTGGAACCCTGTTTGATCAAGCACGACTTGCACAAGTCTGTAAATTTTCGAAAACTTCAGGATATTGTCTTCATCTTGTGAGGACGTTTTACTTATGTGCTACGCAGCTTCAAGATCATGAGGACGGACCCAAAGAATTTGTTACAATAGTTCAAAATGTCAACCTCAAGATCACACCTCAACTGATTGGAGAAGTGCTGGGAATGAATGCCCAAGTCAAAGGGATTCATTATTTGAAGGGACATGTAATGTCCAATACAACCTGGAGGACGGTTGTTGATGGAATCTGCTTGCCTGATACCCGGTTAGCGGGAAATCCAGTTCTTTCAAAGGAACTTCGACCGGAGTACAGATATTTGAACTTTATTGTTTGCTACAACATCTTACCAAATATGCAAACTAAGGTTCTCCGTTGGGATAGAATGTTGTTTTTATATCTCCTTGGACATCCCGAAGCTTCGTTGGGATCGAATTTCAACATTCCTTATCTCATCTGGTCAAGGATGGCGAGATATGTGGAAAATGTGCATCCTACTGAGCGACTTCCATTCCCATTGATTATAATGCGGATTTTGAGAAAATTTGATGTCGACATTCGTTCATCAACTTATATGCACAGTCTAGGAATGATCAATGACACTACCATTGTGAAGTCACTCTCAAGTAAACTAGATGAGAGCCCAACCCCTCCAAGGAGCAAGAGAACCTCAGCACAGCAAGCAACAACAGCAACAGCAAGAGTAGCAGTACCAGCTTCTACTTCAGAGGATGAAGCCTCTGTGACGTCAATCTATAAAGAATAACAACGACTATCATCTGAACAAGAACGCATGTTAGAGGAAATAACTAAGATCTCAATAGACATGGTTCAGATTTCTGCCGACCAAGCTGACTTGAAGAAAAAACACAAATCTCTTGCCAAATTGGTTAAGAAGATTTTTCACAAACTTGGATGCAGCAGTTCGGATGAAAATGACACTGATTGATGTTTTCTTAAGTTTTCATTTTGTTTTGTTCTAATGTCTTCTCTTGCAGATTTTTAGTTTCTTTTCTTCATTTTTAAGAACTTTGCTTTACCCTTTTTTTAACTTTGGCTAATTTTTGTGACAAAAAGGGGGAGAGACATAGACATTGAACTTGAATGTTTGGACTTGAACACTTGAACACCTTGAAAACTTTGAACGTGAAGGTAGGTAAGTTCTAAGTTGAACTTGATCATGCCCCGACTAACTATTTGGGCATGTAATATTACTAACAAGTTGCTTGATAACTGACATATTTTTAACTTGTTAATTATTTTGACATGACATTTGGATCTTAATGATTAGGGATGTGTGAATCTTTGTTTACTAAATTTTCATACATATCTGATAATTAATGTCATGGTGAGTATAAACTCTATCTCTCTGATTGATTATTGAATGTTTAAATTCTTGAGGTATCTAACGATTTCTTTTGTCAAGAATTATTTCTTTTGCAGAGAGTACAAACGTCTAAGTCTAGAGTCTGTTTTAGGAGTTTATCTCTTGTATTCATTTTTATTTGGATCATACTTGTAAATTTTTGTTGTATGGTGATAGCAAAAAAAATATCCTTTTGAATTTTTTAAGTGGATTTTTGTTTTGTCACGAAACCGCCAAAGGGGGAGATTGTTAAGGATTTTATTTTGGCGTATTTTGTGAAGTGGTATAAGTCTTAAAAATTGAAGATGAAGAATTGTGGATCAATTACACCAATCTCAAGAAAAATGGATTCAGAATGATCAGGTACGTTTAACCAAATAATTTTGGTGATCCGAATACATTTGTGTAGTTTAGAAATACTTGGATAAGTTTTCAGTGCATAAAAATAAAAAATTGAACAAGTTGGATGTTTAGGATCCGGATCAGACCATTTCAGTCCGGACCCCGAACATAGTTTAGTTCATGAGGAATTCCAGTCCGGACCTCCCCTGTTTCAGTTCGGACCCCGAACCTTAAATTCTGCAAAATTGCATGAACAGTCCGGACCTCCTCTGTTTCAGTCCGGACCCCGAGCTGCGTTTTTCAGAAAATCTTCTAGAAAAAGACGACAGTCCGGATCAGCCAAATCCAGTCCGGACCGTCGTGCGGGAAAATTTTTGTTAAGTCAATTTTTTATGCTTATCTCTTTTCAAAGGTTTCTAACCTATAAATACAACCTACATTCATATTTTAGGGTAACCGAGAATTAATCGAGATAATCAAAAAATTATAGAAAAATCCATAAATATAGAGAAGAAAGGAAAACACGATTAAATTCATATTTCTTCATCTATATTGATCAATTTGATTCTACAGTTTCCAAACTCCTATTTCTTGTAGAATCAAATTGATGAATACTTAGATGGTATATCTGTATCTATCTTTGACCTAAGTATTCGGAGGATCATCACCAAACAAAAACAACAATTTTACCAAAAATCAGCGCGAGGATTCGCGTGGCCTTGTGGAGTCAAGGTGCTACCACTCTCGTGGATTCGGACCTAGGCGCGTTAGTGTGATCGAGACGTGCCGCATTGGTGAAGACCATGGATTCAATTGGACGTCGTGGATTCGACGTTGAATGTCGTGGATTCGGCGTTGGGACGCAAATCGTGGATTCGAGGAGCGTTCGGAGCGAGCGAAGAAGATCAACTAGGAGCGTATGAAAAGGTTGAGTCATAGGGTTACGGTAAATTACCTTGTACGTGTTTAATGTTAGTGGATTTCGCCGTGTTATCGATCCCGTGGTTTTTTACTCCTGTGATGGAGTTTTCCACGTAAATCTTGCGTACTGTATTTATTTTCTGCATTGGGTTATTTTTTACGCAACGATTTGGTGTGTTTATTATTTTTACCTATTCACCCCCCCTCTATGTGGTTTTTCTCCTATTCAGATCCATATTATTCATAACCCACACGTCAAGGCAACAATTGGAATCTGTTTTTCCGTCAATTGCCTCGTCGACAGTCGAATCGCGTCGGAAATACGGTTTATGCCACCGGAGGGATTTTTGGACACATAGTCTTTCGTTGGTTTCTATTTTGGGGATAGAAGGGATTTTGGGTACCGTAGTCGGGACCACTAAATTTGCCAGTTAGGGAGGGGGGTAAAATGTTGATTGGTGTTTTGGATATTTTATTAGGCCCACGGGTGGTGTTGTTTGCTTTGGAGGGTCGCGAGCACGATCGGTATGGTTTCATATATAATACGTAAGAGTAAAGTAGATGAGCTAATGAATTTTGACTAACCCCTTTTGTATGAGTACCCCTATTATTACACATGGACTTCGGTCATTATGCTCATGGTTGCTTGCACGCACACCAGCGGTTTGGCCACCGCATCGATGTACTTTTCCGGAAAGGTGGTACGTTGACCCGTGTACCCCACAAGGTGACGTAGTGGGGACCCCTCGCGGTTACTTAAGGTGGTGCACAAGTGCCGTGGAGGGGTTAAAAGTAACAAGGTGAGAGCAAGGTGTTTTCTTTTGCATGCACTGTTCGTTTTACAGGGGGTTACCATTGATCCATGCGGAAGAGTGTGGATGCTCTGGTCTTCGGTTTGCTTTATTTCCAATATTTATAGCTTTTTGCACATCTTACTTTTACCTCTTACTCTTTGTGTCGCTGACTTCCCACACTGTGACAGTTTCGGTCAGGGGTGGGATCCGGGACGACAGTGGGGCTGCGACTAGAAGAATTTAGTTTTATTCTTGGCCGGTGACTTCTTCCCTTTTTCTTAGTTGTTATTTTAGTTGGTTAGACTTTATGCTTGTGACTCTATTTATTTTTGTGTGGATGGTGTGGATGTTGGGATGGACTTGTAACATCGTGATTGACCGGTTTTACTTATGCACTTAATTATGCGTTTTGGACGGCCGTTTTAAAATACAGAAAAGATATTGTGAAATTGTTTTAAAAACTGGGTGTCGTGTGGACACCGTTTTGCAAATTTGTGGTTTTATCCTTTCAAAGTTGTAATGCCGTTCGGAAAAGAGATTGCGAAAACGTTTTAAAAATCAGGTGTCGTGTGGACGCCGTTTTCCAAACCCGTGGCTTTATCCTTTTAAATTTCTGTTGGTCAATGTGATTGTTGAATAGTTCCACTCGTAGTCTTTATCTTGACTGGTGTGGTTAAAGTACAGTTGTGGTTTTGTACGCCATGCATACGTTAGGGGAATCCGGTTAGCAACACCGAGAACGCTAACGTATGTGGCGAGTCTGTGCACGTGACCGGCGGGGGGTTCCCAAAAAAAATAAAAAATAAAAATAAAAATATTGCGCTGTTTTTTCGCTTCATTAAACCCCCGGGGCGTGACAAATTAAGATGGTATCAGAGCAAAACGACTTTAACCACGGTAGTCGGTGTCCAACGTCCATGGAGTACAATGCCACTAGCAACTAACCAATGAAATAAACAAGTAATAGGTGCGTAGAGCGCGAGTGTTGGGGTTGGGGGGAGGGGGGGCGGGGGGGAAATTAGAGTCTCTGGTTGATCGTAGGTCATGGCGCTAGAACGGTTAAGTCTAGGGTTGACTTGGTTTCTTTGTATACACAGTTAGTGGCCTGGGCTGGGACTTCATTTCTTGGTGCCGAGATGGATGGGATGGATTCGACGGGTGCGGAGAATCGGCTACTTCGACAACAGTTACACGACATGGCCGGGCGACTGCTAACACTTTCATAACGCACGTACTTTTTGACGCAAACCGCCGGCTTGGCTGATCGCGTTCCCTTTGCAGTGAGGGACGGGCCCCACACAGCCCGTTTCCTCATGGATGGTATACGGAGTGACACCTTTCAAGTAATGCCAACGGCAGGATGGCCCACTTATCGAGGGGTAGTCGACTGGGCCACCTTGGTGAAGCAGGATTTGGCCGTCGTCCGCGCCCGGCAGGAGGACCATAAGCGCAACCGAGGCCAAAAACGGTCTCAGATTCATCCTGGGGATGGCTTTCCCGATGGAGGCCGACCGCTCAAGCATCCGAAGACGCAGCAAGGAACCAGGAGCACGCCGACAGGAGAACTGGAGCCGTGGGTTCGGCCTTGTATCATCTATGGGGAAGCACATCGGGAAATCATTTGTCCCTGGAAGCGAGACCACTGTTTCCATTGTGGCAAGCTAGGGCACTTCTGTTTCAATTGCCCCCTGATCCCGGGAACAGCTCTTTCAGCGACAGGGCACAAGGAGAGGGGTGCCGCCATAACCCCGCGAGGTGGTCCCTGTCACGCCCCGGGGGTAACCAGAACCCAGGCCCGCCAACAGATCCGCCGTGTACACAGAATTTTCCATGTACACGAAGCGCTGGTAACCTGCTCAGATAGATAATATACAATAGAAGAGCATAACAGAGCTGAACTAATAGAACTAACAGTAATCTCAGACTGAAATAAAAGTGTAAACTGAAATAAAAGTACAATATACTCCCAGCTCACCATAAATAATACAACCAGCTGGCCACAGCCAGACCCAAAAGTAAACTACTATAGTCTGAGATACAAAAGGGGAGTACAGTAATAGTCTAGCTAAACTCTCGCTCGGGGTAGACGATCTAGCTAGTCGGCGATCCTCTTACCTCGATCTGCCGCTGAAGGCCCGGCAGCTCCCACAGTCGACTCTGCAAAACAAAGGGGGAAAAGAACAAGAAACAACAATAGGGGGTGAGAACTACTAGATAAACCAGTAGCCTCCCCTAGTGGGTAAAACCTCTGATGCTGACGCACCCACTAGGAATAAAGAGGCAAAAAGGAAAGAACAGTGGTATGCAATAAATACTGCTGAAAAGAAACTACCACTACTATGCCTCTAAATGCAGTGTCCAAAAGATGACTGTATAGATGCAACTATAAAGCTGACTGCCCAAAGAAAACCCAATCAGAGGGCCAGGAAATACTGGCACTGCCTGCTCTGTCATCACTCACAACTCACCAACTGACCGGCACCCATCACGGTCTAAAAGCCTACTCCGGAGTGGCACTCGAGGGGAGCGACCCACACGAGTAAAGTATCTCTGTAACCAATGTCTCACAATAGCAGGACTGGATCATGACCATGATCAAAGTGGGAATACTCCATCCACTAATGCAACCCCATCCCCAATCTGATGTGATAATAACACCCGGTCAACCGCCCAAAATCCGCGGTTACCGCTGAACCCATAGACCCCAATCTGATAAAGTAAAAACATCTGGTCAACCGCCTATCATCCGCGGTTGCCACTATGCCCCACAATCCCCTAAGACAATCCCAACTGTCCCAAACTCAAGGTCCAGACACCACTATCTCAAAATCCCGCTCAGACTCGAGCAACATGCATCGATAGAGAAGAATAACAATAACACATGTTTTCTCCTAAGTCAAGTCCCATAATATAGTGCTGCAGTAAGATAGTGGCCTAACTAGATGTCCAATGAGCATGCAAGTGTTCTCTTTTAAAAACATTTAGAAAGGAACTAAGTTTCATGGGAAGAACGATTTTAGAACTATTTTAAAAATATTGTTGGGTTACCAATTTGCATGCGGTTCACGATATAGCAATTGTCCAATTTTCTTGTCCCAGATTTATCACATAGAAGCTACTAAATTAATTTAGGGGCCAAATACAATAGGTTTATATACCACAAGTTATCTATCACATGCATAGTTGGGAAACTCTTTTATTCCTAGTGTGCAGATCAACAAAGAGGGCAACGCAACCACCCACCTCGAAAAGCGTGTACAATGTACCCAGAAAATACCCGCTGTCCTCTAAACACACCGTCAGCTGCAACAATGTCCTACAGTATCACACAAGTGTACCAGGTGTAAATATAACAGTTTCCAAACCCACATTTGCTGTTTTAAAAATCAGCACGCAAAACGAGGAATTTTCACCTCTGTCCCGAGCTCCTAAAATCCCAAAAAAATCACGGTTGCGTTCCTCGCGAAAAATCGCCCAAAATCGACTCTTGAATCGCCTCGATCCGATATTCCTACGCTGAGAAACAAATCGACGAAGTTGCCGCTGTCCAAAAATCCAAACAGCAAAATAGGGGGTCAAATCACCTCGGGAATCGTGCCAAGGAATCGGAATCCGGAGAAACCATCAACACGGAAAACGAAGCCCTACCTCTTAGGAACACACTGGCGAAGAAATCGTCGGAATCGGACTTCTGTACTGCGCAGGGGACTCCTCGGACTGAAATGCGACGATAACGGGCCGAAATGGGGGAAAACCGAGGCACACTGTAAAATCCGGAACGCCGCTGTCGATCTTCCCAAAATCTGGGAACGCACCACGAGGTAGAAAAATGTGAGAGGAAAAACTTCTCTTCAAGGCTCTCTCCCTGGTTCTCTCTCTTTCTCTCGAAAAAAGCCCAAGAAGAGAGGGGAGGGGGCCTATTTATAGGCCCAGCCAAACATTTGGGAAAATGACCCCTGTGTCCCCACTTTCGGGCGCAGGGGTCACTTTCGGGCTGCTACAGTGCAGCCCGGCCCAACAAGATTCGGGCGGCTACAGTGCGGCCCAGCCCAACCCGGGCCGCACACGGGATCCCAGCCCGTCCGACCACTCGTCCAACCCGGCCCAGGGCCCGCCACGTGTCCGCCAAACAGGCGGCAGCCGTGCGGGCCCAGCGGGGACGCGCCACGCGTCCCCCTGCGGGGCGGCGGGGTGGGTGGCGCCCGCCAATGGCGGGGCGCCACGTGGCCCCCGCTTTCCCGCCCGACACGGGCCGGCCGCCCTGCGCCGCCTGCACGCCTGCGGCGCGTGCGCGTACGGCCGCAGGCGCGCGCCTGCGGGTGCACCGCGCGCACGTGCACCCGCCAACCCGGGGCCGCCACGTGGCGCGCCCCGGTGCACCGTGCACCGCGCCCCACCCCGCGCCTGCCCGGCCTGCCCGCGCTGCCCGCGCACCCCCCCGTGCGCCGCGCGCCCTGGACCGGACAAACCGGCGCCTGCCACGTGGCCCGCCGGTGCACCGTGCACCGGCGGCCCATTCCGTGGACCGAGAGCCGTGCGCCGGCCCAATAACAAGGCGCCACGTGTCCCGGCCGGTCCACAGATCCCCCCATGCACCATTTTGCGCAGAAAACTTCCGGGGGTCCGTTTTTGGGCATCCGGACTCCAAATTAAATAAGTAAATAGCCGTTTTCAAGCGTTTTTCCGCGCTGAATCCAAATACGGCCTCCGTTTAGCCTGATTCCAATCCTAAAATTCGGCAAAGTCAGCCGAAGGTCAGGCTTGCTTCCAAATCCACTCTAAGTCCAAACAACACATCCCTTTGACATGTTGGGGCCCAACACACCAACACTAGGTGTTCCACACCCCGAACAGGGGAAAAACACAGGGGAAAAACTGGGACACTACATCCTCCCCCACTAACAAAAGTTTCGTCCTCGAAACTAAAATCATACCTCAATCCAGAGCCTCGAACAAGTAGGGGTAGGCGTCCATCATCTCTGACTCGGGCTCCCACGTCGCCTCGCGCTCATCATGATTGCTCCAAAGGATCTTCACATAGGGGATGGTCCGATTGCGCAATTCTTTCACCTCCCGATCAAGAATCCGTACTGGGCGCTCCTCATATCTCAAATCCTCGCTGATCTCGAGGGGTGCAAAGTCGATGACGTGCGACGGGTCGAAGACGTACCTCCTCAGTGTGGAAACATGGAAAACATCGTGGACACCAGCCAGTCTCGGGGGAAGTGCAAGTCGATAAGCAACAGGCCCGATACGCTCCAACACCTCGAATGGTCCAATGTATCGGGGGCTGAGTTTCCCGCGAATGCCGAACCTCCTGATCCCCTTGGACGGCGAGACTTTCAGAAATACATGATCTCCAACCTGAAACTCTAAGTCTCGTCGCCGAACATCAGCATAGCTCCTCTGTCGGCTCTGAGCGGTCTGAAGATGCTGTCGAATCACGCGGACCTTCTCCTCTGCCTCTAGCAGTATATCTGGCCCCAAGGTCCGTCTCTCGCCTACGTCACTCCAATAAAGTGGTGATCGGCACTTGCGTCCATACAACGCTTCAAACGGAGCCATCTGTATGCTCGCTTGAAAGCTGTTGTTGTACGCAAACTCAACCAAGGATAAGTGCCGAATCCAACCTCCGCCGAAATCCAAGACGCAAGCCCTCAGCATGTTCTCCAAGATCTGTATGGTCCGCTCTGACTGCCCATCAGTCTGAGGATGAAAAGCTGTACTGAATCTGAGCTGAGTCCCCATCGCAGTCTGCAAACTCCCCAAAAACGCGAGGCAAACCTCGGATCTCTATCTGACACAATAGAGGCGGGTACCCCATGCAACCTCACAATCTCATCAAGGTATAACTGGGCTAGTCGCTCGAGTGGCCAAGTAGTCTGCATAGGCAAGAAGTGCGCTGACTTGGTAAGTCGATCCACCACTACCCAGATAGCATCTGCTCCGCCCTGTGCCCTCGGCAATCCGACCACGAAGTCCATGGTAATGTGGTCCCATTTCCACTCAGGGATTGGGAGACTTTGTAACTTGCCAGCTGGCACCCGATGCTCAGCTTTTACTTGCTGACAAGTCAAACACTGGGCCACAAATCTCCCGACATCCCTCTTCATGCCATTCCACCAAAAATGTGCCTTGAGGTCCTTATACATCTTAGTCCCCCCAGGATGAAGGGTATAAGGTGTATAATGGGCCTCTCTCAATATCTGCTCTCTGATCTCAGCATCCACTGGCACACATGCTCGGTCCCTGTACCTCAGTACTCCCGCAGCATCCACTGTAAAGTCCCCTGACTGATCACTCGGAAGCTGATCTCGAATCCTGGTCAAGTGGGGGTCCTCACTCTGTTTTTCCCTGATCCTGTCCAGCAGAGTGGGCTGCACGACTAATGACGTCAGTCTAGCAGAGACCCCAGGGGACACAACCTCTATCTCGAGCCGTCTCATCTCCTCCAATAGGGGCGCCTGGTCTGTGATCAACATAGACAAACTCTGTACTGCTCTTCGGCTCAATGCATCAGCGACCACGTTAGCCTTGCCTGGGTGGTAAAGGATGTCCACATCATAATCCTTTAATAGCTCTAACCACCTGCGCTGCCTCAAGTTCAGCTCCTTCTGGGTGAACAGATACTTTAAACTCTTGTGGTCGGTGTAGATCTCACAATGCTCCCCGTACAGGTAATGGCGCCAAAGCTTCAGTGCAAACACCACGGCAGCGAGCTCTAAGTCGTGGGTAGGGTAATTCTTCTCGTAATCCTTGAGCTGTCTCGATGCATAAGCAATTACCCTCCCATCCTGCATCAACACGCAACCCAGTCCACTGTGCGATGCGTCACTGTAGATCACATATCCTTTCCCCATAACAGGGAGGGAAAGGATAGGAGCAGTCATCAGTCTGTCCTTCAGCTCCTCGAAGCTCTTCTGGCAGTCCTCACTCCAGATAAACTTAACCCCTTTACGCGTCAACCGAGTGAGGGGTGTGGAAAGCTTCGCAAAGCCTTCCACAAACCGACGATAATAACCAGCTAATCCCATGAAGCTGCGCACCTCTGATACAGTCGTCGGTCGGGGCCAATCACGAACTGCCTCAATCTTCGCCGGGTCTACAGCTACACCGGCGGCGGAAATCACATGGCCCAAGAAAGCTACCTCCCGAAGCCAAAACTCGCACTTTGTCAGCTTGGCATACAACTTCTTCTCCCGTAGAAGTTGTAGCACAGTCCTCAAGTGCTCCTATGCTCGGCCTCGCTTCGGGAGTAAATCAGGATATCATCAATGAACACCACCACAAAGCGATCCAGAAATGGCCGAAATATCCTGTTCATCAAGTCCATAAAGGCGGCAGGGGCATTAGTCAATCCAAACGGCATAACTGTAAACTCATAATGCCCGTACCGTGATCTGAAAGCAGTCTTAGGAATATCCTCGGCCTTCACCTTCAGTTGGTGGTAACCAGACTGTAGATCAATCTTGGAAAAGACACAAGACCCTTGCAGCTGATCAAAGAGATCATCGATGCGCGGCAGAGGGTACTTGTTCTTGATGGTCACTTTATTCAGCTCCCTATAGTCCACACACAGTCTAAGTGACCCATCTTTCTTCTTCACGAATAGCACCGGCGCTCCCCAGGGCGACACACTGGGTCTAATAAAACCCTTATCCATCAAATCTTGCAACTGTGCTTTAAGCTCTCTCAGCTCAGCCGGTGCCATCCGATAAGGAGCCTTAGAGATTGGCGCAGTTCCTGGAACTACGTCAATCACAAACTCAATCTCTCTGTCGGGCGGCATACTAGTCAGCTCAGGTGGAAACACATCCGGAAACTCGCGGACGATAGGAATATCCCCGAGTCCCGGTGCCGCCGTAGGCCCCTCAACAACACTAGCCAAAAAGGCTACACATCCTCGGTGAATCATCCGCCTCGCTCGGGAAGTCGAAACCATAGAGGCAAAGAAAGCACTCTGACATCCCCGGTACACCAACACCTCCTGGCCTGGCTCTCTAAAAGTGACAGTCCTCTCGGCACAGTCAATAGTCGCAAAATACCGAGCCAGCCAGTCCATCCCGAGAACCACATCAAAGTCCTGCAGCTGTCTCAAGACCAACAGGTCTGCTGGCATAATCCAGGACTCGATCTGCATCGGGCAGGACCAACAACACTCCTCCACGTGCAAAGTGTGACCGGGAATCTGAACCTCTCGTGCACGTGGCAAAGGTCCTACCTCTAACCCATGTAATGATGCAAAAGATCTACTAATGAAAGAATGCGATGCTCCAGTATCAAATAAAGTACGAGTCCTAATGCCAGAAAGTAAGGTGATACCTGCCACCACATGGTCTGCTGCTGAAGAATCCTCTACCTGTGCAGCATACACTCGCCCACTCTGAGCTGGAGGGCGATAGTCTGTGGAATGAGAAGAAGATGGCCTGCTCGCTGGAGCATAAGGCCGCTGAGCCGTCGACCGCTGCTGCGATGATGCTGGGGCAGATGCTGAAGAAGGGGCGGCTGAGGTCGAAAAGGGGCACGCAGCTCGAATGTGCCCTGGCTGTCCACATCCGTAGCAACGACCCCACCGCTGGTCGCAGGTGCCGGGGAAGTGCGGACCTCCACAGAAAATACAACTGCTGGGAGCCCGTGTCTGTCGGGACTGCTGCTGCTGAGACTGTCGCTGTCGCTGTGGCTGCCGCTGCGATCCGCGCTGCGATGACTGCGATCTCTGCTGCTGCTGCTGCTGCTGCTGGGGCCTCTGGGATCCACCAGGCCCTCGCCGCTCCGAACGCCCACGGCCCTGGAACTGAGGCGGTGGCGGTCGGGGCGGCCTCCAAGTACTGGCCTGTCCCCGCTGTCTGGCCACCACCTGATCACCTCTCTCCACCCACTGTGCATGCTCTGCGGCTGCATCCAGAGTCTGAAATCTCTGAGCATGCACCAGGGTGTAAATCTCTGGACGAAGGCCTCCCTCGAACATCTCAACCTGGTGCGGCCCGTCACGAGCGACGAAGGGCACGCAGTTCAACAACTCCATGAACTCCTGGAAATAGGCATGGGCCGATCGCTCGCCCTGCTGCAGGTTCTTCAAATCGTCCTCCAACTTCTTCTTCACACTGGTCGAAAAATAGGTGTCCAGCACTAACCGCCGGAACTCCTCCCAGGGCAGCTGCCGAGAAATCCGGAACTCCGGTGGCTCCACCCGCTGCCACCAAAAATCAGCATCCCCGTCCAAACAGTGCACCGCCATGTGCACTCGATACTTCGGGTCGATGAAGAAATCCCGAAAAAGCTTCTCCATCGCAGAAAGCCATTTCCCAACAGCCGAGGGCGGGGCATCCCGCCCAGAGAATCTAGGTGGTCCCCGCTTAACAAACTGGGCGAGTTTGTCAGCAAAATCCCGCTCCTCCTCCGCAGTCAAAGGCTGAAAAGCTCCAGGAGCCCCGCTACTCGAAGATGGCGCTGACGGCACAAAAGGTGCAACAGGAGGCACAAAGGCCTCAGGAACAGCTGGGGGTGGTGTCTCTCTCTGCGCGAGCAGCTGATCAATCCTCTGCTGCTGCTGACGATGGCTCTCCGCCAATTGGGCCATCATGGCCCGCAACTCACCAATCTCAGTGGATCCCGTCTGCTCCGGCTCAACAGGGGGTGTAGGGGCACCCAGAGCGGGAATCCGACGTCGGGGAGGCATCCTGCCACAAGAAATCACCAATCAGTAACATAACCCCACACGACCCAATCTAGCGAAAGTCAAAGACATCCCCCAATTTCTGCGACTTTATGTTGTCTGCAGCCAACATAACGGTCCACCAGAAATTGGGTATGTCGATCCTTCTTCACTCACTGGAAGAGTCCAATAAATAAATCAACGACTTTCGCGAAGTGTCACGCCTCTCACGCCCTATCATCCTAGGGTCTGCCAAAAGCCTAGGGTTTCCTAAGTCCCAACTGACCTATCCCTAAGCTCTGATACCAACTTAATCTGTCACGCCCCGGGGGTAACCAGAACCCGGGCCCGCCAACAGATCCGCCGTGTACACAGAATTTTCCATGTACACGAAGCGCTGGTAACCTGCTCAGATAGATAATATACAATAGAAGAGCATAACAGAGCTGAACTAATAGAACTAACAGTAATCTCAGACTGAAATAAACTGTAAACTGAAATAAAAGTACAATATACTCCCAGCTCACCATAAATAATACAACCAGCTGGCCACAGCCAGACCCAAAAGTAAACTACTATAGTCTGAGATACAAAAGGGGAGTACAGTAATAGTCTAGCTAAACTCTCGCTCGGGGTAGACGATCTAGCTAGTCGGCGATCCTCTTACCTCGATCTGCCGCTGAAGGCCCAGCAGCTCCCACAGTCGACTCTGCAAAACAAAGGGGGAAAAGAACAAGAAACAACAATGGGGGTGAGAACTACTAGATAAACCAGTAGCCTCCCCTAGTGGGTAAAACCTCTGATGCTGACGCACCCACTAGGAATAAAGAGGCAAAAAGGAAAGAACAGTGGTATGCAATAAAGACTGCTGAAAAGAAACTACCACTACTATGCCTCTAAATGCAGTGCCAAAAGATGACTGTATAGATGCAACTATAAAGCTGACTGCCCAAAGAAAACCCAATCAGAGGGCCAGGAAATACTGGCACTGCCTGCTCTGTCATCACTCACAACTCACCAACTGACCGGCACCCATCACGGTCTAAAAGCCTACTCCGGAGTGGCACTCGAGGGGAGCGACCCACACGAGTAAAGTATCTCTGTAACCAATGTCTCACAATAGCAGGACTGGATCATGACCATGATCAAAGTGGGAATACTCCATCCACTAATGCAACCCCGATCCCCAATCTGATGTGATAATAACACCCGGTCAACCGCCCAAAATCCGCGGTTACCGCTGAACCCATAGACCCCAATCTGATAAAGTAAAAACATCTGGTCAACCGCCTATCATCCGCGGTTGCCACTATGCCCCACAATCCCCTCAGACAATCCCAACTGTCCCAAACTCAAGTCCAGACACCACTATCTCAAAATCCCGATCAGACTCGAGCAACATGCATCGATAGAGAAGAATAACAATAACACATGTTTTCTCCTAAGTCAAGTCCCATAATATAGTGCTGCAGTAAGATAGTGGCCTAACTAGATGTCCAATGAGCATGCAAGTGTTCTCTTTTAAAAACATTTAGAAAGGAACTAAGTTTCATGTGAAGAATATTTTAGAACTATTTTAAAAATATTGTTGGGTTACTAATTTGCATGCGGTTCACGATATAGCAATTGTCCAATTTTCTTGTCCCAGATTTATCACATAGAAGCTACTAAATTAATTTAGGGGCCAAATACAATAGGTTCATATACCACAAGTTATCTATCACATGCATAGTTGGGAAACTCTTTTATTCCTAGTGTGCAGATCAACAAAGAGGGAACGCAACCACCCACCTCGAAAAGCGTGTACAATGTACCCAGAAAATACCCGCTGTCCTCTAAACACACCGTCAGCTGCAACAATGTCCTACAACATCACACAAGTGTACACGGTGTAAATATAACAGTTTCCAAACACACATTTGCTGTTTTAAAAATCAGCACGCAAAACGAGGAATTTTCACCTCTGTCCCGAGCTCCTAAAATCCCAGAAAAATCACGGTTGCGTTCCTCGCGAAAAATAGCCCAAAATCGACTCTTGAATCGCCTCGATCCGATATTCCTACGCTGAGAAATAATTCGTCGAAGTCGCCGCTGTCCAAAAATCCAAACAGCAAAATAGGGGGTCAAATCACCTCGGGAATCGTGCCAAGGAATCGGAATCCGGAGAAACCATCAACACGGAAAACGAAGCCCTACCTCTTAGGAACACACTGGCGAAGAAATCGTCGGAATCGGACTTCTGTACTGCGCAGGGGACTCCTCGGACTGAAATGCGACGATAACGGGCCGAAATGGGGGAAAACCGAGGCACACTGTAAAATCCGGAACGCCGCTGTCGATCTTCCCAAAAATCTGGGAACGCACCACGAGGTAGAAAAATGTGAGAGGAAAAACTTCTCTTCAAGGCTCTCTCCCTGGTTCTCTCTCTTTCTCTCGAAAAAAGCCCAAGAAGAGAGGGGAGGGGGCCTATTTATAGGCCCACCAAACATTGGGAAAATGACCCCTGTGTCCCCACTTTCGGGCGCAGGGGTCACTTTCGGGCTGCTACAGTGCGGCCCGGCCCAACAAGATTCGGGCGGCTACAGTGCGGCCCAGCCCAACCCGGGCCGCACACGGGATCCCAGCCCGTCCGACCACTCGTCCAACCCGGCCCAGGGCCCGCCACGTGTCCGCCAAACAGGCGGCAGCCGTGCGGGCCCAGCGGGGACGCGCCACGCGTCCCCCTGCGGGGCGGCGGGGTGGGTGGCGCCCGCCAATGGCGGGGCGCCACGTGGCCCCCGCTTTCCCGCCCGACACGGCCGCCGGCCGCCCTGCGCCGCCTGCACGCCTGCGGCGCGTGCGCGTACGGCCGCAGGCGCGCGCCTGCGGGTGCGCCGCGCGCACGTGCACCCGCCAACCCGGGGCCGCCACGTGGCGCGCCCCGGTGCACCGTGCACCGCGCCCCACCCCGCGCCTGCCCGGCCTGCCCGCGCTGCCCGCGCACCCCCCGTGCGCCGCGCGCCCTGGACCGGACCAACCGGCGCCTGCCACGTGGCCCGCCGGTGCACCGTGCACCGGCGGCCCATTCCGTGGACCGAGAGCCGTGCGCCGGCCCAATAACAAGGCGCCACGTGTCCCGGCCGGTCCACAGATCCCCCCATGCACCATTTTGCGCAGAAAACTTCCGGGGGTCCGTTTTTGGGCATCCGGACTCCAAATTAAATAAGTAAATAGCCGTTTTCAAGCGTTTTTCCGCGCTGAATCCAAATACGGCCTCCGTTTGGCCTGATTCCACTCCAAAAATTCGGCAAAGTCAGCCGAAGGTCAGGCTTGCTTCCAAATCCACCCTAAGTCCAAACAACACATCACTTTGACATGTTGGGGCCCAACACACCAACACTAGGTGTTCCACACCCCGAACAGGGGAAAAACACAGGGGAAAAACTGGGACACTACAGTCCCGGGTCCAAGCCTAACGTCGTCGTGCGCCGTTGGCCCAAGGGCTACGGCCGTTTTCCTCGCGACGGATTGGCGGAGGACGCACCGCCCCGAACGGGGTAGCAGCAGGTTATACTCCACTCATAGTTATCTTTTCGAGACAGAATTTGGTTTTGCCTTGACACCGGAGCATCCCATTTTTTCACCTCACTTTTTGTCTTCGCCTCTACCCAAAGCTGTTAGAAGAGACGCACCCCATTCTTTCACCTCACTTTTTGTCTTCGCCTCTACCCAAAGTTGTTAGAAGAGACGCACCCCATTCTTTCACCCCACTTTTTGCCTTCGCCTCTACCCTTAGCCCCCGTTTGGTAATGGGGATAAGGGGGGGATAACCCTCTTATCCCCGTTTTAATACCCAAACACAAAAAAAAATTTGGGGAATTGCTGTTCCCATCTAAACCCATTATTCCGGGTTTAGATGGGAACAACAATTCCCATCTAAAGGTGGAATAAGAGGTAAGGCACGGGAATCGAGGCCAGGGGGGGCAGCATCACGTGGGCCTCCTTTTTCTTCTCTCTCTCTCTGCACCTCCTCTCTCTCTCTCTCTCTCCTCTCTCTCTCTCTCCACGGCACCTTTTTCTTTTTCTTTTCTTTTTCTTTCCTTTCTTTTCCATACACTAATAAAAATTAGTTTTTTTATTTTTTAAAATTAGAATTTTTAAAATTTTAAAAAATATTTAAATTTATAAATTTTAAAATTTTAAATTTTTTATTTAATAAATATTATTTTTTTAACTTATTTTTTAATAAATCTAAAAATTTTATTTTATTTCAGTTTTGTAAAAAAAAAAATTTATTAATTTTAAATTTTTAAAATTTATACAATTATTTTATAAATTTATTAAAATTTATATAAATTTAAAAATTAAAATTTTTACTCCCACTTAAACTTTAATTTAAAGGGCAAAATAGTCAATACACATATTTATCCCCTCTCAGTTCTTCTTATTCCTCCATACCCAACCAAACACAATTTTTTCTTATTCTTCTTATTCTTCTTATTCCTATATAATTTACCAAACACAATTTTCTTTATCCCCGGTATAACTCAACTACCCAACCAAACGCAAATTTATATTAATTCTTGCTTATCCCATAATTTATACCTATCCCCGGTGTAACTAAATTTTTCTTATTCCCGAACCAAACGCAGCCTTAGTTGTTAGAACCCCTCTTCGTAGAGATAGGTTCTTTCAGACCCCTAGATAACCCCTCGAGGCTGCTAGCTTTGTTCCTTCCTGCCCGGTGAGGTTGGGCCGGTTAGTATGCCCTTGGAACAGGTGATAGTTCAGCGTAGCACACGGGATAGACTGGCTTACCAACCGCGACGCGGTGTTTAACTGCTAGAAGCACCGAGTGCATCTTTTGGAACCTGGTTTTTAGGAACACGCGCACTTAGCGTGTGAGAGTACTTTTCTTCTCTCTCTCACTTCTGCGTCACGGGCAAGCAGACTGGTTGAGTGTTTCATCCTATGCTACGGCAAAGGACAGACCCACCTGATGTCTCGAACGCGAGCAGTGTACGGGTAGATTTTCGTCTAAGTTGTACCTTGTAGGTCTTTGGGTTTATATGAGATGTGGACACTGGTAATAATAACTGGGTTTAAATTTTTTTGGGCTGTGTTTTAGGCCCAATGAGTTATTATTGCTAGTGGGCTGGGTTGTTTTAAACCTAGCACGTGGGAGTAGGTAGATATCTACCCGACTTTTCTCTTCGTATCGGGTTGGTGGTGTAACCGTGGAGAGTCTGGAGCTTCGTGAGTTTTACTTTTAGGTTGGTGAGAGCATTTTTCCGTTTTACTGACGGGGGTAGTAGTTAAGTTTCGGGGACGAAACTTCTTTTAAGGGGGTTGTGATGTAATGACGCTGACTTTTTACTATTTCCTTACCGACATCTTTTGGTTTTAAGCATGTTTTTAGTGGATTTTTCTCGGTTTTTGGGTTGTGGTTGCCGTGTCGTTGTAGAGCTCGTTAAACGAAGAACGACGATGAAATCGGATCGAAAATCCGACTTACGGATCTCCCGGAATGAAGTTTTCAATGTTAGCGGGTCCGAGTGGATAAGTTCGAAATTTCTCGGGACCCGTTAAGTGTTGTTGGTGCATCGGGATCCGTGCTAGCGGTTACGAGACGTTTCGAAGGATCGGCATGCTTATCGAGGAAGTCGTGGAAAAATCCCTTTTATTTTTAAATATCGGATATTGGAATTTTCGTACATACAAAGATAAATAAATAAATAAAATATTAATAAAAAGATCTGAATATCCCAAATACGGTATAACCCTAATTTTGAAAAAAGATCGTTCCTCTTTCTTTTTCCTCGTTGCGCGTGCCGAAGACCGAGACCGGAAACGTCGCCGATACCGAGGAGCGGATCCAGAAACACCACAGTCCGCGGAGATCGGGATCATGTTGTCTTCTCCGTCAGAGCAAGGTTAGCACCCTTTGCATCTTCGCCTTGTGAATCTTGATCTTTAGTTATCGTTATTTTAGTTTCTCTTGGTGACGAGTTTTTGAGGTTTTCGGCGGGGACGCTAAGGATCGTCGACAATGGCTGCATCGCCGCTCGATGCCCTAGCCGAGTAGCCGCAGCCGTCGCCACTCGATGCCCTAACCGAGCTGCCGCCGCCGCCGCCGCTCGATGCCCAAACCGAGCCGCCGCCGCCGCCACTGCTCGATGCCATAACCGAGCCGCCGCCGTCGCCGCCGCTCAATGCCCTAGCCGAGCCGTCGCAGCGGCCACGTTCGCGCACTGCCACCGTAGGCCGCGCGCCCGCACGAGCTGCTTGCACGCCCCGCGCGGGGCTACCGCGCCCGTGCAGGGCTGGGCCCGCGAGAGGCGACCGCGATGCGCGGGCTACTGCCCGCGCGCGCTGCTTGCGCGTGCCCGCTCGGGGCTAGGCCCGTGCGGGGCTGCCACGCCCGCGCGGGGCTACCGCGCCGCGTGCTGCTTACGCGTGCCTGCGCGGGGCTGGGCCTGAGCGGGGCTGCCGCACTGCTGCCGCGCCCGCGCGAGGCTTGCCCGCGCGGGGCTACCGCGTTGCGCGGGCTGCCGCCACGCGTGGGGCCTGCCCGCGCGGGGCTACCGCGCTGTGCGGGCTGCCGCCGCGCGCGCTGCTTGAGCGTGCCAGCGCGGGGCTGCCGCGCCGTTGCCGTGCCCGCGCGGGGCTACCGCGTCGTGCTGCCGCCGCCAAGTGCAGCTTGCGCGTGGCCGCGCGGGGCTGCCGGGCCGCTGCCGTGCCCGCACGGGGCTACCGCGTCGCGCTGCCGCCGCCGCGCGCTACTTGCACGTGCCCGCGCGGGGCTGGTTTGGTGCAGGGCTGCCGCGCCGCTGCCACGCCCGCGCGAGGCGACCGCGCTGCGCGGGCTGCCGCCGCGCACGCTGCTTGCGCATGCCCACGCGGGGCTGCCGTGCCCGCGCGGGGCTGTGCCCGCACGAAGCCGCCGCACCGCCGCTAAGTCCGCCTGGGTCGAGCCGCTGCCGTCGACGGTTTCGCTCGACGGTTTTGGCTCGACAGTTTTTGTTTGACCTTTTACTTAGCATTTTTATCGACGGTTTTGCTCGACGGTTTTGGCTTGACAGTTTTTGTTTGACCATTTACTTCGTATTTTCGTCGACGGTGCAGTCCGCTTGACGGTGTAATCCGCTTGACGGTTGGATGCACGCCGCGTGGCGGCGATCTCGCCGCTGAGTGGTTTGGCGCGGCCGTTGGATGCGCGCCGCGTGGAGGCCCACCGCGCGCCCGCGGGCCAGCCCGTTACTGTAGCTTGGGGTTGCAGCAATCCCCTGTTTTCTTCTCCAATGGCTTTTTTGTGAGCTTTCTTCCTCCATTTTTCCTCCTTTGGCTTGAGATTTTCAAAGGGATTTTTACCAGTGGTTCATGTACTTTTCCACTACAACACTGGATTTTTGGGAGATTTTTGAAGGCCATTTTGATCACCTTCTTCATCAACTTGGAGGACATCACCATAGTTACACCCACAGCCCACTTAGTCGTGTTTCGGTGTAAAAATCCCACAGAGCTAACCAAGTAGAGTTTTTGTGAGGACCAGAATTTCCACAAGAGAATTACTGTTGGATCAACAGAGCTTCTACAGTGTGTTTAGCAGCTTTCGGAGGCCTTTGCTGTGTGTTGGAGGTGTTTGCGCACGAATTGGACCTCATGATTAGACCCAGCACGAAATTTGGATTAAGAATACCTTTCCGGATGCCTTTGATAAATTTTAGAAGCGGAATTTGGCAAAACGGATATCAGATTTGGATTCAGCGCGCGAAAACGATGAAAATGGGCTATTTACTTGTATTTTTTGGAGCCCGGATGCGCAAACTCGAATTTCGAGGCTTGAGTTACTGTTCCGGCGGCCGGGGTAGCGCCGGCGGCGGCAGGCATGCGGCGGAGCACGGCGGCGCGGGCGCGGGCAGGCGCGGTGTTCAGAGTTGGGTGTGCTACGTGGC
Organism: Tillandsia fasciculata; assembly: GCA_029168755.2. Classification (NCBI taxonomy): domain Eukaryota; kingdom Viridiplantae; phylum Streptophyta; class Magnoliopsida; order Poales; family Bromeliaceae; genus Tillandsia; species Tillandsia fasciculata. The sequence continues at coordinate 9,402,938 of CM054936.1, forward strand.
GGCTCCCCATTGGGAGCGCTGGAGACACGTGGCGGCTTCGGATTTGGCGGGTGCATCAGGTTCGTGCACCGGGCGCAGCGAGTGTAGGCTCTGACACGTGGCGCTCGGGGATTGGCCGGTCAACGCACGTACATAGGGGTGCCGGGCGCGGCGCACGATGGACCGACCGGGCCACGTGTCACCCGCTCATTGGCGGGCGTAGTGACCCGGCATATCCGGCGTGAATCGCGGCCCACGGTTCCCGCCGTAGACCGCGTCGCGACGCGGCGCGCCGCGATTGGCGGGCGCGCGTGCACCGGGCGCGAGGGGTCCGGTGATGTGGCGGGCTGTGGTTGATTCGGGCTTGCACAGTACCGGGTCGGGCCAGATTCGGGTGCCCGAATCCGGCGCCCTTCCTGTTTTGGTGGGCTGGGCCTATAAATAGGCCCCTTGGCAGCCATTTTTCTCCTTTCCTAGGCCTTTTCTCTGTGGGCTTCCTACAGAGAAGTTCTCCCTCTCCCTCTCCTCCACGCTTCGGTGGATTCTTGGATTTTTTGGAGGCCGTGGCATTGGCGTTTTCTGCGACGCGGCGCACTTCGACGCTCCTTCGTTTGTGGCTTCTACCGTCGCATTTTAGTGCGCAAGGTCCCCTAAGCTATCCCGATGGAATTTTGAGCCGCTTTTTATGGCATTGCATTCAGGAGAGGTACATCTTCGATTTCTTTATGATCACTTCGCCTTATTTTGAGTTCTTGGCATGGTTTACAAGGCATTTTTGAAGCCCTTTTGTGCTGGTGACTTTCTGGACAGTGGAGGCTTGTCGGATTTTTATCTTTGCACTCGGGTATCGGATTTCAACGTACAACGACTCGATCGACATCTATGTTTCGAGAGGAACGCGATTGTATTTTCTTCGATTTTTCTAAGGTTGCGCCGAAGGTGATAATTCCACTTTTTCTGGACTAAATGCTACAGGATTTTAATTGTGAGGAGTTTTGGCTCGCCGCGGATGTTTATTTTGTATCTTGGCCTACAGGTGTCAGATTTGGACTTGCAAGTACTCGTTCCGATCGGCTCGCCGCGAGGATCGCAACAGTTATTTTTCTAGAATTTTCTAAGATCATCTCATAGGTGAAAATTGACCATCTTGTGGACTGTTGCGCGGACAGCGGCATTGTGTTAATTGTAGGATTAATTTGTGCACCGTGTTGATTGTTGTTGCAGTGTTCGCAGTGAACCGGAATTTTCTTTGTGAGAGGGCGAGTTTGAAGCGGTGTTTCGTGTACTTCGCGATCGAGGTGAGTGGTTGTTGCATACCTTACTTTCCGACTTGCTCAATACGTGTATTAGAGAGAACCTCCATATTGGACATATTGAATGATCACCTAATGGACATGCATGCTTAAATTAAAATAATTGTGAGCCTATCATATAGAAAATACTATTGTGAAAATCTGATAGTGGTTGGGACTTATACATGTTTATATGGATATAATATTAGCACTTAACCTTGCATGTGGAATTTACTTTCATGTTGGGATAATATGAAATGTCTTGTGGGAGGCTACCACTTGAGGATCTTTTGGACATGCAGAGGTGGATGATTTATGTGAGGGTAATTAGTGGATTATAGACATGTGTGGTTGGATAATGATTTTAGCATGATGGTTATATCCATGCGGAGCTATTAATTGATACACACATGGAATCACTATTTGTCACACTTTCTTTTATCTTTCATGAGGACATATGCATGCTTATATGGTCATCTAGATATACCACTATTTGTTGCTACACTATCATATTGGAACTTGACTTAGGAGAAACCATGCTTGCTTCTTTCTCCTTATTCTTTAGTCAGGTGGTTCTTGTTGCTCGGGTTTGAGCAGGGGTACGGGATAGTGTAGCCGGGACCTTGGGGTCGGGGACAGGTGGTATTTGATTATGGGTTGTGGGGTATTGCGGCTACCGCGGATAGTAGGCGGTTGACCGGATACAGATTATTTTACCCGATTTTGGATTGGGGGTTATTGCGGCTACCGCGGATAGTAGGCGGTTGACCGGATGTTGGATGTGGGACATGATTGTAATTGTGGGTTATTTCGGTGACCGCGGATATTAGGCGGTTGATCGGGTGTCGGTTGTTGGGCTTGATTGTTGACAGTGGGTATCGCGGTGACTGCGGATATTGGGCGGTTGACCAGATGGTTACTTATGCATCAGATTGGGGATCGGCGTTTTTTAGTGGAGGGTTTTGTTCCACTTGAGTACGGTGATCATCCAGTCCTGCTTTTATGATACTTGTGATTTGTTACTTTCCTCGTGTGGGTCGCTCCCCTCGAGTTCCCCTTCGGAGTGTCGGGGTCAGGTAGTTATTGAGTTTTGCTATCACATCGGCACGGTTACTTGCCCGATGATGAGGGCGGCAGCAGGAGTTTTGCTATCACCTCGATGCGGTTACTTGCTCGATGATGAGGGCGGCAGCAGGAGTTTTGCTATCATATCGGCGCGGCTTACTTGCCTGATGATGAGGGCGGCATAGATTGGGGATTATTTGGGACGGTTGGTTGTTGATGCATACGGTTATTCCATTTTGGGATTGCATTTAGAGGCATAGTAGTGGTAGTTTTCTTTATCAGCAGTCTTTATTACTTACCACTCTTCTTTCCCTTTTTGCCTCTGGTAGACCTAGTGGGCACGTCGGAGTTTGAGGCTTTACCCACTATGGGAGGCTACTGGTTTACTAGTAGTTCTCACTCCCATTCTTCTTTTCCTCTTTTTCTTCTCCTTTGTTTTGCAGAGTCTTCTGTGGGTGCTGCTGGACGTACAGCGGCGGATCGAGGAGAGAGGACAGCTGAGTTGTCACGCCCCGGGTGTAAACCAGAACCCGGGCTCGCCAACAGATCCGCCATGTACACAGAATTTTTCATGTACACGAAGCGCTGGTAACCTGCTCAGATATAAAATATACAATAAAAGAGCATAAACAGAGCTGAACTAAAAGAACTAAAAGTAATCTCAGACTGAAATAAAATACAAGCGGAAATAAAAGTACAATAAACTCCCAGCTCACCACAAATATACAACTAGCTGGCCAAAGCCAGACCCAAAAGTAAACTACTGTAGTCTGAGATACAAAAGGGGATACAATAAAAGCCTAGCTAATATCTCGGTCGGGGTAGATGATCTAGCTAGTCGGCGATCCTCTTACCTCGATCTGCCTTTGAAGGCCCAGCAGCTCCCACAGATGACTCTGCAAAACAAAGGGGAAAAAGGCAGAAAACAACAATGGGGGTGAGAACTACTAGATAAACCAGTAGCCTCCCCTAGTGGGTAAAACCTCAAATGCTGACACACCCACCAGGACTAAAGAGGCAAAAGAAGGGAAACAGTAGTAAGCTATAAGGCTGCTGAAAAGGAAACTGCTACTACAATGCCTCTAAATGCAGTGCCAAAAAGATAACTGTATGCATGCAACTATAAGGCTAACCGCCCAAAGAAACCCAATCAAAGGGCCAGGAAGTACTGGCACTGTCTGCTCTGTCATCACTCACAACTGTCCAACTGACCGGCACCCGTCACAGTCAAAAAGCCTACTCCGGAGTGGCACTCGAGGGGAGCGACCCACACGAGTAAAGTATCTCTGTATCAAGCACCTCTGTAACCAATGTCTCACAATAGCAGGACTGGATCATGACTATGATCAAAGTGGGAAGACTCCATCCACTAATGCAATCTCGATCCCCAATCTGATGTGATAATAACATCCGGTCAACCGCCCAAAATTCGCGGTCACCGCTGAACCCATAAATCCCGATATGATAAAGTAAAAACTGTTGGTTTTTAAGGATCCACAAGGATCTAAATAGGTACTATCAAACAACTAGAGGGGGGGTGAATAGGTGTAATACTTAAAAAACTCAATCTCAGTGCAAAATAAAAACCAATGCGGAAAATAAAAATAGCACACCGAGATATACGTGGAAACTCCAATCCAGGAGAAAAACCACGGGACCAACACGCAATAACAATCCACTAAGAAAAGAAGAATAACAAGGTGATTACCGACTCCACGGACTCAAACCCCTCCTTCAACTTCTTCGGACCTTGCGCTCACCGATTGCACGTCCACTGCACACGTTCGAATCCACGAACGCCACTCGAATCCACGAGCACACGTTTCGAATCCACGAAACGCCTTCAAGACACCGAATCCACGGTGCTACGTCGAATCCACGACGCAAACTCAGCCGGTAAGAATATTGGCTTCGATGGTGATCCTTTGCTTAGATTATCAATGAAGAACCATGGATGGAATCTCTAAGCAAAGATTAGATCAATTCGACAAAAGATATGTTCTTGAAAGAACCATCGAATTGACCTAAAAGAGGCTATAAAGAAGAACGATAAAAACCTAGCCTCTAGGGTTGCTCTCAAGTGTTTTATAAAATCATCGGTATAGCTCCCACGTTTTTGAGAAACCCTAAATGTCTTTTTATAGTTTAGAAACCTTTGGAAAGAGATAAGAATCAAAAACATACCTTATCTGGAAATTTTCAGGACGGCGATCCGGATCGGGATTACTGCGATCCGGATCGTCGTAACGAGATTGACGATTCCAGAAATCCAAGGGTTCGGGATCCGGATCGCAAGGCCCGATCCGGATCGTTCATGAATTTCAGCAACATCCAATGTTCGGGATCCGGATCGGAATGGCCTGGATCCGGATTGAATTTGCCAATGAACAATACCCTTCGGGATCCGGATTGGAAGATCTGATCCGGATCCTGAACATGTCCCATGTCCAGTTTTTGATTTTTATGCAATTAAAAATTCATCCAAGTGTTTCTACACTATAAGAAAGTATTCGGATCACCAAAATTATTTAGTTAAACATACCTGATCCTTTTGAATACTTTCTTCTTGAGATTGATGTAACTGATCCACAATTCTTCATCTTCAATCTTCAAGACTCAAGACACTGAGTGTCAACTTGAGCTCTTGTTGAATCTTCTCTAAGTCTTTGATTGCTGATTGACAATTTGATCCCTTTAAGACTCCGACTCAACTCACTGACTTGACTCACGAAATATGCCAACACCAAAAAGCCGTAACAATCTCCCCCTTTGGCAATTTCGTGACAAAACCCAAAAATACATAAAAACGCTCAAGTCACTCATCTTAAACCAAAAAATCGAAATTCAATGTCATCACCAAAACATTGATTTTCTTTGCGTGAAAGATCCAATAAATACAAAATTACATTTGAACCAAACAGTCCTAGAACATACTCTATGACTTAGGACTTGGAGTCTTAAAGTGATGTAATTCCTGCAAAACAAAACTCCAAACAAAATCAAACGTTAGTCGTTAGAAATTAAAATCCTACATTTGATCCGTCTTCTTTTGGTTCTTTTGTTTTTCGGCTCTTTCAATTTTTTCTTTGTCTCCCCCTATCTTGAGCATCTCTAACATGTTCTCCATGTTCTCCATGTTCTTGAGCATCTATGTTCTCCCCCTTTGTGATACGATCATCATTTTCCGTTCTCCCCCATTTTTCTATTTTCGTTTGTCCTCTCTTGATGATCTCATCTCCGTCATTTCTCTTCTCCCCCTTTTTGTCACAAATTGTCAAACAGTGAACATACTAGACAAAAGGAAATCACTAACAACATTAGTTCATAGAGAAAGAGAGATAAAAGCTCAGTTCCGGTATATAACAAAAATGCAGATTGCGTACCGGTACCAGAAAGCAAAAATCAAATAATTTCTTGAAACAAATCCAGATTTTAGAATCTTTTCAAATACCGATTTGTATTCCATCAAGAAATCAATTTAAGTGCTTTAACCAATGAATTAACAAGATGTCATTCAATCCAATTAATTTCACAAAATTAAAAAGATTTACTCCTAAATCATGAAAAACAAAGACAAAACATTATAAACAGTTTTTCATGTTATATTCATCAAACACAAGTCATCAAAAATAATCTTGAGATCCAAACTCTATCAAGATGTAACGAATTTACAAAGATGACTTACGGAGATTTCCAAATGACATCAATCTTGAATTCTACCCTTTCATCAGAATAATTTAGAAAAATTCCATAATAACCAGAAAAAGTATGTAAGCACTTTAGCGCATCAACTTTAAACAGAAGTCATCGTTTCATGCAACAAGAAATAGATTATACCAAATCTATCAAAAATACTCAAAAATGAAACGAAAATTTATGAAAATTAAAACCCTTAAAGTTGAACAACTTCAATCACATCTAACATGATCTTATGCGTAATGCCTTTATCAAATCATCAATTTGGTAAAGAAAATGAAATACCAAGATCAATAGATGTTTGAAATCCCAGATAAGTTAGATAATATATCTAGACAATCTGTTGAAGAGAGTGGCTCTTTGAGCATCTTTCGTTAAAAATCCACCTTATACCAACCTTGAAATTTGACAGAGTCAAGTATTTCAACATGCATTTTATTTAATCAAAAATTGAAAAACCATGCTTGGTATACATGTGGTAGCTGCACACAGTACTCGGACGACCGAGGTGGTAGCTCTTTCCTCCATGTGGTGGTAGTTTTCACACTCCTCATTGGGATGTAACTCTTTCCACATCTTTTGAGCATTTTACTTTTCTTTGACTCCCCCTCAATTGGCTATCAATTATTTAATATATAAGGTATTCAACCAAAAATTGATCCCGCATTCATACTCGACTAAATAGTCAAATAAGATAATGACTATACCAAGAGATCATTGAGAGAGAAATTGACTTTGATCACTTAAAAGATGAATTAATTAACATAAATGATCATTGCAACATCGAAATATTATGATGTCAAAAGCATAATAGATTTCTAAATGCGTGAAAAGATGCAATTTAAAGTCAATATGACCAATGCTCAACAATGTGTTTTGTTCTTGAGTGCAACACAGAATTTTTAGGAATGTTTATAGCACTTGTGTTGTCACAAAGACTTCACACAACCGAGATAGATTAAGCATCTAAAGATCACACATGATTTCTAAAATTTGATGCTTATAACTATCAAAAACTCCTATAATGAAGTATCTTCAAGATTATGATTATGGAGTAAAGTTGATAATCCATATAAAATTAAATTGGAGTGAATGAACGTGAAGCCCTTTTTATTCAATGCACTTGTTCGTTAAAACCCTTTTGTTCAAAAACAAAGTATAAAAACAAAGAGCATTGAAAAACATGTAATGCAAAGATTAAGAAAAATATGAAGGGAAAACCAATCAAAGCATTACATACAGTCATAAGCTATTTAGAACTTAAGACAAGGAAAGATATCACCTTTCCGAATCCAAAATCGCTGGATTTTGGGTTGTCTTGATTCGTTGTGGCCGGGGGTTGTCCGCTTTGACTGTTGATCCACCTTAGGTCTTTGCCTCGCAATGATCCACTTGTATGATTGATGTTGTGGCTCGGACCTTTGGTGGGTTGAGTGAACTCCTTTGACTTGATGTGTCTTTTGATTCCGTTGAGTCCGCTCCGTAGATGAAGTTGCCGAAGAATTCTTCTTTCTCTTTTTCGGGCAATTCTTCACCAAATGTCCTTCAAGTCCACATAGGTGACAAGTTCTTCCTTTCAATTTGATTGTGGAACTTGAAGCCTTCACAGTTTGGTTCTTTTTAAATCCCAAACCAACCTTGCTTGTTTGACCTAATCCGGACATACTTTCTAGTTTCTTGGAACCGGTTGAAAGCCTTTGTATGTCGGATTTGAGTTCATGAACTTGCTTGGTCAAAGCTTGGTTGGTGACATGAATTTCTTCAAACTGCTTTTCAAGAAAACCAATCTTGTCCATATATGATTTAACGTTCGTCTCCGATTGGTTTATCTTTTCTTGGAGGATTTTATTGTTATCCAATAAAAGCTCTCGTTCCTCCTCGAGATCATGAAGTTTGATCTTTAAAGCATGATTCTCGTCTTGAACCTCAAGTCGTTGCTTCCTCAACTTCTTGATATGCTTGGCCATCTTCTTTGATTCCGCAAGAAGTTGTTGGTATGCCTCAACGAGTTCTTCTTCGTCCGACTCCCCCTCACTTGATGACTCTCCTCCGGATGTTGATGTTTCATGCAAAATCAAAGGAATAGAGTCAGTGACTAAAGATGATAAACAAAATTAGAAGAGGGAATTTGAGAGGCATGAAAAGCAACAACTTTTTCCTCTTCACTTGAGGTCGATTCATCGAACTAGAATCGTCCCAAGTTTTCGCTTGCAAAGCCTTCTTTTTATATGATTTCTTAGAAGGACAATCCGTTGAAATATGGCCGTAGCCTTTGCATCGATAGCATCGGATTTCCCCTTCGAAATCATCTTTTTCTTTTTCTTTAGAAGGTTTTGCAACGCCTTTGAGTTTAGAGGATTTAGAACCCGATGATCCTTTAGATGATTTCGTGGATGAAGATCCATCGGTTCGATTCTTCCAAAATTTCCGACGAAATTTCTTTGTGATCCGCGCCAATTGTTCTTCAAAATCGGCAAAAGAGATTTCATCGTCGGAACTTGATTCGCTATCTTCTTCCTTTGTTGATTTGAATGCAATACCTGTAAGCTTAGAAGAAGACTTGGAAGAAACTTGATTAGTAGGAAAAGTCATCTCATAAGTTTGCAAAGCACCTACTAATTCCTCTACACTCATCTCATCCGGATGACTAACGGTTTCAATGGCGGTAACCTTTGCCCTAAACCGTTCCGGAAGAGTCCGAAGTATCTTTCTTACAATTTTCGACTCCGGGATCTTTTCTCCTAAATTAGCACATGTATTAATTACATCTTGAAGTCTAGTGTAATAATCTGTAAACAATTCATGCTCTTCCATATGAATAGAGTCAAATTGACTTGTAAGCATCTGGAGCTTTTGAATTTTTACAAGATTAGTACCCTCATGTGTAATTTTGAGAATATCCCAAATTTCCTTCGCGGTTTCACACGCAGAAATTCGTGTGAACTCAGTCGAGGAAAGAGAATTAAATAAAGCGTTCATACCTTTCCCATTGTAAGAAGATCTTTCGATTTCCTCTTTGGACCATCTAGAGCGAGGTTTTGGGGTAGTAGAATTTCCTACTTCCTCAACAGGATGCACCCAACCGTATTCAACGGTTTGCCATACCCGCTCATCAATTGAGATGAGAAAAGCTCTCATCCGCACTTTCCAATATGCATAATTGGTCCCATCAAAAAGAGGAGGTCTAAAAATATTACCACTTTCACCCAACATGATAGATAAACCTAAAACCCGCTCTGATACCAATTGTAGAGTTATTTAGGATCCACAAGGATCTAAATAGGTACTATCAAACAACTAGAGGGGGGGTGAATAGGTGTAATACTTAAAAACTCAATCTCAGTGCAAAATAAAAACCAATGCGGAAAATAAAAATAGCACACCGAGATTTACGTGGAAACTCCAATCCAGGAGAAAAACCACGGGACCAACACGCAATAACAATCCACTAAGAAAAGAAGAATAACAAGGTGATTACCGACTCCACGGACTCAAACCCCTCCTTCAACTTCTTCGGACCTTGCGCTCACCGATTGCACGTCCACTGCACACGTTCGAATCCACGAACGCCACTCGAATCCACGAGCACACGTTTCGAATCCACGAAACGCCTTCAAGACACCGAATCCACGGTGCTACGTCGAATCCACGACGCAAACTCAGCCGGTAAGAATATTGGCTTCGATGGTGATCCTTTGCTTAGATTATCAATGAAGAACCATGGATGGAATCTCTAAGCAAAGATTAGATCAATTCGACAAAAGATATGTTCTTGAAAGAACCATCGAATTGACCTAAAAGAGGCTATAAAGAAGAACGATAAAAACCTAGCCTCTAGGGTTGCTCTCAAGTGTTTTATAAAATCATAGGTATAGCTCCCACGTTTTTGAGAAACCCTAAATGTCTATTTATAGTTTAGAAACCTTTGGAAAGAGATAAGAATCAAAAACATACCTTATCTGGAAATTTTCAGGACGGCGATCCGGATCGGGATTACTGCGATCCGGATCGTCGTAACGAGATTGACGATTCCAGAAATCCAAGGGTTCGGGATCCGGATCGCAAGGCCCGATCCGGATCGTTCATGAATTTCAGCAACATCCAATGTTCGGGATCCGGATCGGAATGGCCTAGGATCCGGATTGAAATTGCCAATGAACAAGTACCCTTCGGGATCCGGATTGCAAGATCTGATCCGGATCCTGAACATGTCCCATGTCCAGTTTTTGATTTTTATGCAATTAAAAATTCATCCAAGTGTTTCTACACTATAAGAAAGTATTCGGATCACCAAAATTATTTAGTTAAACATACCTGATCCTTTTGAATACTTTCTTCTTGAGATTGATGTAACTGATCCACAATTCTTCATCTTCAATCTTCAAGACTCAAGACATTGAGTGTCAACTTGAGCTCTTGTTGAATCTTCTCTAAGTCTTTGATTGCTGATTGACAATTTGATCCCTTTAAGACTCCGACTCAACTCACTGACTTGACTCACGAAATATGCCAACACCAAAAAGCCGTAACAAAAACATCTGACTGACCGCCAAACGTCCGTGGTCGCCACTATGCCCCACAATCCACAAGACAAGTCTAAACTGTCCCAGACTCAAGGTCCAAACTACACTATCCCAGAATCTTGCTCAAACTCGAGCATCATGCATCGACATAAAAGAAGAACGATAAAATATGGTTTCTCCTAAGTCAAGTCCAATAATATAGTGCAGCAGTAAATAATGGCCTAACTGGGTGTCCAAATAAGCATGCAATTGTCCCTTTTGAAAAGCATTAGAAAAGTGACTAACGTTTATTACAAAGAATTATTTTAAAACATTAATATGATACTTATTTGCATGCGGGGTTAAGGTATAGCAATTGTCCAATAATATTGTCCCAAGTTTAACACATAAAGGCTATCAATTAATTTATGGGGCAATGCATAAGGTTCTCACACCAAAAGTTACTTGTCACATTAAAATTGGGGAAACTCTAATACTCCTAATGAGCATGTCAACAATGAGGGAAACACAACCACCCACCTCGAAAAGCATGCACAACACCCGAAGAAACACCCCGCTGCCCGCTGTCCTCTAAGAACGCCGGCTGCCGAATATAGTGTCCTACAACAACACACATTGCACACGGTGTAAATATACAAGTCCCAAACACAGATTTTGCTATTTTCACAACCAGCACGCAAAACGAGGCATTTCACCTCTGTCCCGTGCTCCAAAAATCCCAGAAAATTCACGGTTGCGTTCCTCGCGAAAAGTAGGCCCAAAACGACTATTTAAAAGCCTTGATCCGACGCTCCTACACAAAGATATAAATCGTTGAAGTCACCGCTGTCCAACATTCCACACAGCAAAAGGGGGGTCAAAAACACCTTGGGAACCGTGCTAAGAATTCGGAATCCAGAGAAATCACCAACACAGAATATGAAGTCCTACCTCTCAGGAACACACCGGCGAAGAAATCGTCGAAGTTGGACTCCTGTACTGCGCAGGGGACTTCTCGGACTGAGATGCGACGATAATGGGCCGAAAATGGGTAAAAATGAGGCGCACTGTAAAATCCGGATCGCCGTCGTCGAACTTCCAAAAAATCGGAAATCCACCACGAGATGTAAAATCAAGAGAGGAACAACTTCTCTAAAGAGTTCTCCCTCCCATTCTCTCTCTGAACTGCGAAAAAAGGAAGAGAAGAGGGAGAGGTGGGCTGCTTTTAAAGGCAAATCCAATAATTGGATTAATTCCAATTGGGTCCCCGGTTTCGGGCGCCCGAAAGTTTCGGGCCCCGAAACCGAGCCCAAACAGTGGCCTGGCCCGCAAAGCCCACCAGCGCACACGGGATCCGGCCGGATCGCGCGGCCGTCCGACCCGCCCCAAGTCACGCCACGTGTCCCCCGCACAGGGGACAGCGTGCTCGGTGAACCGCGTGCGCCCACGTGTCCCCCAGCGGGGCGGCTGGGGTGGGTGGCGCCAACCACTGGCGCGGCGCCACGTGGCTGGCGCTGCCCCGCCCGACACGCCCGCTGGCGCACCGCCTGCGCGTCTGCGCCCGCGTGAGCATACGGCCGCAGGCGCGCGCCCGCGGGTGCACCGTGCGCACCTGCGCCGACCAACCCGGGGCCGCCACGTGGCGCACCCCAGTCCACCGTGCACCGCGCCTCCTCCCGCTCCTGCCCGAGCTGCCCGCGCACTCGCCCGTGAGCCGATCGCACTGCGCCGGACCAACCGTGCGCTGCCACGTGGCCTGCCGGTCCACAGTGCACCGGCGGCCCACTCCGTGGACCGGGAGGCGTGCGCCGGCCCAATGACAGGCCGCCACGTGTCTAGGCCGGTCCACGGCTCCCCCCGTGCACCATTTTGCACAGAAAACTTCCGGGTGTCCGTTTTTGGGCATCCGGACTCAGAAAAATACAAATAAATAGCCGTTTTCAAGCGTTTTTCCGCGCTGAATCCAAATACGGCCTCCGTTCAGCCTGAAACTACTTCTAAAATTCGACAAAAGTAGCCGAAGGTCAGGCTTGATCCTAATTCCTCACTGAGTCCAAATCAACACATCCCTTTGACATGTTGGGGCCCAACACACCAACAATAGGTGTTCCACACCCTGAAACAGGGGGAAAACCACTGGGGATACTGGGACACTACATGAGTAGATAGACGGTTAGCCCGACAGTGAGTTAGCTGGACTTGTATCCCTTTTATCTCAGACGGTTGTACTTTTATCTTTTGGGTCTGGCTTTAGCCAGCTGGTTGCACCATTTTTGGTGAGCTGGGAGAGACACTTGTACTATTATTTTCAGATGTACTATATTTTACTTTCAGCTTTAGTCTGAGATGTAGTAGTTTTAGTTCAGCTCTGTTTTTATTGCTCTTTTATTATATCTCTTATATCTGAGCAGGTTACCAGCGCTTCGTGTACGCGGAAAAAATTTCGTGTACACGGCGGATCTGTAGACGGGCCCAGGTTCTGGTTTACGCCTGGGGCGTGACAGTTTTGATTTTGGTTATACGTTTTCACAAGAGGTAGGCCTACAACTTTGGTATTCAACTCTCCTCTTAGATCATGAGATTTTATAGAGTTTTTAAGCCATCTTTGGGACCCTTTGTTTCAGCCTGGGATTTTGGACAGTCATCAGTGTTTTAGCTGCTCTTGATAGTAGGATTGGAGTTTTGGGATGATTTTTGTGGAAAGATTTTCAGGACTCGAAGATCTACAACATTGGTATGTATCATTTCCCCTAAATCGGAGATTTTCTTGGAGTATAATTATCATCTTTGGAACTCTTGCGTTCTAGTTTAAGCATTGGACTGTTAAGAATGAGATTTGGAGAATCTAAAGTAATTATGGATTTTCTTCTTCATCCGAGCTTGGATTTTGGAGTTCTTTAGCTCGATTCACATCTACTCTCGACAAAGAATCCAATGGTACCTCTTTTGTTGGATTTGGAGTACGTTTGACCAGGTAACATTATTGATCTTTCTCAGCACTATTTTAAGGGTTACAACAGATTTCAGATTTAGCATTATTTTGATACTTGGACATTGGGACTGCAGCAATTGATGTAATTCTTGGTTAATTTCAGGATTTTAAAGTTTGGGCATCTTATTAAGATCAAGGTGAAGATTTCTCCTTTTGGTTTCAGCTTAAAATTCTTTATGGATTGTTCTCTTAAATTTTTGTAAGTTTATGTTGGGAATTGGTGTAAACTTGAGACAGCAATGTGATGTTTGCTTTATTTGAATTTTAAGGGAAATTAATGGTGGATTTTTGAGGACTTGGAGATGTTTATATGAAATAGGACATCTTTGTTTTACTGTTGGGGACTTCGTCTCGAGGTATTTGGAGCTGCACTTGCATCTTATTTAGCTTAGTCTTACTTGCTGAAATTCTGGAATATAATCTCGCAGCATGCATTGTTTCAGTGATTACGCCCAATCCGTGTGGCGGATTTGGATGATTTTCGCGGCATCGGAGTTTTGAGAGGATAAGGATTACTCACGCAAAAATTCAGCTTGATCGGGCAGCGGATAGACAAGTTTCAGGTGGGTTGTTGTTTTGTCTCCGAAACCTGCGGACGGTTCTCTAATTCTATATGTTAGTAAGCATGCATGTTTAGTGTACCAAGTATATGGATGAGATGTTTAGCTCAAATTGTAAGAAAAATATATCCATGTTATGCCTAATGAAAACTTGCAAGATTTAGATATCCATGTTATGGTTAATGAAAGCTTACCTAAGGGAAGTGTTACCCTACGTGATTGATAGCATGCATAATTTAATGTACAACCTATAGGATTGAGATGTAAGCATGAGAAATGGTCTAGGTTATGTGGATTGCTGCTTACTTGATAAATTGTTCATGCTTTGGTGGATTTGAGATCTCGCATTTAGTAAAGTGGTTATGTTCACCTTATGCTAGTTGAGAGCATGTTTAGAAAGATGATATTCACATTGGTAGTTATTAGAGATTATGTTGGATGTAATGCCTTTTACTGATATTTGAGCTAGCATCTTGTATGATAGAATCAATTGATGGATTATCACTCTTATAAATGATATTTTGGAACTTGACCTAGCACCCCGTCATATGTAGCATGTTTAAACCAGACTAGTAGAGAACCTTCACTTGGGCTAGGTTCTTTTATGCCTTAGACACTCCCACACATTTATTCGTTTTTCCTGGACATAGAGTTTTCTCGCCCGGGTAGTGGGCCGAGGGGTGGGGTTATTGTGGGACATATGTTACACTCGTGCCTGGGGGCTGAGTGGAGTCTGATAGTTAATGTTAGACTAGTGCTAGTGTTGGGAGCCGTTTGGGTAGACGGTGGTCCCGGGCCGTCGAGTATCTTTCGGTCAGTGTTGTTGGGAACCGTTTGGGTTGACGGTGGTCCCGAGTTGTTTAGTGTCGTCTGACCAGTTTTGCTAGCCCTTGAGTTGTGGGTCTAGGTTGGTGTCGCGAGTTGGTTGAGTTCGCTAATGTCTCGAGATTCGTGTTAGCTTATTAGCTGAGTTGTTGAGAGTACTCCGACCGTTGTGCAAGATGTTTGAGGATCTTGAGTTCTTCCGCTCTGAGAGTGAGCATAGATTTTGACTATAGTCTGCATGAGCCATATTGAGCTCGACAGAGATGCGCGGATACTTTCCTCGGTGGGGTCGCACCACTCGAGTGCCGCTCCAGAGCTGGCCTATTACTTTGCTATCGCGACTTATCGATGCACCCCTTCTGGCTGGGCCTTTTTTAGGCAGTCACGGACGTCCTACGTAAGTCTAGTCCTCTGTGGATATAATGGCAGTAGGTCGGCGCAGGCTTGACTGGATCCTATGTGGCAGTCAGTTCGATTGGGTCGATTGAGCACCTCGTGTGCGAGTGGTTGCATATCTTTTCATCTGTATCACTCATTGAGCATTTGGATAGAGGCATGGTAGCTGTAGAGTTATTTCCAGCTTTTCACATATAGTTTTTACAGCACCGTTATCTTGTGCCTCTAGTAGACTATGGGCAGACCGTTGTTCTTGGAGACGGTACCCACTGAGAACTACGTGTTGGTGTAGTTCTCACACCCTCTGTCGTGACAGTTTTGTAGAGACCCCTTCACTCGATCCTACCCCTGCTGTTGCTGCTTCTTCTGATCGTGGCGAGGGAGTCGCGAGCTAGATCCCTACCTGTCCTTGGAGAGTAGCTGTACCCCCTGTTCTTGGAGGATTTTAGTACAGTCAGTTGGATTTGTATTTTACACTTTTGTGAGTTGTCTTTATTTTCGAAAGACTGATGTATTGTGAGGATATGACTTGTACTGTGAGCCTGTACACTGATGTATTGTTATTATTTTAGTTTACCTTCCTTTTTGGACTCTTAGATGTTGTATCAGAGGATGATATATGATTATCATTTTTGGGAGTTGGATCTTGTATTTTATTCCAGTTGTACAGTGGTTTGGATTTTACTTTTTCAGCAGTTTACTTTCCAGCTCTGATATCTGTTTAGCTGTAGTTCTATCGTTTTGCAGGTTTGACGCTTCGCTTATGCGGGATTTCCCGTATGGGTGGCGGATCTGTTGGCGTGCCCGAATCAGAGTTTCGACCCTGGGGCGTGACAGGTTAGATTTCGCCTCCCACTTGCCCCATCTCTACGAGTGCATCCTCTCAGATCGGGCTATCGGGATCCTCTCTACGCCTCCTTCGCCCTCCGATTGCCTTGCCGATCAATCTGACGGTTCTCTGTGCTTCGGATGTTTCTCATTATGTCTAGATAGGGAGGTAGCCTTTGCTAGGTGTGATTGCTCTCTCTCTCTCTCTCTCTCTCTCTCTTGCGGGTTTTTTTTTTTTTTTTTCCTCGGCCGCCTTAAGCTCAAGGTAGCGATGTGACAACTATGCAATCTATGAGATATACACTCATTAACATATTACAGATTAAACAACCATCCATTCTATGAGATATGCTCTCATTTACAGATTAATTACACATATATTTATCAATAATTTTTACGCTCTTATCTCTTAGATACTTTACATGAGATTATATATTTATTTATTTATTTATTTATTTATTTATTTATTTATTTATAATTGATATTTGATCTGATATTTCTATATATGGTTAATTTTTTAAGATTTTTAACATATTTTGTAAGATTATTATGTCAGATTTATTATAATGGCTGCTCTCTTTTGCTCTCCCTAAGATTACTATAAATACTAATGCCTTTAATACAATACGCCATTGTACTGTTTGGAATTTGAATTAAAGAAGGTAATGCTCAATTCACTATTCTTGAAAGGATAGTATATTTCTCTTATCCCTCATTCCATTAATTCACAAAATCAATTAGCGTGGGAGTGCCAAAGAATAGATATAGATAGATTTTTCTTATCCCTTATTCCATTAATTGTAAGAATTATTCTAATTTTCTTCCTAAGATTTTGAATTAAAAAAAGGTAATGCTCAATTCACTATTCTTGAAAGAAAACTATATTTCTTTTATCCCTCATTTCATTAATTCACAGAATCAATTAGTGTGAGAGTGTCAAAGAATAGATATAGATAGATTTTCCTTATCCCTGATTCTCTTAATTGCAAGAATTATTTTAAGTCCATTGGTCCATTAATGCAATCATATTACTATTTTTGTCAAATTCAATCTCTGATTGTTGTACTATTTGTGTTGTACTGTTTCCTAGGGCTTTGTTTGGTTTGGGTACAAAGGGGGATATCCCCCCCTTTGTACCCAAACACTATTGAACAAAGGGGGTACTATTAGGTACAGTAGTTCCAGTACAAACAGAATAAGCTGGAACAACAGTTCTTACCCATTATTTTATAATTTTTTTTTTTACCAAACTACCCCTTCTCCCATCCTTTCTCTCTTTCCAATACACTCTAATCATCACAAATCTCTCTCTCTCCTCTCTCTCTCTTCTTCCCAATACACTCATCATCACAAATTCCTCTCTCCTCTTTTTTTTTTCTTCTTCCCAATACACTCTCATCATCACAAATTCCTCTCTCCTCTCTCTTTTTAATTTAATTGGATTTTAAATTAAATATTATTTTCAAAATTTTAGAAATTTTGTTTTGATTTTGATTTTATCATAATTTTTATAAGACTTTAAATTTTAAAATTTTATATTCGAAATTTTAACTTTAATTTAAACAAATAAAATGTTAAATTAAATATTATTTTCATAAAATATAATTTGAAATTTAATTTCGATTTTGATTTTAATTTTGATTTTAATTTTATCTTAATTTTTGTAAGGCTTTAATCCATTAATTAAACCGAAGAAAGTAAAAGTTATTATTTGAAAATTAAAAAATTTTATATTTAAAATTTATAATTTAAAATTAATATTATAATATTTTAAATTTTAAAATTTAAATGTTGAAACTTTATATTTAAAATTTTAAACTTAATTTGAGAAAAAAATATTAAAATAATATTATTTTAAAAAAATATAATTTGATTATGATTTTGATTTTATCTTAATTTTTTAAAAGCTTTAATTCATTAATTAAAACGAACTAATTAGATTTTAACAACTATTATCACATATTAAATCTTGAGGGTAAAAAAGTAATTTACCCAACTTAACCTCTTTATTCCTCTTATTCCTCATTATCATACCAAATACAAAATCTCTTATCCCTAGAACCATCCCAAACGCTTTTTTATCCTAGTTCCGTACTTTATACTTATACCTGGTACTACTAATTCTCACTAATCCCCGAAACAAACGATACCTAGGTGTAATGTTGCCTACGTGTGTATTAAACTCCAGTTTTATTGACTACTTACAAGGTATGATTCATTTGGATATCTTATTTATTATGATTTTTTCCACGCTCTCTTTCTTTTTTCTTTTTCCTACTTTTTTTCGTTAACCTTTGATCAGTCTTATATTGCTTCCCCTTCTCCCTTTATGGGCTTTTTAGTTAGATTATTTTTCTTTTCCCACGAGTTTTGGGTTTACTATAATTTTTTAGAGTTGCAGTTTTCGGCAAGTTTTGGGTTTACTTTAATTTTTTTTGAGGTGTGGTGATAATGCTAGGAAGGATTGGTGGTGGTTTGGATGGCCCATTGACGGGCAACCACTCACTGCAGGATTGGTGGTAGTTTGGATGGCCCGTTGACGTGCAACCACCCGCTACCGTTCGTATTGCTTTGGACAATCCATGTGACTAATCATGTATACTCCTTGCTTTTTTTAATCATTCCTTTGATGACTCTCCCTATCTCTTTCCCGAATCTTTTGCCTTCCTCTTTTTTTCCTACAATGCTGTGCTTTCTTGCAGCTGCTGCTATGACAGCCATAGATTTTTCCTTCTTTCGGTTGCTTCGTGAAGTGTGCGAATAGGTGCACATGGATGTGTCGCACTGTGTTGTGTCACTTGACACAGAAGGAAAATTTCTGGCTTTCATAGATGTTCATATTATGCGAAATGAATCAATACTCGAGCTTATTCGTTGTTGGAGTACTATAACTTCCACTACTACTGCTGCTGAAGAAGAGGCTTCTCGCATTGCTGTTAAGATGCTGGTTCAGGAATTGGACTTACATGTTAAAGATGTGAACTATAATGATTGCTTATTTTACAAGAATCTGTATGACCATCTTACCACAAATTACGCAATCCTTTCGAGCCAGTATAATAAACTGGTGTGGGAAGTTTCCTCTAAACTGTAATACCAAAGGAAAGTCTCCTGCGGCATAAAATTTGTATATCAAATGTGAAGAACAACTTTAGTCCCCTACTACCAACAAACAAATCGACAGATTTATTTGCAGAGATATCGTCAAACGTAAAAAATTTCTTCTAGGTATTCCCACTATCATTTTTACATTTAGAAGTATTTTATATAAATTTGTATAATTGTGTTTTTACTTATTGTTTTAACTTTTACAAATATTTTTATGAGCAGCTCAGAACAATTTGTTGATGACTTATCTAAAATACAACATCCTAAGAGACTTCAACTTACGTAATATATATAATCTAAATTAGTTTCGATACTGAATTATTTACTATTATATATAATTAATATTTATTATACTATATTATTTAAATTGATTGTAGGTTTGATGAAGCTACCCATCTAATGAAGAGAACAAATGAAGAATGATAGACTGTGTTGTATGCAGTTTACTTTTTTGATATTTTACTTTTTTGATATTTGTTAATTGTGGACTTAAAATCATTGGTGTAAGCTTACCTAGACATTTATGTTCTTTATCAACTTTGTTAAATTAGATGTAATACATTATGCTTAACTATTTCTAAGTTGGACTATTTATAATTTATTTACTTGCGCTTCTATTTCTAAGTTGGACTATTCGTAATTTCTTTGTTAAATTAGATATAATATATTATACCTAATTATTTCTAAGTTGGACTATTCGTAATTTATTTACCCACAGCGAAGCTGTGACGCCCCCAATAGTCCCACATCGGATGTGGATGGAATTGTGATTGGGTTTATATGAGACTTGGACACTAGTAATAATAACTGGGCTTAAGCATTTTGGGCTGTGGTGTGGGCCCAACAAGTTATTATTGCTAGTGGGCCGGGTCGTTACATTTGGTATCAGAGCCAATAACCAGCCGGAAGTGTGTTACGAGTCTCGGCTGAGCCTGAGTCTAGATGACAGGGCTAGCGAGACGAGTCTCACATCGCCTGGTGATCTTGGGCTTGTGTGTGTGTTTGGGCTGACGAGGACGTCAGGCCTAAACGGGGGGAGTCTGTGACGCCCCCAATAGTCCCACATCGGATGTGGATGGAATTGTGATTGGGTTTATATGAAACATGAACACTAGTAATAATAACTGGGCTTAAGCATTTTGGGCTGTGGTTTGGGCCCAACGAGTTATTATTGCTAGTGGGCCTGGTCGTTACATTTGGTATCGGAGCCAATTGCCAGCCGGAAGTGTGGGGCGAGTCTCGGCTGAGTCTGGGTCTAGATGACAGGACTAGCGAGACGAGTCTCACATCGCCTGGTGATCTTGGGCTGCTGTGTGTGTGTTTGGGCTGACGAGGACGTCAGACCTAAACGGGGGGAGTCTGTGACGCCCCCAATAGTCCCACATCGGATGTGGATGGAATTGTGATTGGGTTTATATGAGACTTGGACACTAGTAATAATAACTGGGCTTAAGCATTTTGGGCTGTGGTGTGGGCCCAACAAGTTATTATTGCTAGTGGGCCGGGTCGTTACAGAAGCGCGGGTACTTCACTAAGTTTATAAAATTTTGTATTGTCCCAAACTAAATTAGTATGGCAACAGCTTCATTATCAGCAGCAGCAGCAGCAGCAGCAAGGCCCGATTTATTAAATTTTGTTGGGTAACAAATTAAATTAGCATGGCCACAACAGCTTGTTTTCAGAATTATATAATTATATAATCATCAATCATTATTTACAACAGCAACAGCAATGACGGCCAACGATTCAGCAAACAATTAGGACGAATCAAAGTACAAAACAGCCCTATATGCAATGAAGTAACTTTCACCAAACACTTTATAGGTGTGAGGCAGAAGAAATAAATTAGGCAAGAAAAAAAAAACACCTACGCCATAAAATGTATCAGATCTAGTGAACAGTTGATTTAGACACATCGTAAGGCCAAACAAGAAGAGAATGATATACTGCACCATAGAACTAAACTAAAAATTTTCCACTCTTATTAACCTGATAATATTCAGAGTAGTTAATCACAAGCATTCTTAGGTTACAACCTTAAGCAGCACTCTACTCCCCAGCAGATACAGATTGAACGATGGAGACTTGTATTTAATTGTCTTCGCCAGTCGTATACAAAAAACTGCAACTTAATGTGGCTGACGAAGATTGGTTCAACAAAGATTTATAATTACCCAAATGACTTAATCAAGTCTTATTAATCTCTCACATAAAACAAGCTTTATTGCAACACTACTACTCACCGTTCAAACACCAAAAACACCAAGTTGAAGCTTAGGCAAATTCAGGCCATCCATAAAATAGAAAGAGAAAATGAAAGGGTGAAATGAAAATGAACAGAGGCATAAAGTAGCAAAACAGTCTAAAAGGTAGAAATATAAGCATACGTCTCTGTCCCTCGCTGTGCAAGAGCAACCTGAAGTTTGGCGATTTACAACAGAGCCCAGGTACAACTGATAGCATACGATAAGTAAATGAACAACACAGGAAATACTAACTCATTTCAAAGGTATTTACACCATAAACAGTACAAGCCCAGAATGATGGTAGAGACAATTTATAGTGAAATCCAATGTTTTTTGGGGCCAACAATGTCTAAGGAGTGGCGAATGAAGGCACACTGATCGGCGGCCATCATTATATGCACCTAGGGAAGTAGATTTGGCCGACATAACCCCCGGCCATCGCCCTTCTCACATTGGCTTCAAACATCCTAGGGTTGTCGCGTAGGACGGCAGCAGCATCATGATTCAATGGGTCCTCATCGTTCGGTTGCTGCAGATAAAACAGGAAAGGTTAAATTAGAATTCGCATCTTCAATTCTTTATCATGTAAAAATTTACAAGAAAAATTTGAGCTCAATCATAAAGAGACAAAGAGATGTGCGAAGACTTCCTCAGTGTTCGTCATTTTGAAATAGAACCCCTGGAACTTTACTTTTCAAACTGACAAACCACCAATTTTCGCTCACTCTGTTTTGATTATTTTAGTTCAATTAGGAATTCCATTAAACTTAACAACAGCAGTTCCATTAAATTTAAAAGCTGTGTCCACTTTTTCACCAACAGAACTGCGGATAGCCAATAACTAATGAATGAGTCATAATATTTAACGAAATCCCCAATTCAACTAACAAAAAGAGTACAAATCAAAACAAGTAAAAGTTGAATAGTCAATAGAAGGTAGAAGTTGATGGGCCTAGTTCCAATTGGCAACTAGTTGAAGGGCTCTCAATATCTTTTTTACTTGTAAAAAAACAATGTGAAGAG
>CM054936.1:9425549-9477821 GCA_029168755.2 Tillandsia fasciculata
TCTTTCTTCTGAGATTGATGTAACTGATCCACAATTCTTCATCTTCAATCTTCAAGACTCAAGACATTGAGTGTCAACTTGAGCTCTTGTTGAATCTTCTCTAAGTCTTTGATTGCTGATTGACAATTTGATCCCTTTAAGACTCCGACTCAACTCACTGACTTGACTCACGAAATATGCCAACACCAAAAGCCGTAACAATCTCCCCCTTTGGCAATTTCGTGACAAAACCCAAAAATACATAAAAACGCTCAAGTCACTCATCTTAAACCAAAAAATCGAAATTCAATGTCATCACCAAAACATTGATTTTCTTTGCGTGAAAGATCCAATAAATACAAAATTACATTTGAACCAAACAGTCCTAGAACATACTCTATGACTTAGGACTTGGAGTCTTAAAGTGATGTAATTCCTGCAAAACAAAACTCCAAACAAAATCAAACGTTAGTCGTTAGAAATTAAAATCCTACATTTGATTCGTCTTCTTTTGGTTCTTTTGTTTTTCGGCTCTTTCAATTTTTTCTTTGTCTCCCCCTATCTTGAGCATCTCTAACATGTTCTCCATGTTCTCCATGTTCTTGAGCATCTATGTTCTCCCCTTTGTGATACGATCATCATTTTCCGTTCTCCCCATTTTTCTATTTTCGTTTGTCCTCTCTTGATGATCTCATCTCCGTCATTTCTCTTCTCCCCCTTTTTGTCACAAATTGTCAAACAGTGAACATACTAGACAAAAGGAAATCACTAACAACATTAGTTCATAGAGAAAGAGAGATAAAAGCTCAGTTCCGGTATATAACAAAAATGCAGATTGCGTACCGGTACCAGAAAGCAAAAATCAAATAATTCCTTGAAACAAATCCAGATTTTAGAATCTTTTCAAATACCGATTTGTATTCCATCAAGAAATCAATTTAAGTGCTTTAACCAATGAATTAACAAGATGTCATTCAATCCAATTAATTTCACAAAATTAAAAAGATTTACTCCTAAATCATGAAAAACAAAGACAAAACATTATAAACAGTTTTTCATGTTATATTCATCAAACACAAGTCATCAAAAATAATCTTGAGATCCAAACTCTATCAAGATGTAACGAATTTACAAAGATGACTTACGGAGATTTCCAAATGACATCAATCTTGAATTCTACCCTTTCATCAGAATAATTTAGAAAAATTCCATAATAACCAGAAAAAGTATGTAAGCACTTTAGCGCATCAACTTTAAACAAAAGTCATCGTTTCATACAACAAGAAATAGATTATACCAAATCTATCAAAAATACTCAAAAATGAAACGAAAATTTATGAAAATTAAAACCCTTAAAGTTGAACAACTTCAATCACATCTAACATGATCTTATGCGTAATGCCTTTATCAAATCATCAATTTGGTAAAGAAAATGAAATACCAAGATCAATAGATGTTTGAAATCCCAGATAAGTTAGATAATATATCTAGACAATCTGTTGAAGAGAGTGGCTCTTTGAGCATCTTTCGTTAAAAATCCCACCTTATACCAACCTTGAAATTTGACAGAGTCAAGTATTTCAACATGCATTTTATTTAATCAAAAATTGAAAACCATGCTTGGTATACATGTGGTAGCTGCACACAGTACTCGGACGACCGAGGTGGTAGCTCTTTCCTCCATGTGGTGGTAGTTTTCACACTCCTCATTGGGATGTAACTCTTTCCACATCTTTTGAGCATTTTACTTTTCTTTGACTCCCCCTCAATTGGCTATCAATTATTTAATATATAAGGTATTCAACCAAAAATTGATCTCGCATTCATACTCGACTAAATAGTCAAATAAGATAATGACTATACCAAGAGATCATTGAGAGAGAAATTGACTTTGATCACTTAAAAGATGAATTAATTAACATAAATGATCATTGCAACATCGAAATATTATGATGTCAAAAGCATAATAGATTTCTAAATGCGTGAAAAGATGCAATTAAAGTCAATATGACCAATGCTCAACAATGTGTTTTGTTCTTGAGTGCAACACAGATTTTTAGGAATGTTTATAGCACTTGTGTTGTCACAAAGACTTCACACAACCTAGATAGATTAAGCATCTAAAGATCACACATGATTTCTAAAATTTGATGCTTATAACTATCAAAAACTCCTATAATGAAGTATCTTCAAGATTATGATTATGGAGTAAAGTTGATAATCCATATAAAATTAAATTGGAGTGAATGAACGTGAAGCCCTTTTTATTCAATGCACTTGTTCGTTAAAACCCTTTTGTTCAAAAACAAAGTATAAAAACAAAGAGCATTGAAAAACATGTAATGCAAAGATTAAGAAAAATATGAAGGGAAAACCAATCAAAGCATTACATACAGTCATAAGCTATTTAGAACTTAAGACAAGGAAAGATATCACCTTTCCGAATCCAAAATCGCTGGATTTTGGGTTGTCTTGATTCGTTGTGGCCGGGGGTTGTCCGCTTTGACTGTTGATCCACCTTAGGTCTTTGCCTCGCAATGATCCACTTGTATGATTGATGTTGCGGCTCGGACCTTTGGTGGGTTGAGTGAACTCCTTTGACTTGATGTGTCTTTTGATTCCGTTGAGTTCGCTCCGTAGATGAAGTTGCCGAAGAATTCTTCTTTCTCTTTTTCGGGCAATTCTTCACCAAATGTCCTTCAAGTCCACATAGGTGACAAGTTCTTCCTTTCAATTTGATTGTGGAACTTAAAGCCTTCACAGTTTGGTTCTTTTTATATCCCAAACCAACCTTGCTTGTTTGACCTAATCCGGACATACTTTCTAGTTTCTTGGAACCGGTTGAAAGCCTTTGTATGTCGGATTTGAGTTCATGAACTTGCTTGGTCAAAACTTGGTTGGTGACATGAATTTCTTCAAACTGTTTTTCAAGAAAATCAATCTTGTCCATATGGGATTTAACGATCGTTTCCGATTGATTTATCTTTTCTTGGAGGATTTTATTATCCAATAAAAGCTCTCGTTCCTCCTCGAGATCATGAAGTTTGATCTTTAAAGCATGATTCTCGTCTTGAACCTCAAGTCGTTGCTTCCTCAACTTCTTGATATGCTTGGCCATCTTCTTTGATTCCGCAAGAAGTTGTTGGTATGCCTCAACGAGTTCTTCTTCGTCCGACTCCCCCTCACTTGATGACTCTCCGCCGGATGTTGATGTTTCATGCAAAATCAAAGGATTAGAGTCAGTAAACCAGATGATCAAATATTAGAAGAGGGAATATGAGAGGCATGATAAGGCAACGACCTTTTTCCTCTTCACTTGAGGTCGATTCATTAGAACTAGAATCGTCCCAAGTTTTTGCTTGCAAAGCCTTCTTTTTGTATGATTTCTTAGAAGGACAATCCGTTGAAATATGGCCGTAGCCTTTGCATCGATAGCATCGGATTTCCCCTTCGAAATCATCTTTTTCTTTTTCTTTAGAAGGTTTTGCAACGCCTTTGAGTTTAGAGGATTTAGAACCCGATGATCCTTTAGATGATTTCGTGGATGAAGATCCATCGGTTCGATTCTTCCAAAATTTCCGACGAAATTTCTTTGTGATCCGCGCCAATTGTTCTTCAAAATCGGCAAAAGAGATTTCATCGTCGGAACTTGATTCGCTATCTTCTTCCTTTGTTGATTTGAATGCAATACCTGTAAGCTTAGAAGAAGACTTGGAAGAAACTTGATTAGTAGGAAAAGTCATCTCATAAGTTTGCAAAGCACCTACTAATTCCTCTACACTCATCTCATCCGGATGACTAACGGTTTCAATGGCGGTAACCTTTGCCCTAAACCGTTCCGGAAGAGTCCGAAGTATCTTTCTTACAATTTTCGACTCCGGGATCTTTTCTCCTAAATTAGCACATGTATTAATTACATCTTGAAGTCTAGTGTAATAATCTGTAAACAATTCATGCTCTTCCATATGAATAGAGTCAAATTGACTTGTAAGCATCTGGAGCTTTTGAATTTTTACAAGATTAGTACCCTCATGTGTAATTTTGAGAATATCCCAAATTTCCTTCGCGGTTTCACACGCGGAAATTCGTGTAAACTCAGTCGAGGAAAGAGAATTAATAAAGCGTTCATACCTTTCCCATTGTAAGAAGATCTTTCGATTTCCTCTTTGGACCATCTAGAGCGAGGTTTTGGGGTAGTAGAATTTCCTACTTCCTCAACAGGATGCACCCAACCGTATTCCACGGTTTGCCATACCCGCTCATCAATTGAGATGAGAAAAGCTCTCATCCGCACTTTCCAATAGCATAATTGGTCCCATCAAAAAGAGGAGGTCTAAAAATATTACCACTTTCACCCAACATGATAGATAAACCTAAAACCCGCTCTGATACCAATTGTAGAGTTATTTAGGATCCACAAGGATCTAAATAGGTACTATCAAACACCTAGAGGGGGGTGAATAGGTGTAATATTAAAAAACTCAATCTCAGTGCAAAATAAAAACCAATGCGGAAAATAAAAATAGCACACCGAGATTTACGTGGAAACTCCAATCCAGGAGAAAAACCACGGGACCAACACGCAATAACAATCCACTAAGAAAAGAAGAATAACAAGGTGATTACCGACTCCACGGACTCAAACCCCTCCTTCAACTTCTTCGGACCTTGCGCTCCACCGATTGCACGTCCACTGCACACGTTCGAATCCACGAACGCCACTCGAATCCACGAGCACACGTTTCGAATCCACGAAACGCCTTCAACACACCGAATCCACGGTGCCACGTCGAATCCACGACGCAAACTCAGCCGGTAAGAATATTGGCTTCGATGGTGATCCTTTGCTTAGATTATCAATGAAGAACCATGGAAGGAATCTCTAAGCAAAGATTAGATCAATTCGACAAAAGATATGTTCTTGAAAGAACCATCGAATTGACCTAAAAGAGGCTATAAAGAAGAACGATAAAAACCTAGCCTCTAGGGTTGCTCTCAAGTGTTTTATAAAATCATCGGTATAGCTCCCACGTTTTTGAGAAACCCTAAATGTCTATTTATAGTTTAGAAACCTTTGGAAAGAGATAAGAATCAAAAACATACCTTATCTGGAATTTTCAGGACGGCGATCCGGATCGGGATTACTGTGATCCGGATCGTCGTAACAAGATTGACGATTCCAGAAATCCAAGGGTTCGGGATCCGGATCGCAAGGCCCGATCCGGATCGTTCATGAATTTCAGCAACATCCAATGTTCGGGATCCGGATCGGAATGGCCTTGGATCCGGATTGAAATTGCCAATGAACAAGTACCCTTCGGGATCCGGATTGGAAGATCTGATCCGGATCCTGAACATGTCCCATGTCCAGTTTTTGATTTTTATGCAATTAAAAATTCATCCAAGTGTTTCTACACTATAAGAAAGTATTCGGATCACCAAAATTATTTAGTTAAACATACCTGATCCTTTTGAATACTTTCTTCTTGAGATTGATGTAACTGATCCACAATTCTTCATCTTCAATCTTCAAGACTCAAGACATTGAGTGTCAACTTGAGCTCTTGTTGAATCTTCTCTAAGTCTTTGATTGCTGATTGACAATTTGATCCCTTTAAGACTCCGACTCAACTCACTGACTTGACTCACGAAATATGCCAACACCAAAAAGCCGTAACAAAAACATCTGACTGACCGCCTAACGTCCGTGGTCGCCACTATGCCCCACAATCCACAAGACAAGTCTAAACTGTCCCAGACTCAAGGTCCAAACTACACTATCCCAGAATCTTGCTCAAACTCGAGCATCATGCATCGACATAAAAGAAGAACGATAAAACATGGTTTCTCCTAAGTCAAGTCCCAATAATATAGTGCAGCAGTAAATAATGGCCTAACTGGGTGTCCAAATAAGCATGCAATTGTCCCTTTTGAAAGCATTAGAAAAGTGACTAACGTTTATTACAAGAATTATTTTAAAACATTAATATGATACTTATTTGCATGCGGGGTTAAGGTATAGCAATTGTCCAATAATATTGTCCCAAGTTTAACACATAAAGGCTATCAATTAATTTATGGGGCAATGCATAAGGTTCTCACACCAAAAGTTACTTGTCACATTAAAATGGGGAAACTCTAATACTCCTAATGAGCATGTCAACAATGAGGAAAACACAACCACCCACCTCGAAAAGCATGCACAAACACCCGAAGAAACACCCCGCTGCCCGCTGTCCTCTAAGAACGCCGGCTGCCGAATATAGTGTCCTACAACAACACACATTGCACACGGTGTAAATATACAAGTCCCAAACACAGATTTTGCTATTTTCACAACCAGCACGCAAAACGAGGCATTTCACCTCTGTCCCGTGCTCCAAAAATCCCAGAAAAATTCACGGTTGCGTTCCTCGCGAAAAGTAGGCCCAAAACGACTATTAAAAGCCTTGATCCGACGCTCCTACACAAAGATATAAATCGTTGAAGTCACCGCTGTCCAACATTCCACACAGCAAAAAGGGGGGTCAAAAACACCTTGGGAACCGTGCTAAGAATTCGGAATCCAGAGAAATCACCAACACAGAATATGAAGTCCTACCTCTCAGGAACACACCGGCGAAGAAATCGTCGAAGTTGGACTCCTGTACTGCGCAGGGGACTTCTCGGACTGAGATGCGACGATAATGGGCCGAAAATGGGTAAAAATGAGGCGCACTGTAAATCCGGATCGCCGTCGTCGAACTTCCAAAAAATCGGAAATCCACCACGAGATGTAAAATCAAGAGAGGAACAACTTCTCTAAAGAGTTCTCCCTCCCATTCTCTCTCTGAACTGCGAAAAAAGGAAGAGAAGAGGGAGAGGTGGGCTGCTTTTAAAGGCAAATCCAATAATTGGATTAATTCCAATTGGGTCCCCGGTTTCGGGCGCCCGAAAGTTTCGGGCCCCGAAACCGAGCCCAAACAGTGGCCTGGCCCGCAAAGCCCACCAGCGCACACGGGATCCGGCCGGATCGCGCGGCCGTCCGACCCGCCCCAGGTCATGCCACGTGTCCCCCGCACAGGGGACAGCGTGCTCGGTGAACCGCGTGCGCCCACGTGTCCCCCAGCGGGGCGGCTGGGGTGGGTGGCGCCAACCACTGGCGCGGCGCCACGTGGCTGGCGCTGCCCCGCCCGACACGCCCGCTGGCGCACCGCCTGCGCGTCTGCGCCCGCGTGAGCATACGGCCGCAGGCGCGCGCCCGCGGGTGCACCGTGCGCACCTGCGCCGACCAACCCGGGGCCGCCACGTGGCGCACCCCGGTCCACCGTGCACCGCGCCTCCTCCCGCCCGGCCTGCCCGAGCTGCCCGCGCACTCGCCCGTGAGCCGATCGCACTGCGCGGACCAACCGTGCGCTGCCACGTGGCCTGCCGGTCCACAGTGCACCGGCGGCCCACTCGTGGACCGGGAGGCGTGCGCCGGCCCAATGACAGGCCGCCACGTGTCTAGGCCGGTCCACGGCTCCCCCCGTGCACATTTTGCACAGAAAACTTCCGGGTGTCCGTTTTTGGGCATCCGGACTCAGAAAAATACAAATAAATAGCCGTTTTCAAGCGTTTTCCGCGCTGAATCCAAATACGGCCTCCGTTCAGCCTGAAACTACTTCTAAAATTCGACAAAAGTAGCCGAAGGTCAGGCTTGATCCTAATTCCTCACTGAGTCCAAATCAACACATCCCTTTGACATGTTGGGGCCCAACACACCAACAATAGGTGTTCCACACCCTGAAACAGGGGGAAAACCACTGGGGATACTGGGACACTACATGAGTAGATAGACGGTTAGCCCGACAGTGAGTTAGCTGGACTTGTATCCCTTTTATCTCAGACGGTTGTACTTTTATCTTTTGGGTCTGGCTTTAGCCAGCTGGTTGCACCATTTTTGGTGAGCTGGGAGAGACACTTGTACTATTATTTTCAGATGTACTATATTTTACTTTCAGTTTTAGTCTGAGATGTAGTAGTTTTAGTTCAGCTCTGTTTTTATTGCTCTTTTATTATATCTCTTATATCTGAGCAGGTTACCAGCGCTTCGTGTACGCGGAAAAAATTTCGTGTACACGGCGGATCTGTAGACGGGCCCAGGTTCTGGTTTACACCTGGGGCGTGACAGTTTTGATTTTGGTTATACGTTTTCACAAGAGGTAGGCCTACAACTTTGGTATTCAACTCTCCTCTTAGATCATGAGATTTTATAGAGTTTTTAAGCCATCTTTGGGACCCTTTGTTTCAGCCTGGGATTTTGGACAGTCATCAGTGTTTTAGCTGCTCTTGATAGTAGGATTGGAGTTTTGGGATGATTTTTGTGGAAAGATTTTCAGGACTCGAAGATCTACAACATTGGTATGTATCATTTCCCCTAAATCGGAGATTTTCTTGGAGTATAATTATCATCTTTGGAACTCTTGCGTTCTAGTTTAAGCATTGGACTGTTAAGAATGAGATTTGGAGAATCTAAAGTAATTATGGATTTTCTTCTTCATCCGAGCTTGGATTTTGGAGTTCTTTAGCTCGATTCACATCTACTCTCGACAAAGAATCCAATGGTACCTCTTTTGTTGGATTTGGAGTACGTTTGACCAGGTAACATTATTGATCTTTCTCAGCACTATTTTAAGGGTTACAACAGATTTCAGATTTAGCATTATTTTGATACTTGGACATTGGGACTGCAGCAATTGATGTAATTCTTGGTTAATTTCAGGATTTTAAAGTTTGGGCATCTTATTAAGATCAAGGTGAAGATTTCTCCTTTTGGTTTCAGCTTAAAATTCTTTATGGATTGTTCTCTTAAATTTTTGTAAGTTTATGTTGGGAATTGGTGTAAACTTGAGACAGCAATGTGATGTTTGCTTTATTTGAATTTTAAGGGAAATTAATGGTGGATTTTTGAGGACTTGGAGATGTTTATATGAAATAGGACATCTTTGTTTTACTGTTGGGGACTTCGTCTCGAGGTATTTGGAGCTGCACTTGCATCTTATTTAGCTTAGTCTTACTTGCTGAAATTCTGGAATATAATCTCGCAGCATGCATTGTTTCAGTGATTACGCCCAATCCGTGTGGCGGATTTGGATGATTTTCGCGGCATCGGAGTTTTGAGAGGATAAGGATTACTCACGCAAAAATTCAGCTTGATCGGGCAGCGGATAGACAAGTTTCAGGTGGGTTGTTGTTTTGTCTCCGAAACCTGCGGACGGTTCTCTAATTCTATATGTTAGTAAGCATGCATGTTTAGTGTACCAAGTATATGGATGAGATGTTTAGCTCAAATTGTAAGAAAAATATATCCATGTTATGCCTAATGAAAACTTGCAAGATTTAGATATCCATGTTATGGTTAATGAAAGCTTACCTAAGGGAAGTGTTACCCTACGTGATTGATAGCATGCATAATTTAATGTACAACCTATAGGATTGAGATGTAAGCATGAGAAATGGTCTAGGTTATGTGGATTGCTGCTTACTTGATAAATTGTTCATGCTTTGGTGGATTTGAGATCTCGCATTTAGTAAAGTGGTTATGTTCACCTTATGCTAGTTGAGAGCATGTTTAGAAAGATGATATTCACATTGGTAGTTATTAGAGATTATGTTGGATGTAATGCCTTTTACTGATATTTGAGCTAGCATCTTGTATGATAGAATCAATTGATGGATTATCACTCTTATAAATGATATTTTGGAACTTGACCTAGCACCCCGTCATATGTAGCATGTTTAAACCAGACTAGTAGAGAACCTTCACTTGGGCTAGGTTCTTTTATGCCTTAGACACTCCCACACATTTATTCGTTTTTCCTGGACATAGAGTTTTCTCGCCCGGGTAGTGGGCCGAGGGGTGGGGTTATTGTGGGACATATGTTACACTCGTGCCTGGGGGCTGAGTGGAGTCTGATAGTTAATGTTAGACTAGTGCTAGTGTTGGGAGCCGTTTGGGTAGACGGTGGTCCCGGGCCGTCGAGTATCTTTCGGTCAGTGTTGTTGGGAACCGTTTGGGTTGACGGTGGTCCCGAGTTGTTTAGTGTCGTCTGACCAGTTTTGCTAGCCCTTGAGTTGTGGGTCTAGGTTGGTGTCGCGAGTTGGTTGAGTTCGCTAATGTCTCGAGATTCGTGTTAGCTTATTAGCTGAGTTGTTGAGAGTACTCCGACCGTTGTGCAAGATGTTTGAGGATCTTGAGTTCTTCCGCTCTGAGAGTGAGCATAGATTTTGACTATAGTCTGCATGAGCCATATTGAGCTCGACAGAGATGCGCGGATACTTTCCTCGGTGGGGTCGCACCACTCGAGTGCCGCTCCAGAGCTGGCCTATTACTTTGCTATCGCGACTTATCGATGCACCCCTTCTGGCTGGGCCTTTTTTAGGCAGTCACGGACGTCCTACGTAAGTCTAGTCCTCTGTGGATATAATGGCAGTAGGTCGGCGCAGGCTTGACTGGATCCTATGTGGCAGTCAGTTCGATTGGGTCGATTGAGCACCTCGTGTGCGAGTGGTTGCATATCTTTTCATCTGTATCACTCATTGAGCATTTGGATAGAGGCATGGTAGCTGTAGAGTTATTTCCAGCTTTTCACATATAGTTTTTACAGCACCGTTATCTTGTGCCTCTAGTAGACTATGGGCAGACCGTTGTTCTTGGAGACGGTACCCACTGAGAACTACGTGTTGGTGTAGTTCTCACACCCTCTGTCGTGACAGTTTTGTAGAGACCCCTTCACTCGATCCTACCCCTGCTGTTGCTGCTTCTTCTGATCGTGGCGAGGGAGTCGCGAGCTAGATCCCTACCTGTCCTTGGAGAGTAGCTGTACCCCCTGTTCTTGGAGGATTTTAGTACAGTCAGTTGGATTTGTATTTTACACTTTTGTGAGTTGTCTTTATTTTCGAAAGACTGATGTATTGTGAGGATATGACTTGTACTGTGAGCCTGTACACTGATGTATTGTTATTATTTTAGTTTACCTTCCTTTTTGGACTCTTAGATGTTGTATCAGAGGATGATATATGATTATCATTTTTGGGAGTTGGATCTTGTATTTTATTCCAGTTGTACAGTGGTTTGGATTTTACTTTTTCAGCAGTTTACTTTCCAGCTCTGATATCTGTTTAGCTGTAGTTCTATCGTTTTGCAGGTTTGACGCTTCGCTTATGCGGGATTTCCCGTATGGGTGGCGGATCTGTTGGCGTGCCCGAATCAGAGTTTCGACCCTGGGGCGTGACAGGTTAGATTTCGCCTCCCACTTGCCCCATCTCTACGAGTGCATCCTCTCAGATCGGGCTATCGGGATCCTCTCTACGCCTCCTTCGCCCTCCGATTGCCTTGCCGATCAATCTGACGGTTCTCTGTGCTTCGGATGTTTCTCATTATGTCTAGATAGGGAGGTAGCCTTTGCTAGGTGTGATTGCTCTCTCTCTCTCTCTCTCTCTCTCTCTTGCGGGTTTTTTTTTTTTTTTTCCTCGGCCGCCTTAAGCTCAAGGTAGCGATGTGACAACTATGCAATCTATGAGATATACACTCATTAACATATTACAGATTAAACAACCATCCATTCTATGAGATATGCTCTCATTTACAGATTAATTACACATATATTTATCAATAATTTTTTACGCTCTTATCTCTTAGATACTTTACATGAGATTATATATTTATTTATTTATTTATTTATTTATTTATTTATTTATTTATAATTGATATTTGATCTGATATTTCTATATATGGTTAATTTTTTAAGATTTTTAACATATTTTGTAAGATTATTATGTCAGATTTATTATAATGGCTGCTCTCTTTTGCTCTCCCTAAGATTACTATAAATACTAATGCCTTTAATACAATACGCCATTGTACTGTTTGGAATTTGAATTAAAGAAGGTAATGCTCAATTCACTATTCTTGAAAGGATAGTATATTTCTCTTATCCCTCATTCCATTAATTCACAAAATCAATTAGCGTGGGAGTGCCAAAGAATAGATATAGATAGATTTTTCTTATCCCTTATTCCATTAATTGTAAGAATTATTCTAATTTTCTTCCTAAGATTTTGAATTAAAAAAAGGTAATGCTCAATTCACTATTCTTGAAAGAAAACTATATTTCTTTTATCCCTCATTTCATTAATTCACAGAATCAATTAGTGTGAGAGTGTCAAAGAATAGATATAGATAGATTTTCCTTATCCCTGATTCTCTTAATTGCAAGAATTATTTAAGTCCATTGGTCCATTAATGCAATCATATTACTATTTTTGTCAAATTCAATCTCTGATTGTTGTACTATTTGTGTTGTACTGTTTCCTAGGGCTTTGTTTGGTTTGGGTACAAAGGGGGATATCCCCCCCTTTGTACCCAAACACTATTGAACAAAGGGGGTACTATTAGGTACAGTAGTTCCAGTACAAACAGAATAAGCTGGAACAACAGTTCTTACCCATTATTTTATAATTTTTTTTTTTACCAAACTACCCCTTCTCCCATCCTTTCTCTCTTTCCAATACACTCTAATCATCACAAATCTCTCTCTCTCTCTCTCTCTCTCTCTTCCCAATACACTCATCATCACAAATTCCTCTCTCCTCTTTTTTTTTTCTTCTTCCCAATACACTCTCATCATCACAAATTCCTCTCTCCTCTCTCTTTTTAATTTAATTGGATTTTAAATTAAATATTATTTTCAAAATTTTAGAAATTTTGTTTTGATTTTGATTTTATCATAATTTTTATAAGACTTTAAATTTTAAAATTTTATATTCGAAATTTTAACTTTAATTTAAACAAATAAAATGTTAAATTAAATATTATTTTCATAAAATATAATTTGAAATTTAATTTCGATTTTGATTTTAATTTTGATTTTAATTTTATCTTAATTTTTGTAAGGCTTTAATCCATTAATTAAACCGAAGAAAGTAAAAGTTATTATTTGAAAATTAAAAAATTTTATATTTAAAATTTATAATTTAAAATTAATATTATAATATTTTAAATTTTAAAATTTAAATGTTGAAACTTTATATTTAAAATTTTAAACTTAATTTGAGAAAAAAATATTAAAATAATATTATTTTAAAAAAATATAATTTGATTATGATTTTGATTTTATCTTAATTTTTTAAAAGCTTTAATTCATTAATTAAAACGAACTAATTAGATTTTAACAACTATTATCACATATTAAATCTTGAGGGCAAAAAAGTAATTTACCCAACTTAACCTCTTTATTCCTCTTATTCCTCATTATCATACCAAATACAAAATCTCTTATCCCTAGAACCATCCCAAACGCTTTTTTATCCTAGTTCCGTACTTTATACTTATACCTGGTACTACTAATTCTCACTAATCCCCGAAACAAACGATACCTAGGTGTAATGTTGCCTACGTGTGTATTAAACTCCAGTTTTATTGACTACTTACAAGGTATGATTCATTTGGATATCTTATTTATTATGATTTTTTCCACGCTCTCTTTCTTTTTTCTTTTTCCTACTTTTTTTCGTTAACCTTTGATCAGTCTTATATTGCTTCCCCTTCTCCCTTTCTGGGCTTTTTAGTTAGATTATTTTTCTTTTCCCACGAGTTTTGGGTTTACTATAATTTTTTAGAGTTGCAGTTTTCGGCAAGTTTTGGGTTTACTTTAATTTTTTTTGAGGTGTGGTGATAATGCTAGGAAGGATTGGTGGTGGTTTGGATGGCCCATTGACGGGCAACCACTCACTGCAGGATTGGTGGTAGTTTGGATGGCCCGTTGACGTGCAACCACCCGCTACCATTCGTATTGCTTTGGACAATCCATGTGACTAATCATGTATACTCCTTGCTTTTTTTAATCATTCCTTTGATGACTCTCCCTATCTCTTTCCCGAATCTTTTGCCTTCCTCTTTTTTTCCTACAATGCTGTGCTTTCTTGCAGCTGCTGCTATGACAGCCATAGATTTTCCTTCTTTCGGTTGCTTCGTGAAGTGTGCGAATAGGTGCACATGGATGTGTCGCACTGTGTTGTGTCACTTGACACAGAAGGAAAATTTCTGGCTTTCATAGATGTTCATATTATGCGAAATGAATCAATACTCGAGCTTATTCGTTGTTGGAGTACTATAACTTCCACTACTACTGCTGCTGAAGAAGAGGCTTCTCGCATTGCTGTTAAGATGCTGGTTCAGGAATTGGACTTACATGTTAAAGATGTGAACTATAATGATTGCTTATTTTACAAGAATCTGTATGACCATCTTACCACAAATTACGCAATCCTTTCGAGCCAGTATAATAAACTGGTGTGGGAAGTTTCCTCTAAACTTTAATACCAAAGGAAAGTCTCCTGCGGCATAAAATTTGTATATCAAATGTGAAGAACAACTTTAGTCCCCTACTACCAACAAACAAATCGACAGATTTATTTGCAGAGATATCGTCAAACGTAAAAAATTTCTTCTAGGTATTCCCACTATCATTTTTACATTTAGAAGTATTTTATATAAATTTGTATAATTGTGTTTTTACTTATTGTTTTAACTTTTACAAATATTTTTATGAGCAGCTCAGAACAATTTGTTGATGACTTATCTAAAATACAACATCCTAAGAGACTTCAACTTACGTAATATATATAATCTAAATTAGTTTCGATACTGAATTATTTACTATTATATATAATTAATATTTATTATACTATATTATTTAAATTGATTGTAGGTTTGATGAAGCTACCCATCTAATGAAGAGAACAAATGAAGAATGATAGACTGTGTTGTATGCAGTTTACTTTTTTGATATTTTACTTTTTTGATATTTGTTAATTGTGGACTTAAAATCATTGGTGTAAGCTTACCTAGACATTTATGTTCTTTATCAACTTTGTTAAATTAGATGTAATACATTATGCTTAACTATTTCTAAGTTGGACTATTTATAATTTATTTACTTGCGCTTCTATTTCTAAGTTGGACTATTCGTAATTTCTTTGTTAAATTAGATATAATATATTATACCTAATTATTTCTAAGTTGGACTATTCGTAATTTATTTACCCACAGCGAAGCTGTGACGCCCCCAATAGTCCCACATCGGATGTGGATGGAATTGTGATTGGGTTTATATGAGACTTGGACACTAGTAATAATAACTGGGCTTAAGCATTTTGGGCTGTGGTGTGGGCCCAACAAGTTATTATTGCTAGTGGGCCGGGTCGTTACATTTGGTATCAGAGCCAATAACCAGCCGGAAGTGTGTTACGAGTCTCGGCTGAGCCTGAGTCTAGATGACAGGGCTAGCGAGACGAGTCTCACATCGCCTGGTGATCTTGGGCTGTGTGTGTGTTTGGGCTGACGAGGACGTCAGGCCTAAACGGGGGAGTCTGTGACGCCCCCAATAGTCCCACATCGGATGTGGATGGAATTGTGATTGGGTTTATATGAAACATGAACACTAGTAATAATAACTGGGCTTAAGCATTTTGGGCTGTGGTTTGGGCCCAACGAGTTATTATTGCTAGTGGGCCTGGTCGTTACATTTGGTATCGGAGCCAATTGCCAGCCGGAAGTGTGGGGCGAGTCTCGGCTGAGTCTGGGTCTAGATGACAGGACTAGCGAGACGAGTCTCACATCGCCTGGTGATCTTGGGCTGCTGTGTGTGTGTTTGGGCTGACGAGGACGTCAGACCTAAACGGGGGGAGTCTGTGACGCCCCCAATAGTCCCACATCGGATGTGGATGGAATTGTGATTGGGTTTATATGAGACTTGGACACTAGTAATAATAACTGGGCTTAAGCATTTTGGGCTGTGGTGTGGGCCCAACAAGTTATTATTGCTAGTGGGCCGGGTCGTTACAGAAGCGCGGGTACTTCACTAAGTTTATAAAATTTTGTATTGTCCCAAACTAAATTAGTATGGCAACAGCTTGTTTTTAGAATCTCGTGATCTTCAATCATTATCAGCAGCAGCAGCAAGGCCCGATTTATTAAATTTTGTTGGGTAACAAATTAAATTAGCATGGCCACAACAGCTTGTTTTCAGAATTATATAATTATATAATCATCAATCATTATTTACAACAGCAACAGCAATGACGGCCAACGATTCAGCAAACAATTAGGACGAATCAAAGTACACAACAGCCCTATACGCAATGAAGTAACTTTCACCAAACACTTTATAAGTGTGAGGCAGAAGAAATAAATTAGGCAAGAAAAAAAAAACACCTACGCCATAAAATGTATCAGATCTAGTGAACAGTTGATTTAGACACATCGCAAGGCCAAACAAGAAGAGAATGATATAATGCAACATAGAACTAAACTAAAAATTTTCCACTCTTACTAACCTGATAATATTCAGAATAGTTAATCACAAGCATTCTTAGGTTACAACCTTAAGCAGCACTCTACTCCCCAGCAGATAACAGATTGAACGATGGAGACTTGTATTTAATTGTCTTCGCCAGTCTTATACAAAAAACTGCAACTTAATGTGGCTGATGAAGATTGGTTCAACAAAGATTTATAATTACCCAAATGACTTAATCAAGTCTTATTAATCTCTCACATAAAACAAGCTTTATTGCAACACTACTACTCACCGTTCAAACACCAAGTTGAAGCTTAGGCAAATTCAGGCCATCCATAAAATAGAAAGAGAAAATGAAAGGGTGAAATGAAAATGAACAGAGGCATAAAGTAGCAAAACAGTCTAAAAGGTAGAAATATAAGCATACGTCTTTGTCCCACGCTGTGCGAGAGCAACCTGAAGTTTGGCGATTTACAACAGAGCCCAGGTACAACTGATAGCATACGATAAGTAAATGAACAACACAGGAAATACTAACTCATTTCAAAGGTATTTACACCATTAAACAGTACAAGCCCAGAATGATGGTAGAGACAATTTATAGTGAAATCCAATGTTTTTTGGGGCCAACAATGTCTAAGGAGTGGCGAATGAAGGCACACTGATCGGCGGCCATCATTATATGCACCTAGGGAAGTAGATTTGGCCGACATAACCCCCGGCCATCGCCCTTCTCACATTGGCTTCAAACATCCTAGGGTTGTCACGTAGGACAGCAGCAGCATCATGATTCAATGGGTCCTCATCGTTCGGTTGCTGCAGATAAAACAGGAAAGGTTAAATTAGAATTAGCATCTTCAATTCTTTATCATGTAAAAATTTACAAGAAAAATTTGAGCTCAATCATAAAGAGACCAAAGAGATGTGCGAAGACTTCCTCAGTGTTCGTCATTTTGAAATAGAACCCCTGGAACTTTACTTTTCAAACTGACAAACCACCAATTTTCGCTCACTTTGTTTTGATTATTTTAGTTCAATTAGGAATTCCATTAAACTTAACAACAGCAGTTCCATTAAATTTAAAAGCTGTGTCCACTTTTTCACCAACAGAACTGCGGATAGCCAATAACTAATGAATGAGTCATAATATTTAACGAAATCCCCAATTCAACTAACAAAAAGAGTACAAATCAAAACAAGTAAAAGTTGAATAGTCAATAGAAGGTAGAAGTTGATGGGCCTAGTTCAAATTGGCAAATAGTTGAAGGGCTCTCAATATATTTTTACTTGTAAAAAAAAAATGTGAAGAGAATTTGGTCTGAAAGGACAATATGGCAAGGTAGTGCATACAATAACTAATGAGATATATTTTACTTAAAAAGTAGTAATGAAACTATAATTCCGACGCTTGAAAGAAATGACAATCAAACTCTGCTCATATACAACACAAACATAAATGGGACAGAAAAGATCTTTTGAGGAAAAAATAATAATAATAACATACTGTAGCATGAAACACTTGGGCCAAATGTGATAACAAGCAACATACTCAATTGCTGCTGATATTTTTACTTTATGAACTCCATTTTCCTTCTAAATTTGCTATGTCAATGAAATAAGGGAATGGGTAAAGCAATAGTAAATCATTAATTTCAAAGTAAAGGGTATAGGGGTAGAGAAAATGAAGATTGCCTTCGATTTGCTAAGGACTTGGGTTGAAGTCTTTATTTTAAATACTGATGTTTACTTTAAGCAAGTACTAGACAGATCACAGTGTTTAGCCATTTCCGTCTAAACTGGCTACATACTCCTCAAGTGCTAATATCTTTATTTCCTATTGGGATTGATTTAGTACTTAGGAATTTATTTCCGAGCTTGAAATCATGTAAATTCATCAAAGCCTCCAAGTTCGGCAATCATTTATGTCAGCTTTTACCTCAATCAAAAGAAAAGCCTAAGTACTTGTGCCTAAGCCAATACACTAAAGTTTGGTCCCAGAAAGCATCCGAAAACCCAAAAGTACTCATTTTTTAAAAACTAAGGGATCTAAATTCAAGACGAATACTAACTAATTAGACCGACATATTCCTAAACTGAGCAGGCTAATCCAAAAACAGTCATGTTGCCAAATAGAGCAATCAAAATCCAAACAAACACTACCAGAATGAACAGAGACTGCATATTACATAACATAGCTGTATACAATATGTATCGAACATGGACACAACCGACACACAGTCAATAAGTGTCAGATATGCCTACAAAATATTGGTATTTCCATAAAATGAAAAATGTGGCAGGATATGCAGGGTATACACGGGACATATGGCGGCGATACGAAAGGATATGGCTGGATAGGGGATGACCATTCATAAGTTGATTTTGGTCAGATCATTTTCTATTCGATCTAGACGCAATACTAATTAATCCATTATAGAACCAAAATAGTCGATAACGGTCTACTTTCCCGTCAGGTTATTGTTTTGTGTTGCCATAAACCAATATTTTTCAATACATCATTACATAATTACTATAAACAAAAATTATATACGTTAATCATGTATCCCTTTGTATCAATACATCATATCCCACGTTTTGAAAATTTGTTGCATCATCTCATGTGAATTGTGTTTTATCCATATCAAGTATCTATGTCTATGCAACATAGCACTGCATATAAATAGACAACGGCGTAACTTCACTCAACAACCAAATTGAAATAGAATGGCACACACTACCAACTAAGCACTCAAAAGCCCCAATGGCACCTAATATCTGAGGATAACTACTGGTAGAATCATGAATGTACTTAAAAGTGATGAAATTGAATAAATTGATGCACAAAACTACCATCCTCTACTGCAAATAAAAGCAGAAATAATGATATGATATTATGCATGCACCATCAAGGCACATCCACAAGAAGCATGACATTAAAGAAGCAGAATCATGATCGCACATTGAGCAAATTAAAGAGAAGAACACTCCAAATAAGACAACTAATTTTTCTCCTAGTTATCAATAGAAAATCAATCTCCGGAATTTGGTATCAAATTTCCAATCAAGAAAAATCTGACAATAGAGGGACTTGCCAAGCATGCTAAGATAAATTAGAGGATGCAGTACTCTACCAACTTTCCCAAAACTTAGGAGAAAGATGGTAACAGTGACGCAGTGAAATGACAGTTATCTTTCATTTCTCAACCAACATGACTTAAAAATATATGCATTTGTGAACACGTACCCAAAACATAGATATAAAACAGAATCATGATTTTATATAAGCTGATAAAGAACCGAAAAATAGTATGGAATTGCTATCGACCACATGAATATAGACAATGAAAATAGCCTTAGCACGAGGTCCTTTTGTAAGTTATCGTGTAGTGTGTACTATTAACCAACCTAGCAAAACAAAAGTTTAGAATACATATTAGAAAATAAATAATTTTCTAAGAAAATTTTTTAAGCTATCCTAAATATAGTAACAAAACAAGCAAGATTCCAAAACCCATGCATTTGCACAGGTTACTTGCTTATAAAAAATTGGGAATATTCAAGTAAAATAGCATAGCTACTTCAAACTTTATAATGTTACACAACGCGAACCAAACAAGCCCTAAGAACCATCTTATTGTCGAATACCAAAATATATTTGTTCACTTGAATTTTAGTGAAGCATTCTAATCAAGGATTTAAGTGCCCATTGGCAGGGGCCGTATATACCGTGTCATATCATGCCAACAAGATATTGGCACGATACAGTCCTCGTACCGATGGCTCAACTAAAAACTTTCTTTTCTTTTAATTAGTAGGTAATTTTCTCAATAAAATTCAAAATATTTAATAAAGATATATAATAAACAATTAGAATATTTTGTTGCTAAAGAAAGAAATTATTTCATATCATTGTCTCGGCACACATGTATTTTTTGTGACCAGCACGAATCGGCACGACCCGGCACACACCGTGCCGTACCATGCCAGCAAGTTTTCCGCACGACCCTGTGCCACGACACTTAAATCCTTGATTCTACTACAATCCCTTCACATTAAGTGCAATGGAGGGATGCATTTGCAATGCACCCATTAAGGTGAGATGAATTTGTAATGCACCCTTTCACTTGAATTCCCATATGATGCATTGCAGCACTCTTTCACTTGATGTTTATATTTTGTTGAACCAACACAAAGGTAAAAATTAATCGAGTGATGACCATCTAGAATTTAGCAATTTAAATGACATACTAGCATTTTATAGAGACATACTGTTTTATGTAGTTCATCCAAAACCTTAAAGAGCAACTATCAAGGTGATATATGGTTATACTATGTTGCACAGATACGGATAAGGCGATACGGATACGACACGATATGAATATGGTGATACGACAATTCCTAAAACTTCTAGAATACGATACGCAGGATATACTTGATATATTTAAATATATGTTGATTATATGTAATGATATATTAAGAACAATCAAGATATTTAGAATATATTAAGGAATATATTCTGATATCAAGGAATAAAGTGCCGCCCCGTGCCGCTCGGCATGTACCGTGCCCCTAATATAGGGGCACGGTACAAGGGGGGTGCCAAGGCACCCCCCGTGCCGCGATACCCTTACGGGTATCGCGCTAGACAGCGCGATACCCGCGAGGGTATCGCGCGAGACGGGCGATACCCCACGGGGTATCGCCGCTCCTTTTTTTTCTATTTTTTTTTATGCAAATCCTCTCTCTCTCTCTCTCTCTCTCTCTCTCTCTCTCTCTCTCTCCCACACAGTTATTTTAGATTTTTTGTTACGGTTGTTTTTTTTTTTCTCTCACAGTTAGTTTTGATTTTTTTTGTTGTGATTGTTTTTTTTTTTTGGTGAGCTTTTGTACCTTTCATCCGTAGTTATTATTATTTTTTTTTTAATAAATTTTTTTTTTGGTAGGTTCTTATGTCTTCCATCCAATTTTTTTTGGGATTCGCCTTTATATTTCCAACGTAATTTTTTCAAAAAAAAATATTTTTAATTTGTAATTTTTAATATATATATATATATATATATATATATATATATATATATATATATATATATATATATAATTAGGTAGATTTTTTATTTATATTTTATAAAAAGTTGAAAACAAATATAATTTATTTAATTATTATATAGTCAAAATTTTAATTAATTTAGATAGATATAGTATTTTAGATGAGATTTGCGATAAAAATATTTTTAACTTTTTAAAAGATTAAAAGTATTGATAAAATTAAAAGATAAATTAAATTAATTAATACTTAAATTTGTTTAATTTATTTGTCATATAATTTATTGCTAAGTTTTTATGAATAGATCTAATTTTTTAAAAAAAATATTTTAATAAAAAATATTTTCCTTCAAATATTTAAAAAATTTAAATAAAAAAAGGTTATCTAAAGCAATTACGGTCCTATTATGGTTAATCTAAATATCTAGCAGTCTCTCGTCAAATCAATATGCATCAATTCTGCAAATATACATTAAAATTTTGAAAAAAAAAATATTTCTCTAATTTTGTATATTATATTATTTTAAAATTTCAAGAAAAAAAAGATAAAATCAAACTAATTTTAAAAGTTCAATTCTCACAATTTTTCTAAAAATTTTGAAAAATATATATTTCTTTAATTTAAAAATAACTATATAAAGTCAATATTTATAATTATTTAACTAAACTTCTCAAAATAGCATTATAAAAGCTTATTGGGAACAAAAAAAAACAAAAAAAAATTGTGCCAGAGCGTGCCACTGGGAGGTCATGCGTATCCATCGGCACGCAAGCGTGCCACGTGTCGGCACGCAAGCGTGCCACGTGTCGGCACGCAAGCGTGTCGATACCGTACCGTGCCAGGCGGCGAGCGGCACGCCCCCGTGCCACGGATATACATTAACTTGTATAATTATTTTATATCTATTCATAAAAAAAGATAATCAATCGTATGAAATAATAATTCAAAAAGTATCAACCAACTATCATCCAACTTGATCAAATAATAACAATAGATACTTAG
This sequence comes from Tillandsia fasciculata, assembly GCA_029168755.2. Classification (NCBI taxonomy): domain Eukaryota; kingdom Viridiplantae; phylum Streptophyta; class Magnoliopsida; order Poales; family Bromeliaceae; genus Tillandsia; species Tillandsia fasciculata. Next base: position 9,447,897 of record CM054936.1, read on the forward strand.
TCCCACAAACTAGATAAATAGTCATCCAACATATATGTCTGTTTTATTAGGTTTTATTATATAAATCAGTAATAAAAGAAATTATGCTAACAATTTAATACAAGAAAAAAAAAATTAAATCATTCTCTATGGTTTTTGTTGATTAGTGCTAGGTTAATAAATTAGATGAAAAAAAAGTAAAAAGAAGCGATAAAGGATTGAACCATAGCTTAATATTGTGTGGAGATAGAATGAGAGGGAGCACCTTCAACCATTCAAGAGCAAAACGATAGAAGAAATGACAAATTGAAGAGAAATTTGCATTTTTCTCACTTTTTTCTTTATTTCCAATGGGTTTGGATGCGGATTTTTTGAAAAAATTTATATTCCGATCATTTTAGACCAAAAAAGAATCTGATCATATCCCCCCGTATCCAAGCCGTATCCGATATTTTTTTAATTTTTTAAAAATGTCGGATACTCATTCCCGTATCGGACACGTATCGAGCGCGAGTCGGTATTTGATACGTGTCCGATACGAGTACGGCATGAAATTTGAAGTATCCGTGCTTCATAGTGGTTATAAGATCAACAGATCTTAATCAACAAGAAAAGTGATTGTGGACGTATTGAATTGGTGATGATTTACTGAAATGTAAGACACAAGGTTCAGAATGCTTAGGGCCTGTTTGGCACCTTTCCTGGATCTACTTTTAGCAACAGTAATCTACAGTAAAGAATTTGTGAAAAAGAAAAATCCAAAGCTTCTGCTACAGGGGAAAGCATAAAAGAGATTCCGAGTCTCAAAAATAAAAGTTCCAATTCGTTGCTTTTTATTCTGCTGCAGAAAGTATCCTATTATATTATCCTAATACCATTTCTTACACAACACTATATCAAAGCACACCCTCTAGTGGGGCCAAACAAGCCCTCACACATAAACATTCATTATCAACTATTTTACAAAGTAATAGAATTAATGAAACTTGGTATAACAACTTACATGACACATTAAAAAGAAAAAAATGTAACATAAAGATTTGACTCTAGTAGATAAGACAACATGAAAGAATGGAATATGCTGCTAAATCTAGAGGATGTAATCAAGATCATTTCCCATAATCAGATAAATAAATTTAGCAGAAAATCAAAAAGTACCGTATAAAGAAGATTCAAGCCATAAATTATAGTGTTAATGTTGAGGACAGGCTTCCAATCTTCACGCAAAATGTTCAGGCAGACATTCCCTTCCAAATCAATATTGGGGTGGTAAACCTGTTTGGATACTTAATCATTATTAAGTAGATTTGACAACAGAAATTCATAGCAACTAAACCCACTCCTAGGAAGCAAAAGAACAAATAGAAAAAAGTCAAACTGAAGGTTATACCTTAGTCTTGCATTTGACCTTAGGGGGCTCATGAGGATAGGAAGGAGACACTTGGAAAGTGAAAGTAAATGTTCCACCCCTACAAAATATTGAGGCAAAAATACATAAGAGCCAAAAGAAATGTTATAGACTAGCGCAGATAAGAAGTCAGATAAAAGTTAAAAGTGATGGCATTGCATCATTAAGACTAAAGAAAATAATGTAAATTTAATAGTTTGGTCAGATATATGGGCAGGGAGTACACATAAATAGATAGGAAGTGATTGAAGCATCCACAAAAAGAACAAAAATGAAATCAAGAATTCCGTAATTAAGTTTGCAATGCCACAAAAGACAAAATAATATTAGTAACAGGTTTAAAGAACACTTACAGGTAATATCCTTCATCTGGCCGAATGCTAATCTCAAAGTTCATTAGATCATCCTTTCCATTGGGAAAGGAAATGGTTGTGGTCTTAGGTAGGTTAAGCTCACTAATATCTGAAAAGTACAAAATATCAACAGTCAACTACAAGTGTTTGCACCACATATTGAAAGAAAATGAAATTAAGAGGATGAATTAAGAATTCGCAGAAACCTTATAAAATATACAAAACTGAAATATATAAGATCAGCAATAGTTCAACATAATAGAGTTCCGAAAAGAAGTTAGATTTACACAGGGTTGAAGCCATGTAAAGACCAGGAGAGCAATGGCCCCTCGGCCACTACAGATATTGCATGTATACTCCGCAGATATATACTTGGCTAGGCATCACAGCCACGGATATGGGACACGAGACATGACATGACTTGAACATGGCGACTCAGTAGCTCCAATAAATAAGGACACGGACATGGCAAGGACACAGCTAATAAAATACAATATTTTTAGTATAATAATATATATTTATTAGGTATAAAATACTAATTTTGTGAAAATATTGCTATATTTTTCATAGAAAGTTAATACAATTCTCATTGATAGTTCATGTATTTTAAGAAAAAAAGTTCTCCACCATACATGATTTATTTCCATCATCCTGAAAGAGTCCGTATGCATTTTCCAAAAGCCAAAAAAATTGCATCTTATATTGTGTATGCCCAAAAAAAAATATGTAACCATAATTCCAAAAATAATGTAATCCTAACGCAAAATAGGCCGCGCGCGGGGGGAGGGGGAAGGGGTAGTTGAGAGAGAGAGAGAGAGAGAGAGAGAGAGAGAGAGAGAGAGAGAATACATTTAGAAGATTCCAAATCATGTAAAGACTCGGGAAAGAGGGGGAGAGAGGCACTGTTGGAAAGTAGTAAAGAGAGAGATAGGAAATTTTTTAAAATTTCCGTACAAGCTTTTTTAATATTTACCCTCTTATCAAATGGGTATCGACAGACTCGACGCCTCGCGATGCTCGCAACTCCTCCTTTCCCTTTTCTGTTTTAAAGGGACATGCATTGGAGCGTCCTTTTCTTCTTCTTTTTTTTTAAGGGACGCAACATGGACGCGCATCCATGGCGCACCCGCGTAAGACACAAGTCCGACGAGAACGCATGGGTTTTTACCCAACATCCATGATTCTCAGATATCTAGCCTATAAGGGGCCTATAAGAGCAATTTAGTAATTACAAGAATCTATTTAGGGCCTTTTATGAAAATGAAAAAAAACCTTAAATGAATGACTACCAGCCAAATCTCCTTTCAGTTCTTCAGCACAATAAGGCTTCAAGCACACCGGCCATTCATCAGAGCCATTTTAAACTTAAACTAAACCACAACTAATAGCAATCTGTCTTTTCATTACCAATGCAGTTGACTTATGCCTTCATGATAAAGTGCTTATCTTCCCCTTCATCTATAGTATTGTTCAGTCCCAGGAATGAGACCATCAGGAAATATCCTCCGACTTATAACTTACAAGTTAAGGACATATAAAGGTATAGTACAAATAGTTGTAGATCATATAAGATGTTTTTATCTTTTCAAAACATATTTCCCAACATCATGGGATGTTTTTATCTTTTCAAAACATATTTCCAAGGATTTAAGTATCCATCGGCAAGGGCCGTATCCACCGTACCATATCGTGCCAACATGATACCGGCACGATACAGCCCTCGTGCCGATGACACAACTCAAAACCTTTTTTTCTTTAAGTTACTAAGTAATTTTCTCAATAAAGTTCAAAATATTTGATAAAGATACATAATAAGCAAGTAGAAAAAAAAATTGCTAAAGAAAATAAATATTTCATGCCATTATGTGTCGGCACACATATATTTTTTGTGACCGGCACTCATCGGCACGGCCCGGCACGCACCGTGTCGTATCGTGCCGGCAAGTTTTCGACACGACCCCGTGCCACGGTATTTAAATCCTTGCATATTTCCCAACATCATAAGCACTTTTATTCATACCTTAAGAGGATTTCATTCCTTCCAATTGCCCAAACACGTTGCAATCTTGATGACTAAAAACATGCTTCAACATCCGCTACTAAGACTTGATCAGTCAAAACTAATAAATCATAGGACTATCAACTACTGGTTAAGGTGTGGAATCTTGTATGTACAAAGAGAAGCTTTGAAAACCGAAATAAAATGAAGCCAAATAGTCCTAAAAGTTCTAAAGCATAAAATTGGTCATCAACACTATACTTTGGAAAGTTCCACAAAAGCATTCTAGAATATTTTCAAATGCTACACTTACATTTCTTAACATGACTTCATACAGTAATTTATTTCTTAAGAAAACATTACATCAAAATCTAAGAAATGTGAAGCAAAGACCCAGAGGATAAACCTAAATAATCTACATAGTAATAAAACTTCTTCATAATATAAATAAATTATCTTTCTTGGATAACATCTTTATGCCTTACTATGTTTCACAAACCAACAACAACCAAAAATATATATCCTCAATCATAAAAGAGGGAAATTACATTGTAAAAAAAAGCAAGATCTCCCGCTCCTCTTATGCTATAACAAGAATTATTAAGGATCACAAATAAACTCTAAATTTCTCCAAATATATATATTCAAAGCTGAAATCAAACATTTAATGTATTTCAACTTTCTGAGGCACAAAACATTATAAAGCAGTCGTTCACGCCAAATTAGGAATAAGGGTATCAACCTGTTGAACCAGAGATTGCATATTTACATGCATATTGAAGTGTTATAAAGCACAAACTGGATATTGAACTACAAATAAAAGGAAAATCCATTGAACAAGAATTCTAATATGGTTTAGTGTGTAAGGCTGGAAGACTTTGATGACACAAATGATTCACTAAACAAATGATAAAAGCAGCCACAATAATAGTTTTCATAATCCCTAGGGCAACAACTAGTTAATAATTAATGCCAGTGAGTGTGACCCTACAAGCCCCATGAAAGATAGCAAATACATGACCCAAATATTTTAGTAGCATCTAAATATCAAAGACCATTCATTGCTAACAATTCTATGAAAGTAGACCTTTGTGCAGGCGTAATTCCCCTGCACTTTGTTTCTTGATGGGAGCCCTTCCAGCGGCATTTGCTGCATCTTCCCTCTTCTGTCCCTTTATTTTAAAAAGGTTTATCATTGTTCTGCAAAAAAGTCGAAAAGGCGAAAAGGATGTATGAATACCAAAATAAATTAGATAAATAGATGAGTAAATTAATCTATTCTTTCTTTTTTTTCTCTCTTTATTGTCCCCTTTTCTCTCCTTCCCTGGATATCCAAAAAGAGCATTAATTCCTCTTAAATGGAACATAAAGAGATAGACCTTACTAATATAAACTGTTTCAGTCAATACTTCATCCATTACAAACATAACTAACATTTATACAGTAAACCTTCTTCGGTTTCAATAGACATTCTCCGATTCTATCTATGATGGCACCAAATGCGCCTGCATTCATGATTTAGAACTTAAAAAGCCTCAGTCAATTCGATGCTACAAAATGGCCATGGAAAATTCCACTGGATAAACAACTTGTCAGATGCTTCTTCAGTGGAAGTTCCCACCACAATTCGTTGAACGAGCCAAGCTCTAATATGCTTCCAGTTCTTCTGAAGCTCCAAAGCATGAAAGATGATGTTTTTGGAGATCGCATATCCAAACTAGTCCTAACAAGTGCCATGAATCAACATTTATTACCCGATTTGAGAAAATCAAAATTTTCAACAAGCGAAAAAGATAACAAGAACGGAATCGGGATCTCCTAGGGAGCGACAAAAAGATCAGAAAAAGGCTAAGTAGGGTTCGGGTTCGGGTTCCGGTTAGAGTTAGGGTTAGGGTTTTCCGGGTAGATCGTCGCGCAGCAAGGGAGGCGGCGATCGGAGAGAGGGAGAGACGTACCGAGGGAATCGGAAATCGTCGGAGGCGCTGGCCGAAGACTGGGGAGGGCGATCGGGACTCGAAGGCTAAAAATAAAAAAAAAAATAATAATAAAAAAAAAATAAAAGGAAGAGACGAAGAAAGGAGATGGCTTGCGAAAATGGGAACGTAGGAGTGATGGATTTCGACCGGTGGCCGGCTGCAATTATTATAGTGGGGGTGGATTCTGACGTCACGGTGTCTCGGCTGTAATATGGAAATGAGCTATAATAGCCCTTCTCCTATGGTGGGGTTAATTGCGACCTTACGACAATAACAGTGTACTTTAGATCACGTTTGTTATAGAATTAGATAAAAAATATTTATATTTATAAATTTTTATTCTCTATTAATTATGTTTAATACAAATTTATTATCCTAAAAATATTAGATGAAACAGAGGTTAAAAGATGTGAAAGAAAAATTATTTAAAAGTGAGAAAATTTATACTCTTATATATTATTATTTTATTCTATCTCTTTTTATTTTCTCTTCCCTCAAATTTTTTTTCTCTTCTTATATTTTTTTCTTTTATATTATCTTCTCTCCGCTTCTCTCATCTTTCTCTCTTTCCTTTATAGTCTTTTACTTTCTCTCTCCTAATATATTTTCTTTTTATTTTTTCTCTTTTAATTTTCTCTTATTATTTTTGTTCTGGTCCTTCGCTCATTATTATTGTTGAGCAATATTACTTATACAACTTACTTTAGAGTGTAAAGTTACAACTTACTTTAGAGTGTAAAGTTTATATCTTTCAATCTATAATTATAAATACTTCCTTGTCCTAGAGATTTTTTTTCATAAAATATTACAGTTTTAAAGAGTATGTGAACTCTAAAATGGGGGTGTAAAATGTACGCTCATATTGGGGGTGTACATTTATCATTTGTCTTACTTTATCGTTCTTCATTTGTGACACTCTAAGAATTTGAAATAATTCTATATAAAAGATATTATAGGGCTAAGTCTCTTAACCTGATTGTAGCATTTTAGATAATAGTCAGACCTAATAGGTTCAGAGGGTGTTGGAGCCGAAAATGCCGCGCTGACCGTTGACTGGGTTCAGTCGTCGATCGGGCCCGGGTTGGTTGACCCTTTAGATGTGATGCGTCGCGTGCCAATGGATCAAGCGATTGGGCCGAGGAGGGATCCGCTCAGTCGAATTCTTCTCAGTCAAACTCTCGCGACCGTCCAGCTTAGATTAACCGAATCGGGGTATGAAGGTAGAAAGAGAGAGAGTTCAGCCTAGAATAGCCGAACTGCGCTATAAAGACAGAGATTTGACATGACTAAGGAGCCGATTTGAAATTTGTATTGATTGGAGTGAGGTTACAGGAGTAACAAGTAGTCGATTACAAGTTAATCTACTCCTAGGAAATATGGTAAAGTTATCTAGGAAAGCGGTAAATGCAGGTATGAAAGATATGAAAAAGCAGAAGTGGTCACTGATTTACGAGGTTGCAGGATCCTACTTACTTCGTTGGTTCGCTTATTTATACATCTACGAACCAAGTGTATAACCGCCGATTTTAGTAATCGGCGTGATCTAAGGGGAGTCGTCGTAAATTCTTCAACTACTTTCTTTTGAATCGGTTCTCCTCAATAGGATAGTAATAATTTTTCTGTCCAGGTTTATCCCCTAATCGACGCGTCGAAGCGTAATCCTCGACGCTTTCCAATGTTGGACGCCGCTTGCTGTTCCGGAAGCTGTTACGAGATTCGCGCTCATATCTTGCATTCCTTCATTTCAGAGTTTTTCCTTCTACAACTTCGAGCAGCCGAGATTTGACCCTGACTTTGCCTCTTTCATCACTCGACTAAGGCAGTCTAATATTTGTCTTCGGCTGAGGATAGGCATGAGACGATAATCCTGAGTTCTCTCTTCTCTACCATAACTTGGGCCATGGTTGTATCCTGAGTTCCTAGTCTAGTTGAACGCCCAGGGTCTCCACCTTTCCCTTGGCGAGCCAAGGAAAGTCTGCATCAGGAACCGATGGGGCTTCTCCTGCCCCCAGCATCCCTCGGTGGGGAGATCGTGGTGTCGGCTCACTCTACTGGTAGCTAGCTGGGCCCCTCTGTGTGTCACGCCCCAGGGTCGAAACTGCGATCCGGGCTCGCCAACAGATCGGACCTATGCAAAATCCCGCATAGGCGAAGCATCTAACCTGCAAAAGATAGTACTATAGCTACGCAAATATCAGAGCGGAAATAAAATGCTGTAAAATAAAATCCAATCACTGTACAACACAAAATAAAGTACAACATCCATCTCCTCAAATATAAATAATCATCATGCAATGTCTTCAATACAGCATCTCTCAACTCCAAAAGGGAGATAAACTAAAACTATAGTACATCAGTCTCTCCAAATACAAAAGATCCCTCTCAAAGTAAATAATAAAAAAACCAGCTAACAGCTACAAAGAATCTCCAACCAGGGGATACAGCTACACTCCTCGGGCGATAAGGATCTAGCTCGTGACTCCCTCGTCTCGAACAACGACTGAAAGATCAGCAACTCCCGCAGAAGACTCTGCAAAACAGGAGGAAGAAAAGAGAGAAACAACAATGGGGGTGAGAACCACTAGTAAACCAGTAGCCTCCCCCTGTGGGTAAAGCCTCCAACTCCGGCGTACCCACTAAGTCTACCAGAGGCAAGGAAGAAGGTAAGTGGTAAAGCTGTAAACAGAACTGCTAAAAAAAGGAAAACCACCACTAGCATGCCTCTAAATGCAATACCGAAAGGAAACACTGTATGTATGCATCAGTAACCCAATCTATCCACTAGTAAAAACTGGTACTGCCTGCCGCCGCCCTCATCATCGGGTAATAACCACGCCGATGTGATAGCAAAACTTCTGCTGTCGTCCTCATCATCGGGTAATAACCGCGCCGATGTGATAGCAAAACTCCTGCTGTCGTCCTCATCATCGGGCAATAACCGCGTCGATATGATGGCAAAAATTGTCAATATCTGTCTGACCCCAGCCTCCGGAGGGAAACTCGAGGGGAGCTACCCACAGGAGTAAAGTAACCATATCACACATATCTCAATATAGCAGGACTGGATCAAGACTATGCTCAAGTGGGAAAAACCCATCCACTACCGAAATCCGATCTCCAATCAGATGCAATAGTACTCACTAAGTGGGAAACTCCATCCACTAAAGAGAACCCGATCCCCAATCTGATGCAAAATAAACATCCGGTCAACCGCCCAACGTCCGCGGTCGCCGCAATACCCCACGATCAACAATCAAGCCCAACAACCGACACCCAGTCAACCGTCTAATATCCGCGGTTGCCGCAAAATCCACAATCCACAATCGGGTAAAATAATCAATATTCGGTCAACAGCCCAACGTCCGCGGTCGCCGCAATACCCCACAAATCCAACATCAAGTACATCCTGTCTCCGACCCTAAGGTCCCGGCTACACTATCCCAAACCCATGCTCGAACGCGAGCAACATGACTCAAAAGTCTAAATGCGAAGGAGAAAGAAAACAATCATGGTTTTTCCTAAGTCAAATCCCAATATGATAGTGTAGCAATAAATAGTGGCCTATCTAGATGTCCATACAAGCATGCAAGAGTCCTCTGCAAGATGAAAAAGAGAATATCAAATAACAGTTCCACATGTGTATCAAATAATAAATCCACATAGATATAACCATCATGCTAAAATCATCAGCCAACTACACATGTATGTAATCCCTGATCCATAATAAATCACCAAAGTGGTACCCGCACATAGATATGTCATCATGTCCCAAACATTAATCCGTCTTATCAACTTTCATAAAAGTCTATGTGCTAACATGGCATGTTAATTATCACTATTAAAAATGCCCCCGCAATCATGTTTCCACAACAATATTATCCCAATAATATTCCCAACATGCTATGTCCACAAAATTAATCTCAAATGATAGGCTCACATTTATATCATTTTAATCATGCATGGTGTCCAAAGAGGGTGATCAATTAATTAGTCCAATGGAGGGAAAACTCTTGTAATGACACGGTATTTTGTAATATTTAACCCTCCTTCTATTTTAGTGTTCTTTTAGTATCCCGGGAATATCACTTTTGGTTAGTCGGTCGGTGTGTGTGGCACTTGTATTTTTCTGCGGAAGAGCGCGAAAAATGAAGACCGATGATGCGATCGGATCGGAAATCCGATGTCGGGAACCCCCGGAACGGGATTTTTAGTGATGCGGTGATTAGTCGTGCATCGAAATCCGTGCAAAATATCTTGCACCCGTTTGTGGATAATAGGGGGTTATCTCGTGTGGATAATTAATTAATTAAGCTAATTAATTAATTATCCGGTGATGGGGAAATTAGATTTTTCTCTACGTACGATTTGGAAAATAACAGAAATTGGGAAAATTAAATATTAAGATAATTAGATAATATAAGTATTTTTCCCTCGTTAAGAAAAGAGAATTCTAACCCTAGCCGTAAGAAAAGAGAATTCTAAACCCTAGCCGTAAGAGCGGAGAGAAAAGAAAGAAAAGAAGAAGGGCGAAACCCTAATCGGAAGAAAAGAAGGAAGAAGCGGAGGAACCCGATCGCCCGTTTTACGTGCCGGAGACCGGAGAACGAGACGCCATCGTCTACGGGGAGCGGATCCGGATCTCCGACGACGCGAGGACCAAGATCGGTTCTTTATTTTCCGATTAAGTGAGGTTAGTGTTGTAGATCCTTTCGTAGAATTTAATCGGGGGTTTTTCGTGTTCTTGTAAGGTCGTACATCGCGGATTTTCGTCGGGTTTTGATCCGTGTCTTTCTTGTTCTTGATTGGGGGTGATCGGTGTTTTTTTTATCGAATTTAACCGATGGTTTTTAATCGGTTTCTTTTTGACGGACCTCCGATCGACGTTTTGGTTGTTCGTCGGTCGTCGGTTTAGCCGTTAGAATTACCGGGAATTTTTCGGGAATTTTTGGGGCGACTTCGTCGGGACATAGTGGGTTAACGGGAGGCCGCCGCCGCCGTTGTTAGACGGGAGGCCGCCGCCGTCGTTACCATGTTCGCGGGGTCGTCGCCGGGATCGCACGGGAGCGAAAACGGAGAAGAAATCGCGAAACGGGAGCGAAAACGGCGAAAACTAGGGTTTACTGTGCCTTTCCGTACAGGCGGTCCACGGCCCGGGCGTGCACCCGGTGCACGCCCGCGGTGCGGAAACCGCGGACCCGGTGCACGCAACCGTGCACCGGCCTGCGCGGTGCACGCCTAGGCGTGCACCCGGCGCACGCCTCCGCACCCAAGCGTGACCCGGTGCACGCTTGTGTCGTGCACCGGCCCGGCCCAAGTGCGCGGTGCACGCTCCCTGCGTGCACCCGGCGCATGCCGCGCCGCCGCCCGAGCGTAAACCCGGTCCACGGTTGGCCTGTGCACCATCCGACAGCCCGGAGTTCTTTTGCTCCGTTTTTGCCCGTTTTTCCACCGTTTTGAGCGCCGTTTTCGCCGTTGGGATCGTTATTTCCGTGGCTTTCTTGTCATGGCCACCTGGGACCTTCTTGGTCACTATTTTATTATGATGGGTGTCGTTTTCGCCGACGCTCCGCGCCTCGACGAAATTGTCGGGGGCGCGCCGTCGGGACTCTTTTCTCATCGTTTTTGCCGTCGGGGCCTCCTGGTTTAACCTTTGATGCCCCGAGTGGGCTATCGGTTGAGGAATGGGTTTTGTTGGTTTCCGTTAGCGGTTTTGGGTTCCGACGGAGTCCGCGACGAAGTAGTCGCGGTCCGGTTGTTGTTAGTCTTCAATGTTATCGGTTTTACTCGATGGTTTTGATTTGTTGGTTTTCGATTGACGTCGCGGTCCTCTAGGTATGATGATTTTGGCTTTGTGGGTTTATTGTATCAGTGGTTGGGGCCACTGATTTTACCTGACTAGGGTAATGTGTTGATTGGTGCTTTTGGATATTCTAGTAGGCCGCGAGGAGCTCCGTTTTGCTTAGGACGGACGCGGGCGCAGTCGGTTATCTTCAACCAGGTGGGTCCTTTGCATCAAGTGCTGTAAGTGCATTGAGTGCAACATATCACTAAAATGTTTATTGCTAACCGGTTAATAAAGTAGATGACAGATGCTAATGTTTTAACCCTTCGCTTTATGTAATGATTAATTTACGCCGATCTCGGCATCCCTTTTTGAATGCTGCACGTACACCGGCGGAATAGGCCCCCGCAATGGTGTACTTTTCCGGAGAAGTGGTCTATATGACCCGTGTGCCCCACGTGTGTTGTTTGGGGACCTTATCACGATGGCCAAACGTGTCGCCCACGCATCGTGAGAGGGTTAGAGCTTCAATTGTCACGTGGGGAGATCATCGATCTACCCTGACGGGACGTGTCACGTGGGGAGATCATCGATCTACCCTGACGGGACGGTGGTAACTAAAGTAAACAAAGTAATTAAAGTAAGTTTCAGGGCGAAGGATAGCGAAGGTTTCGGTGCGGCGTAACTCTTTCTAAACTCTTGTTTATTATTGTTAAGCATCTACTTTATTTGTCACTGACTTTACCCACTCCGTGACAGGTCCATCTAAGTAAGTACGGTGGGACGGTGGTGAGGCATCGCGGACTTTAGGTTTGGCCGTATGAGGCCTTTTGATCAAACTCTTATTCGGTTATCTCTCTCTTTTCCCTTTTTGGTTATTTTGTGTGGATATGTGGATCATGCTGGATATGTGGACATGTATTTTTAAATGTTTAGTTATGATTATGTTTCATGTTAACTGTGCGGCCGTTTTACGATGAAAAAGAATTTCGAAAACGCTTTTCAAAAATAGGGTGTCGTGTGGGCACCACTTTGAAAACCCTGGGGATTTATCCTTTCAAAACAATGTAGCCGCCTGCATGTGAATGTTAGATGTTTTAAAAACTTGGGTGTCGAGTGGACACTGTTTGCGAACTCCTAGGTTCTTTCAATGTTGATACTTGTTGTACTTACTCTCTGTGACTGTGTGATCAATGCCGTGTAATGTGATTCATGTAAAAGTAGTTGAGACGCCGTGCATATACAAAGGAGACTCTATCCGTGTACAGGGTGAATTTGTATATGTGGCGGGTCTGGCACGCACCGGCAGGCGGGGTTGTTGATTATCTGATTTCAAAAAAAAAAAAAATATACACGTTTTCTGCTTATCCTGAGACCTCCGGGGCGTGACAGATTTTATGGTATCAGAGAGAAAAACGGCTTTGACCACAACAGTCGGTGTCCAGTAACCGCAGTGCATGATCCTACCACCAAAATTGGATATGAGATAACCAGGTCGTAGGTCTCTTAGAACGTGAGTGTGCGGGGATAAAGGGGTCGTAACCGTAGTGTTTTTGTAGGTCTAGTACTAGGCCAGGAACCTTAGGGTTAATGCGGTTTCTTTGTATACAGCAGCATAATGGCTCGAAATGGGTTATCGACGGAGAATGCAGGGGCAGAAAGTGTGGGGCCAACAGCGGCGGAGTATCAGCTCCTCCGACAACAACTACGAGAGATGGCCGGGCAGTTAGCAACCTTTATGGAACAAGTGCGTCCGTTGACGCAACTGCCGACTACACCAGAGGAGGTCGCCCAGACTCCTCCGCCCGGACCAGCCGCGCCAGTGATGGGACCGCCGGTGGCGGACAGCGAGATTATGGTCGCCCCTCCTCCGACCACGGTAACCGGGGCACCGTCGGTTCAGGCAACAACACCTTCAGTAGCACCCACACCAGCAACAGCGAGACTTCTGCCGGGGGCCACTGTTGGAGACCCCTTGAGAGAGACCGTGGTGGCGCCTACCCCTAGAATGTCCACCGATGCCGCGGGGAAAGCCCCTATCCAGCAAACCGAATGGGATAGGGCGACGGCGAACTTGGCAAATTTCAAGAGGTACAACCCACCCGTGTTTGAGGGAGAGATGTCCGACCCTTGGGTCGTGGAAAAATGGGTGGATACCATGGAAAGGCTCTTCGAAGACCTGCTGATAGAGGAGCAGGAGCGGGTCCCCTTGGCGGTCAACTTTCTAGAGGGAAACGCCCGCATGTGGTGGAAGGCGGTGTTCTCGGACCCCTCGGAAGGCACCGCCCTCCCATCTTGGTCCTCGTTCCGAGGAAAATTGTTTGGGGCATTCTTATCCGACAGCATCAAACAGCAGATGGAAGACGACCTGGTGCACATCAAGCAAGGAAGTCGGACAGTTATGGGGTACCAACGGGCATTTGTGAGGTTGGTCAAATGCGTCCCCTCTATCATAAGGGACGAACTTCACAAGGCCCGTCTTTTTATGGATGGTTTACGGAGCGACGTCTTCAAGGTGGTGCAAGCGGCGGATTTGCGCACCTTCCAGGAGGTGGTCGATAGGGCCACCGTGGTGGAGCGCGGATTTATGTTTTCACAAGCCCGACGGGAGAGCTCGAAATACGGCGGGGATAAGAAACGAACTCGGTCCTATTTCGGTGAAGAGCGTACCAAGGGGAGCCGGCCCCCGAAACGCCCGAGATCACAACAAGGAGCCAAGAATGCGCCGACAGGAGGACAAAGGCCGGTGTACAAGCCTTGCATCATTTGCGATGGATTACACAAAGTGGTCGAATGTCCCCAGAAGCAAGACCATTGTTTTCGATGCGGCAAACCGGGGCACTTACGTTTCAGCTGCCCCTTGTACGCGGGGACATCATCCGTAGCGGCATCTACACCATTGTCTCGACGACCGGGAGCAGGGAGAGCCTATACGGTGACCCACCAGGGGACGGACCCACAGAGCACGATGTAACAGGTAATACTCGAGTTTCATTTTTTCGTGCGAGAACTTTTGTGTTAACACCCGAGCGTCCCACTCGTTCACCTTGCTTCATGTTTCCAACCCTACCTTAGTTATTAGTATCGTAGAAATAAGTTCGGTCAAACCTTTAAGCTACCCCTCGAGGCAGGCGGCTTTACTCCTTCCTGTCCAACAAGGGTGAGGCGGGTTCTTAGTCTCTAAGAACTAATGAGGTTTCCGTTAAAGGGTTGTCGGCATAGCGCTTGGGGCCGACAGTCGCGGCAATCTCTAAGCGGTGGCTGACTGCTTGAAGTTCCAAGCGTGTCTCCGGGAACCGGATTTGCCGGAACTTGTAAACTTAGCGTGTAGGAGCGCCTTCTGCTCGCACTTCTTGGTTGCGGGCAGGAAGCTCGGTAGAAGGCAGTCGAGCAGCGTTCGCAAGTACCGTATGGATCTCGACACGAGAAGGACAAGTACTCCTCTACCTCGGATAGATGACCTACGCGATCAACTACAAGGAGAAACGGCATTCCCTAAAGATCGATCTGCGGACCGGCTAACGCCAGCCTAGAGTCCGGGGTAATGACACGCGGAAAATAGACCGGCGAGCTCGGAATAGTCAACATGAGTTTACGGTTATACCGTTTAGACTCGTTAACGCACCAGCGGTGTTCACGGGCATGAGGAATGGGATACTCAAGCCCATCTTAGACCAGTCGGTGATAGTCCTCCAGATTACGTTCCGGTCTACTCTCGCATAGACCAGGGATATGGGGAACACCCGCGGGTATTCCCCAGACCCTCCGGGATCAGAAACCACTATGCCAAAACTTATAAAGTGTGAGTTTTGGCTCCGCGAGGTTGGCTTTCTGGGGCATATTGTGTCGGTTGCTGGGATTGCGGTCGACCTGAAGAAGATAGATTCGGTGACCGACTGGCCCAGACCGACGACGGTAACCGAGATTAGAAGCTTCCTGGGGCTAGCAGGGTATTATAGACGCTTCGTGGAAGGCTTCTCCAAGATAGCTTTGCCCCTCACTCGCTTGACCCGTAAAGGAGAAAAGTACATCTGGACAGAGCAATGCCAGAAGAGTTTCGAGGAACTCAAGGACAAGTTGACGCGAGCCTCGGTGCTCGCTCTACCGGAACCCGGCGAGGATTGCGAGGTGTACTGCGATGCGTCGCGAAATGGCCTCGGCGGCGTGCTCATGCAACGGGGTAGAGTCATAGCCTATGCGTCGAGGCAACTCAAGGAGTACGAGAGGAACTACCCCGTGCACGATCTGGAGCTTGCAGCGGTCGTTTTCGTCCTCAAGTTATGGAGGCACTACCTGTATGGGACACACTGCAACGTGTACTCAGACCATCAGAGCTTAAAGTACCTTTTCACCCAGAAGGAACTGAATTTGCGGCAAAGGCGGTGGCTCGAATTACTAAAGGATTACGATTTAACCATCCATTACCACCCTGGGAAGGCGAACGTGGTGGCGGATGCCTTGAGCCGCAAAGGGCAGACGGTGGAATCAGTGACGAACGCCCTCACCCAACAGGACCGTTTGATTGCGGAATTTGCACAATTAAGACTGGAGGTGGTACCAGCAGGAACGGTCGCACGACTTATGACCCTGGTGGTCCGACCACCCTGTTGGACAAAATCCGCGAAGGGCAATCGACGGATAACCAGCTACAACTTGTGCGTGATAGGCTACCCACAGACCAAGGAGGTGATTTCGCGATGAATGCTAACGGCACGATATGTTTTCGGGGACGAATCTGTGTGCCGGATCTACCAGAACTCAAGGAAGAGATCCTGAGGGAGGCGCGTACCGCCCCCTATGCGGTGCACCCCGGGGGAACAAAGATGTACAAGGATGTCAAACAAACCTTCTGGTGGCCCAAGATGAAGGAAGATGTGACTCGATTCGTGGCACACTGCCTGGTATGCCAACAGGTGAAGGCCGAACACCAGCGCCCAGCTGGGAAGTTGCAGCCGTTGCCCGTGCCGGAGTGGAAGTGGGAGATGATCACGATGGATTTTGTGACTGGTTTTCCGAGATCATCCCAAGGGCACGACGCGATATGGGTCATAGTGGACTGTTTGACGAAATCCACCCACTTCCTGCCGATTCATACGACGTGGACCCGGGAGCGACTGGCACGAACCTATATAGATGAGATAGTAAGATTGCATGGTGTACCGGTGTCCATCACGTCGGACAGAGACACGCGGTTCGTGTCGAGTTTTTGGCACAGTCTGCAGCGAGCAATGGGGACCAAGCTGCATTTCAGCACGGCCTTTCACCCGCAAACAGACGGACAATCAGAGCGGGTGATTCAGATCCTTGAAGACATGCTGCGGGCATGCGTGCTAGACCTAGGCGACGGATGGTCTCAATATCTGCCACTTGTGGAATTCGCCTATAATAACAGTTACCAAGCCAGCATAAAGATGGCGCCATACGAAGCTTTGTACGGGCGCCGCTGTCGGTCGCCTTTATGATAGGATGACTTGGGAGAGCGCAAATGGTTGGGACCGGATTTGGTCGAAGAAACCGAGGCAAAGGTGCGCCTCATCAGGCAGCGACTGCTGACCGCCCAGAGCAGACAGAAAAGTTACGCAGACCGCAGACGACGGGAGTTGGAATTCGCAGTGGGCGAGCACGTGTTGCTGCGGGTGTCGCCTTCGAAAGGGACCCGACGTTTCGGCCTGAGAGGGAAATTAAGTCCGAGGTACGTGGGACCGTTTGAGATCCTAGAGCGCGCGGGTCCGGTGGCTTATCGCTTGGCCCTGCCGCCAAGTCTAGGCCGAGTACATAACGTGTTCCACGTGTCAATGCTTCGGAAGTACCTTCCCGACCCCTCTCACGCCCTGGACATATCCACGATCAAGCTTCAGGAGGATTTAACTGTCGAAGAGACACCGGTGCGGATCCTGGCGCGAGAGGACAAGAAACTGCGAAACCGGACCATCCCCTACGTGAAGGTCCAATGGAGCAACCACGAGGAACGCGAGGCGACGTGGGAGTTGGAATCGAAAATGCGGGAGTGTTTTCCCGAGCTGTTTAGCGAGGGCTGTATTTAAGTTTCGGGGACGAAACTTTTTATAAAGTGTGAGTGGTGTAATGACACGGTATTTTGTAATATTTAACCCTCCTTCTATTTTAGTGTTCTTTTAGTATCCCGGGAATATTACTTTTGGTTTGTCGGTCGGTGTGTGTGGCACTTGTATTTTTCTGCGGAAGAGCGCGAAAAATGAAGACCGACGATGCGATCGGATCGGAAATCCGATGTCGGGAACCCCCGGAACGGGATTTTTAGTGATGCGGTGATTAGTCGTGCATCGAAATCCGTGCAAAATATCTTGCACCCGTTTGTGGATAATGGGGGTTATCTCGTGTGGATAATTAATTAATTAAGCTAATTAATTAATTATCCGGTGATGGGGAAATTAGATTTTTCTCTACGTACGATTTGGAAAATAACAGAAATTGGGGAAATTAAATATTAAGATAATTAGATAATATAAGTATTTTCCCCTCGTTAAGAAAAGAGAATTCTAAACCCTAGCCGTAAGGAAAGAGAATTCTAAACCCTAGCCGTAAGAGCGGAGAGAAAAGAAAGAAAAGAAGAAGGGCGAAACCCTAATCGGAAGAAAAGAAGGAAGAAGCGGAGGAACCCGATCGCCCGTTTTACGTGCCGGAGATCGGAGAACGAGACGCCATCGTCTACGGGGAGCGGATCCGGATCTCCGACGACGCGAGGACCAAGATCGGTTCTTTATTTTCCGATTAAGTGAGGTTAGTGTTGTAGATCCTTTCGTAGAATTTAATCGGGGGTTTTTCGTGTTCTTGTAAGGTCGTACATCGCGGATTTTCGTCGGGTTTTGATCCGTGTCTTTCTTGTTCTTGATTGGGGGTGATCGGTGTTTTTTTTATCGAATTTAACCGATGGTTTTTAATCGGTTTCTTTTTGACGGACCTCCGATCGACGTTTTGGTTGTTCGTCGGTCGTCGGTTTAGCCGTTAGAATTACCGGGAATTTTTCGGGAATTTTTGGGGCGACTTCGTCGGGACATAGTGGGTTAACGGGAGGCCGCCGCCGCCGTTGTTAGACGGGAGGCCGCCGCCGTCGTTACCATGTTCGCGGGGTCGTCGCCGGGATCGCACGGGAGCGAAAACGGAGAAGAAATCGCGAAACGGGAGCGAAAACGGCGAAAACTAGGGTTTACTGTGCTTTCCGTACGGCGGTCCACGGCCCGGGCGTGCACCCGGTGCACGCCCGCGGTGCGGAAGCGGACCCGGTGCACGCAACCGTGCACCGGCCTGTGCGCGGTGCACGCTCTAGGCGTGCACCCGGCGCACGCCTCCGCGCCCGGGAAGCGTGACCCGGTGCACGCTTGTGTCGTGCACCGGCCCGGCCCAAGACGCGCGGTGCACGCTCCCTGCGTGCACCCGGCGCATGCCGCGCCGCCGCCCGAGCGTGAACCCGGTCCACGGTTGCCCCGTGCACCATCCGACAGCCCGGAGTTCTTTTGCTCCGTTTTTGCCCGTTTTTCCACCGTTTTGAGCGCCGTTTTCGCCGTTGGGATCGTTATTTCCGTGGCTTTCTTGTCATGGCCACCTGGGACCTTCTTGGTCACTATTTTATTATGATGGGTGTCGTTTTCGCCGACGCTCCGCGCCTCGACGAAATTGTCGGGGGCGCGCCGTCGGGACTCTTTTCTCATCGTTTTTGCCGTCGGGGCCCTCCTGGTTTAACCTTTGATGCCCCGAGTGGGCTATCGGTTGAGGAATGGGTTTTGTTGGTTTCCGTTAGCGGTTTTGGGTTCCGACGGAGTCCGCGACGAAGTAGTCGCGGTCCGGTTGTTGATAGTCTTCAATGTTATCGGTTTTACTCGATGGTTTTGATTTGTTGGTTTTCGATTGACGTCGCGGTCCTCTAGGTATGATGATTTTGGCTTTGTGGGTTTATTGTATCAGTGGTTGGGGCCACTGATTTTACCTGACTAGGGTAATGTGTTGATTGGTGCTTTTGGATATTCTAGTAGGCCGCGAGGAGCTCCGTTTTGCTTAGGACGGACGCGGGCGCAGTCGGTTATCTTCAACCAGGTGGGTCCTTTGCATCAAGTGCTGTAAGTGCATTGAGTGCAACATATCACTAAAATGTTTATTGCTAACCGGTTAATAAAGTAGATGACAGATGCTAATGTTTTAACCCTTCGCTTTATGTAATGATTAATTTACGCCGATCTCGGCATCCCTTTTTGAATGCTGCACGTACACCGGCGGAATAGGCCCCCGCAATGGTGTACTTTTCCGGAGAAGTGGTCTATATGACCCGTGTGCCCCACGTGTGTTGTTTGGGGACCTTATCACGATGGCCAAACGTGTCGCCCACGCATCGTGAGAGGGTTAGAGCTTCAATTGTCACGTGGGGAGATCATCGATCTACCCTGACGGGACGTGTCACGTGGGGAGATCATCGATCTACCCTGACGGGACGGTGGTAACTAAAGTAAACAAAGTAATTAAAGTAAGTTTCAGGGCGAAGGATAGCGAAGGTTTCGGTGCGGCGTAACTCTTTCTAAACTCTTGATTATTATTGTTAAGCATCTACTTTATTTGTCACTGACTTTACCCACTCCGTGACAGGTCCATCTAAGTAAGTACGGTGGGACGGTGGTGAGGCATCGCGGACTTTAGGTTTGGTCGTATGAGGCCTTTTGATCAAACTCTTATTCGGTTATCTCTCTCTTTTCCCTTTTTGGTTATTTTGTGTGGATATGTGGATCATGCTGGATATGTGGACATGTATTTTTAAATGTTTAGTTATGATTATGTTTCATGTTAACTGTGCGGCCGTTTTACGATGAAAAAGAATTTCAAAAATGCTTTTCAAAAATAGGGTGTCGTGTGGGCACCACTTTGAAACCCTGGGGATTTATCCTTTCAAAACAATATAGCCGCCTGCATGTGAATGTTAGATGTTTTAAAAACTTGGGTGTCGAGTGGACACTATTTGCGAACTCCTAGGTTCTTTCAATGTTAATACTTGTTGTACTTATTCTCTGTGACTGTGTGATCAATGCCGTGTAATGTGATTCATGTAAAAGTAGTTGAGACGCCGTGCATATACAAAGGAGACTCTGTCCGTGTACAGGGTGAATTTGTATATGTGGCGGGTCTGGCACGCACCGGCAGGCGAGGTTGTTGATTATCTGATTTCAAAAAAAAATATACACGTTTTCCGCTTATCCTGAGACCTCCGGGGCATGACAACTCTCTAATAAACTTAGTGAGCAAGTCAGAAGTTGAGGTATGCAACAACCACCCACCTCGATCGCAGAGCACGCGAAGCACAGCCCAAATGCGCCCTCACTTCAGGTAAACACGACACACTGCACGGTAATCCAAACGGCGTACAATTAATCCAAAAATGCACAATAACCTGCTGTCCAACAACTAGTCCCGAAAATGGCTAAATTTTACCTGCGAGATGAGCTCGGAAAAATTCGGAAAAATAACCGCTGCGATCATCGCGTCGAGCCGATCGAAACGAGTACTCGCACGTTTCGATCCGATACCTGTAGGTAAAGTTACAATAAAAACACCACTGCATGCTCAAAACTTCCCACAAACAAAAATCCTGTAGCATTATGTCCAGAAAAGTGGGATTATCACCTTCGCAGCAACCTCCAAAAATCCCAGAAAAATCACCTCTGTGTTCCTTGCGACAAGTAGATCTAAATCGAGTACTTATTCGCCCTGTTCCGATGCCCGTGGGCTGAGATATAAATCAAACAAGCCCCCGCTGTCCAAAAAGTCACCACAGAAAAATAGGGTCAAAAGGTGCATCGGGAACCATGCCAAAACCCCAAAATGATGTGAAATGATCAACACGGAAAACGAAGCCTTACCTCTCTAGAACACGCTGCCATGAAAATCGCCCAAAAAGTCCATCGGGGTAGACCAAGGGAGCTCTCAGACTGAATAGCGACGGAAAAACCTACTATAAGAGAATCGTCGCAGTGCGCCGAATCGCAGATAACACAAATGTCGAGGCCTCCAAAAATTCCAGAAATCCTCTATGGGGTGTAGGACAAGTAGAGGAATAAGTCCCCTAAAGAAACCTCTGAGAGAAACAGTCCAGAAAATCCAAGAACGGGGCTGCACTGGGCCTATTTATAGGCCCAACCAAACAAATGAATTAATTCCCTCTGTGTCCCAAGTTTCGGGCGCCCGAAATGTTTCGGGCGCAAACAGTGAGCCGATCCGGGCCCTTCATCAAGCGCCCGAATTCACCAGATTGCGCAACGTGTCCCCGAACAGCGGACAGCCGATCCAGCCGTTCCCGTCCTGCCGCGTGGCCCGCCCTGGTCAACGGGGTGGGTGGCGCCCGCTAATGGCGGGCCGCCAGCGCCGTGGCCGCCACGCCAGCCGCCACCCTACCAACCGCCGCCTGCCACGCCACCTGCCCCCCGTACGCGCACAGTAACGCGCCCAATCCCCGCGCGCCACGTGTCAAGCCCCCCGCGCTCGCTGCGCCCGGTGCACACACTCCGTGCACCCGACGAACCACCAACTGCCACGTGTCCACCTCTTAACCAATAGGAAACCGCCACGTGGCACACCACCAGCCTACACCCCCGCGCCTGCCTGCGCACCCCCGCGTGCGCCGCGTCCACTGCACCGAACGAATGAAGAGCTGCCATGTGTCCCCGTCGCTCCATCGTACACCCCGCGCTCTTCCGTGAACCGAGCCCGCTGCGCCTACCAATCCGGGGCCGCCATGTGGCCCCCCGCCTGGTCCACTACACCAGCGCTCCACTCCGTGGATCGGGACGCCCGCGCCGGCCAATCCGCGGCTGCCACGTGTCCCTTCGGCCGGCCCACGGCTCCCCCATGCACTAAAAATGCACCAGAAACTTCCAGATATCCGTTTTTGGGCATCCGGACTCAAAAAAATACAAGTAAATAGTCATTTTTCATCGTTTTTCCGCGTTGAATCCAAATACGTCCTCCGTTTTGCACAAAACTCCTTCCAAAATTCGACAGGGGTATCCGAATACACTCGGGATCCATTCAACGCACTGAGTCCGTTTCTTGAGTCCGATACTGTAGTAACCACTTGTTTATAGGTATTTCGAAAATTTTTTATTTATTATTTTCGCACCCCCCTTTTAGTGGTCCGACGGGTGGGTTATTAATCCACTTTTTTTTCTGGGCAGACCATCGGGGCTCGCAGGTATTTTTAGGCGTTAGAGCTCGCGAAACGGAGAGCGGTGGTGCGATCGGATTTGAATTCCGACCCCGGGATCTCCCAGAATAAATTTCTGAAGGTTACTAGCAGTTTCGGGTGCTTCAAAAAGAAGGTCGGGCGATTGGCACGTTTTTCGAGGTAAGTCGGACCCTGGTCCGCACCCGAACGATTATTTTCTTTTAGTTGTGGGATTTATGGTTCATTCCCACTCCTCTTTCGCACCCGAACGATTAAATTTTGAGTTTGGGGGCTTAGGGCTCTTTCCCACTCCTCATTCCCTGTGCGTTAGGTTTCCTCTGAACGCGTGCGAGGAACCCAATCCCCAGTTTTCCCCTCTATCGGTTGGCGTGAAGAACTGAGGCGACGAGACGGGGAGAAGGAAGGACGATCGCACTTCCTGCGGAATCCGGCGAAAACGAGGTGAGCGGTTCGGGTCTTTCCGTTTTTTTTCGGTATGAGGTTTTCCTTTTTGTCGCGTCGCGTGCGTGGCGAGTTTGGTACTAAACGGGAGGCCGCCGTCGCCGTGGTTAAACGGGAGGCCGCCGCCGCCATTACCGTGTTCACGGAGTCATCGCCGTAGCCGCCGTGATCGCGGGGTCGCAACCGGAGCCGAAAAGGGGCGGAGTACTGTTCATTCAGGCAGGGTTCAGGCCGCGGTCCACCGCGCCGGCGTGCACCCGGCGCACGCTTCCGCGGCCCAGGGGCGCAGACCCGGCGCACGGATGCGTGCGCCAGGCCGCGCGGTCCACCGGACCGGCGTGCACCCGGCGCACGCCTCCGCGACCCGGGGTCGCAGACCCGGCGCACGGATGCGTGCGCCAGGCCGCGCGGTGCACGCCCTAGGCGTGCACCCGGTGCTCATCACCGCAGCGGGAAGCAGTGAACCCGGTGCGCGCCCCTGCCCGTGCGCGGCCCGGCCCAAGCCGCAGCGGTCCACCGCTGCGGCGTGCTCCCGGCCCGCGCCGCGGCCGCCTGCTGTCGTGGACCCGGTCCACGCCTGGATCCGTGCACCAGTTTTCAGAAAAGGATCCAGAAGCTCCGTTTTTGGCCCGTTTCGCCCCCTTTTTGAGTGTTTTTGACCACGACGATGATTGTTTTTAACAATAACTCTTATTGTAGCTTTTCGGGCAAGGCGAGGGTTTTTTTTTTAGTTGGAGCTCTCGCACGTCTTCTCCTTCGTGTTTGAGGTGGGTTTTTATTTTGAGACTTAGCGTAGGGTTTTCGACAACTGTAAATGTTCCTAATTGTACGTTTAACTATGCTAACGCTAATAGTCCTTATGGTTCTCGCTGTTTGGTTATATTTTGTACTCTTGGTTACTATGCTCGAGGCTGCGACACGCGCACCCGCGGTTTGGCCACCGCAAAGGGTGCGCTTTTTCGGAAAAGTGGTCTATGACTCGTGTAAACCCACGAGGTGACGTAGTGGGGCCCCCGTAGGTGAGGGGTTTTGAGGCGCCAAGGTGTGAGCGGTGCGACCCGTCGGGGTAGGTGCTCGACGTGGTCAGGTTTTGTAGGTGTTCGTGTTTCTTTTCCCTCTTGGAAGGGTGGTTGCTCCGGATAGTCTTACGGTTGGATTTACTACTTTTTCCTGCTTTACCTATTATTACTATTATCGAGTCGCTGACTTCCCACTCCGTGACAAGTTCCTTCAGGGGTGAGAGCTAGGCGACGGTGAGGCCGAGTCACTGAGGCCGAGTCAGGAGCTTTCGGGTCCATCGAGGCCCCAGACTGTATTTTTCTCTTTTCCTTCGTATTTCATTTGATATTGTAGGCTACTGTGTGGTTCTCGACACCCTCGTGGGGTCGGTGTGGATGTCGGTACTTTACTCTCTAGATATGAGGATGTTGAGTTTTAGTTTCTATCTCTGTTCGGCCGTTTTCAAAGAAAAGAAAAACAAAGAAAAACAAAGAAAAAGAATTGTGAAAATCGTCTCCAAAATTTGGGTGTCATGTGGACACCGTTTTCAAAACCTTGTGGATTTATGGATTGCGAAAACGGACTTCAAAACCTGAGTGTCGTGTGGGCACTGTTTTAAAAACTCTATGGATTTATGGTTTTCGAAACTATTTTAGAAATCTGGGTGCTGGGTGGGCACCGTTTTCAAAACTGTGGATTTATCCTTTCAAGTTGATCGGCCTTGAGAATTTTTCGGTTATGTATGTGTATGTATGTTCAGAAACGTTTGTGATTGAATAAACGACTGTGATTGGATGTTGTATTAGTCGCGACGCCGTGCATATACAGAGGAGACTCTGTCCGTTTGCACAGTGAATCTGTGTATGCGGCGGGTCTGGGCACGCGCCGGGGAAGAAGGAATTTTAAAAAAAAAATTCATACGCAAACAAATCCTTTTTTTTTCGTTGACTGTTTCCGCTGAATGAAACCCCCGGGGCGTGACAGATACTCACCCAAACACTCCCATCTCCCAAGATAGTCCTCCAGAAGCCACTGATCAAGCCATAAACCCCCAATGAAAATCTGGGTCATCACACTATGCCCCCTGTGGTCTGGGCCCATACGCTGGTCTTCCTTCGGCCTATTGGCCGAAGGGTTTTCGCGGTGCCCCCTGGACTCGGCTTTCGTTATAGCCGCAGTAGGGACCCTGCTGCTGCTATGGGGCTCGTGGCCCCTCGTGGCCGACTGAGGTTGGCCTCGATCTGATACGGTTGTAGAATTTCCGCAAGACCCTCTAGATGGGCGGATCTTACTATTCTATGTTGTCCTCTTCTCCAGAGGACTGCTCGCTGGACCCTTCGGCCAAACTTGGGCTCGGCCGGTGGTCGTGGTGATCCGTGCCTGTGCCAGGGCCGATGAAGCCGAACCATTTCTTCGCCTCCTCGGGCACGTCGGTGAAGAGGACGTCCCAGTCTTCATTAGTCTTTTTGGCCTTGCATCGGATGCAGAGCTGAAATATGTTTCGTGCCGATTTACCCTTCGCAGGGAACTCGGGCCCCTGCATCGGCTTCTTCCCTTTGGGGTTGACCATATTTACCTACGGAGGAAAGGGGTTAGTGTCAACCTCCATGTCTTTCTTTTCTTTGTCGGCAAAAATAAGCCGACCCTCATCGAGTTCTTTTTGAATTTGCTTCTTCAAGGCGAAGCATTCGCCTGTTCGGTGGCTTCAGGAATGGTGCCACTTGTAGTATTTTCGCCTCCGAAGCTCCTCGTAGGGAGGGATCGACTGGCCCTCCTGGAGCTTGATTTAACCTCCCTTGTACAACCGATCGAATATTTGATCGGTCTTGAACATGTCGAAAGTAAAGGCATTACCCGACGCCTGAGTTTTGAACTCTCGGGCCTTACTCGGCTTAAGGATCTAATACAGCCCGCACCCGGCGCACGCAGGCCCGCCAACTGCGCAGCGCCGCGTGTCCCGACACGCGGGCGAGCGCGGCTGCGCCCGGCCAACCGCGGGGCGCCACATGGCGCCCCCACGTAGCTCCCCAACCACCGCCGTACGGCCACCTCCTCCAGCCGCTTCGTGGACCGCGCGCACCAGGACCCGCCAACCAAAAGCCGCCACATGTCCACCCCCGGTCCACCGTGCACTCGCGCAAAGTCCGTGGACCGCGCCAACAGCACCGGCCACTCACAAGATGCCACGTGTCCTGCCCCACAGTGCACGCCGGCCGCGTGGACAGCACGCCTGCCCGCGCGCCCGGGCGCCTGCCCGCGCGCCCGGGCGCCTGCCCGCGCCCGCGCGCCTGCCCGCGGCCGCTCCGCCGCCTGCCCGAGCCCGCGCTCCGCCGCTACACGCCGCCGCCGCCGTCGCCCGCCGGCGCCGGAACAGTACTAGCTGCCTCGAAATCCGTGCCGGGTCATCCGAGCTCTGAAAAATTCAAGTAAATAGTCCATTTCGATCGTTTTCGCGCGCTGAATCCAAATCCGAAGTCCGTTTGGCCAAATTCCACTTCTAAAATTTGTCGAAAATTTCCGTAAAAGTAAACTTGATTTATTTTTCTTGCCGGGTCAATTTCTTGGTTCCATTACGCGCGCAAAAACCTCAATCACCCATTAGGGACCTCCTGGTACGAAATCTTGCTCCCAGTTCACCAGAAATCCTTTTCTTGGGCCCGACATGCGCAAAACACTTCCAGAAACCACTAATCCATCAATAAACCCTTAAGCGGGGATTCGGGTCCTCACAAATACATCAGTGTATAGGCCTATAGTACAAGTCATATCCTCACAATATAACAATCTCTTGAAAAGTAAAATATACAAAATCCAATTGACAGTACTAAAAACAAAATCCTCCAAGAACAAGGGGTACAACTACTCTCCAAGGACAGATAGGGATCTAGCTCGTGACTCTCTCGCCAGGATCAGAAGAAGCAGCAACAGCAGGGGTAGGATCGAGTGAAGGTGCCTCTGCAAAACTGTCACCGATAGAGGGTGTGAGAACTACACCAACACGTAGTTCTCAGTGGGTACCGTCTCCAAGAACAACGGTCTGCCCACTAAGTCTACAAGAGGCACAAGATAATGGTGCAGTAAAAACTGTATAAGAAAAGCTGGAAATAACTCTACAGCTACCATAACTCTATCTGAATGCTCAAAGGGGTGATACAGATGAAAAGATATGCAACCACTCGAGAACGAGGTGCTCAATCGACCCAATCGAACTGACTGCCACATAGGGTCCAGTCAAGCCTGCGCCTACCTACTGCCATTACATCAACGGAGGACTGGACTTACGTAGGGCGTCCAGCCAAAAAAGGCCCAACCAAAGGGACTGCGTCCGTGACTGCCTAAAAAAGGCCCAGCCAAAGGGACTGCGTCCGTGACTGCCTAAAAAAGGCCCAGCCAAAGGGACAGCATTGATAAGTCGCGATAGCAAAGTAATAGGCATAGCTCCGGAGTGGCACTCGAGGGGCACGACCCCACCGAGGAAAGTATCCGCGCATCTCTGTCGAGGTCAATATGGCTCATGCAGGCTATGGTCAAAATCCACGCTCACTCTTAGAACGGAAGAACTCAAGATCCTCAAACATCTCGCACCACGGTCAGAGTACTCTCAACGACTCAGCTAATAAGCTATCACGAATCTCGAGACACTAGCGAACTCAACCAACTCGCGACACCAACCCAACTCGCCATGCTAAACACATTGGCTGGAGATACTCCATAGCCAGGATCGACCCACAACTCAAGGCTAACAAAACTGGTCGGACAACACTCCACGACCCGGGATCACCGTCAACCCAAACAGTTCCCAATAACACTGACCGAAAAATACTCGACGGTCCGGGACCACCGTCTACCCAAACGACTCCCAACACTAGCACTGGTCTAACCTTAGCTACCAGACTCCACTAAGCCCCCACGCATAAATGCAACATACGTCCCACAATAACCCAACCCCTCGGCCCACTACCTGGGCGAGGAAACTCTATGTCCAGGAAAAAGATGCAAAGCGTGGGGATATCTAAAACATAAAAGAACCTAGCCCAAGTGAAGGTTCTCTACTAGTCTGATTTAAACATGCAACATATAATGGGGTGCTAGGTCAAGTTCCAAAATATCATTTATAAGAGTGATAATCCATCAATTGATTCTATCATACAAGATACTAGCTCATATATCAGTAAAAGGCATTGCATCCAGTTATCATAATCTCTAATAAAAACCAATGTGAACACCATCTTCCTAAGCATTCTCTCAACTAGCATAAGGTGAACATAACCACTTTACTAAATGCGAGATATCAAATCCACCAAAGTATGTACAATTTATCAAGTAAGCATCAATCAACATAATTTAGACTATTTCTTATGCTTACATCTCAATCCTATAGGTTGTACATTAAATTATGCATGCTATCAATCACATAGGGTAACACTTTCATTAGGTAAGCTTTCATTAACCATAACATGGATATCTGAATCTTGCAAGTTTTCATTAGGCATAACATGTATATTTTCTTGCAATTTCTCATACTAGTATAATTTACCAAGCTTACATCTCATCCACATATTTGGTACACTAAACATGCATGCATACTAACATATAGAATTAGAGAACCGTCCGCCGGTTTCGGAGACAAAACAACAACCCACCTGAAACTTGTCGATCCGCTGCCCGATCAACCTGAATTTTGGCGTGAGTAATCCTTATTCTCTCAGAACTCCGATGCAGTGAAAATCATCCAAATCCGACACACGGATTGGGCGCAATCACCGAAACAATGCACGCTGCACGATAATAATCCAGAATTTCATCAAGTATGACTAAGCTAAATAAGATGCAAGTGCAGCCCACATACCTCAAGATGAAGTCCCCACAGTAAAACAAAGATGTCCTCTTTCATACAACATCTCCAAGTCTTCAAAAATCCACCATTAACTCTCCTTAAAATTCAAATGAAGCAAACATCTCATTGCTGCCCCAAGTTTACACCAATTCCCAACATAAACTTATAAAAATTAAAGAGAACAATCCATAAGGAATTTTAAGCTGAAACCAAAAGGAGAAATCTTCACCTTGATCTTAATAAGATGCCCAAACTTTAAAATCCCGAAGTTAACCAAGAATTACATCAATTGCTGCATTCCCAAAGTCCAAGTATCAAACTAATACTAAATCTGAAATCTGTTGTAACCCTTAAAACAGAGCTGAGAAGATCAATAATGTTACATGGTCAAACGTGCTCCAAATACAGTAAGAGAGATACCATTGGATTTCTTGTCGAGAGTAGATGTGAATCGAGCTAAGAACTCCAAAATCCAAGCTCGGATGAAGAAGAAAACCCATAATTACTTTAGATTATCCAAATCTCATTCTTAACAGTCCAATGCTTAAACCAGAATGCAAGAGTTCCAAAGATGATAATTATACTCCAAGAAAATCTCAGATATAGGAGAAATGGTACATACCAATGTTGTAGATCTTCGAATCCTGAAAATTTTTCTACAAAAATCATCTCAAAACTCCTATCCTACTATCCAGAGCAGCCAAAACACTGATGACTGTACAAAATCCCAGGCTGAAACAAAGGGTCCCAAAGATGGCTTAAAAACTCTATAAAATCTCATGATCTAAGGGGAGAGTTGAATACCAAAGTTGTAGGCCTACCTCTTGTGAAAACGCAGAACCAAAAATCAGGTCAACACTTCACTTGCTTAGCTATATGGGATTTTACACCGAAACGCGACGAAGTGGGGGCTGTGGGTGTAATAATGGTGATGTCCTCCAAGTTGATGAA
>CM054936.1:9477921-9664621 GCA_029168755.2 Tillandsia fasciculata
TCGGCCGGTCCACGGCTCCCCCATGCACCAAAATGCACAAGAAACTTCCAGATATCCGTTGTTGGGCATCCGGACTTCAAAAAAAATATAAGTAAATAGTCGTTTTTCATCGGTTTTTTCGCCGGTTGAATCCAAATACGTCCTCCGTTTTGCACAAAACTCCTTCCAAAAATTCGACGGGGGTATCCCGAATACACTTGGGATCCCTTCAACGCACTGAGTCCGTTTCTTGAGTCCGATACTGTAGTAACCACTGTTTATAGGTATTCAAAAATTTTTTATTTATTATTTTCGCCACCCCCTTTTAGTGGTCCGACGGGGTGGGTTTATTAATCCACTTTTTTTTCTGGGCAGACCATCGGGGCTCGCGGGTATTTTTAGGCGTTAGAGCTCGCGAAACGGAGAGCGGTGGTGCGCGATCGGATTTGAATTCCGACCCCGGGATCTCCCAGAATAAATTTCTGAAGGTTACTAGCAGTTTCGGGTGCTTCAAAAAAGGTCGGGCGATTGGCACGTTTTTCGAGGTAAGTCGGACCCTAGTCCGCACCCAAACGATTATTTTCTTTTAGTTGTGGGATTTATGGTTCATTCCCACTCCTCTTTCGCACCCGAACGATTAAATTTTGAGTTTGGGGCTTAGGGCTCTTTCCCACTCCTCATTCCCTGTGCGTTAGGTTTCCTCTGAACGCGTGCGAGGAACCCAATCCCCAGTTTCCCCTCTATCGGTTGGCGTGAAGAACCGAGGCGACGAGACGGGAGAAGAAGGACGATCGCACTTCCTGCGGAATCCGGCGAAAACGAGGTGGAGCGGTTCGGGTCTTTCCATTTTTTTTCGGTATGAGGTTTCCTTTTTGTCGCGTCGCGTGCGCGTGGCGAGTTTGGTACTAAACGGGAGGCCGCCGTCGCCGTGGTTAACGGGAGGCCGCCGCCGCCCATTACCGTGTGCACGAGTCATCGCCGCAGCCGCCGTGATCGCGGGTCGCAACCGGAGCCGAAAAGGGGCGGAGTACTGTTCATTCAGGCAGGGTTCAGGCCGCGGTCCACCGCGCCGGCGTGCACCCGGCGCACGCTTCCGCGGCCCGGGGGCGCAGACCCGGCGCACGGATGCGTGCGCCAGGCCGCGCGGTCCACCGGACCGGCGTGCCACCCGGCGCACGCCTCCGCGACCCGGGGCGCAGACCCGGCGCACGGATGCGTGCGCCAGGCCGCGCGGTGCACGCCCTAGGCGTGCACCCGGTGCTCGTCACCGCAGCGGGAAGCAGTGAACCCGGTGCGCGCCCCTGCCCGTGCGCGGCCCGGCCCAAGCCGCAGCGGTCCACCGCTGCGGCGTGCTCCCGGCCCGCGCCGCGGCCGCCTGCTGTCGTGGACCCGGTCCACGCCTGGATCCGTGCACCAGTTTTCAAAAAAGGATCCAGAAGCTCCGTTTTTGGCCCGTTTCGCCCCGTTTTTGAGTGTTTTTGACCACGACGATGATTGTTTTTAACAATAACTCTTATTGTAGCTTTTCGGGCAAGGCGAGGGTATTTTTTTTAGTTGGAGCTCTCACACGTCTTCTCCTTCGTGTTTGAGGTGGGTTTTTATTTTGAGACTTAGCGTAGGGTTTTCGACAACTGTAAATGTTCCTAATTGTACGTTTAACTATGCTAACGCTAATAGTGTAGTACCCCGAACCCCCATGCAGCTTTTTCCGTGAATCCACTGTTTAGACACCTGTTGATGGTGTATCTGGCCCATAGTGCATCGAAGGGATGCCACCGATGGACCCTGTGAGCTTTGGTTAGCCGTTTTGGCCTTCGGCTGCTTTTGCCGAGTTTTAGAAAAGGATTTAGGCGAAACGGAGGATGGATTTGGATTCAGTGCGGAAAAACACTTGAGATTGGCTTTTTGTTTGCCCAATTCTGAGTCCGAATGTCCAAAAGCGGACTCCCGGAAGTTTTGGCAGTTTTCGGCGCTTGCGGGAGCCTTCGGCAAATTTTGGAGGCGGAATTTGGCCAAACGGACCTCGTTTTTGGAATCAGCGCGCGAAAACGGTCAAGATGGGCTATTTACTTGTCATTTTTGAGCTTGCGGGTACTGTTCACACGCCGGAACAGTGTCGCCGGCGATCGCCGGCGGCGGCGGGCAGCGCCGGCGGGCGGCGGCGCGGCCTCGGGCAGGCGGCAGGCGGCGGCGCGCGGCGCGGGCAGGGCGCGGGCAGGCGCCCGGGCGCGCGGGCAGGCGCGCGGTCCACGGCGGCGCGCGTGCACCAGGCGGTGCCACGTGGCGAGGCCTTGTTGGTCCGGTTCTGTGCTCCCGGTCCACGCAACCGGCGGAGACGGTGACCGGGGCAGGTGGCCGTACGCCCGGGTCAGCCGCGACGTGCGCGGTCCACGGCGCGACGTGCGCGGTGCACGGGTGCCGGGCCACGTGTCGCGCGGCCATTGGCGGGCTCTGGTGCTCCGGGTGCAGCGGGGGTCTGAGGGAGTGGTGGACTGGGCTGCGCGGTGGGCCGGGCCGCACTGTGCGCGCCCGAAAAGGGCCGAGCGCCCGAAAGTGAGGACTCATTGGTATTAATCCAATTGTTTTTCCCTCAGCCTATTTAAAGCCAATCCGAGCCCACTCTTTTGGGTTTTTTCTCCCAAACCGAGCCTCTTCAGCCCAAGCACCCTTAAGCAAAGATTTTCATCTTTTTGTGCTGGATCTCCCTGCCAAGTTTCAAGAGTTTTGGAGGCACGAATCCCGAGGTTCCCCATTTTACGGTGCGGCGCGACGTTGCTTCCTAGTGTTCTTCTTCGGCGCAGCGATAGTATTTTTGCTCCCCTGGGCTACCCCGACATCATTTTCCTGTGATTCTTGCACCAGTGGACTCCTAAGAGGTAGGACTTCATCTTTCGTTTTGGTCGCGCTTTCCCGTTTCGAGGTTTTGGCACGGATCCCGAGGCAAACAGTGACCCCATTTTCTGTGTGGATTTACTTGACAGCGGCGGAGTATTTCGGCCATATCTTTGCGCACGAGCGTCTGACGGAAACGAGCTTATACAACTTTTTCATCTACGGATCGCAAGGAACGCGCTCGTATTTTTATTGGATTTTTGTGAATTTTATTTCGAGGTGATAATTACTGTTTTCTCTGTGAACAGTAATCTGTCCTTAATACAGATTTTAGTATGTGTGTGCCCCCTTGCCGAATTTTTATCTTGATGTACAGAACTCGGATTTGGGCGTGCAAGGTACCGTTTCGAAGCTATCGACGCAAGGATCGCCGTGATATTTTTATTGGAATTTTCTGGGCAATTTCTGCAGGTGATAATTAACAGTTCTGAATTCGAGGTTGTATGTGATTATTAGTGCTATATTTGGGAGCCTAAGTGTAATTAGTGAGCTTTGTACTGTACCAGGATTATTTCGGGTGTGCTAAAATTGTGGAAGCAAGGATTTGGAGTTTTGGTATTTTCTAGCTGTACGGACTTGGACAGTTGCACTTCAGGTGGGTGGTTGTTGTACTCCTCTCCTTTGTTATGCCCACTAGGAATATCAGAGTACCCATGATTTGACGATGCTAAATGTGTTGATTGGTAGACTTGCATGCTTCAGGAAATTAATTATTGGTTATTTGGATCCCTGATAAATTATTGTTAGAATGATCATCTGATTTTAATCGCTTAATTAATCTGGACTGTATGCTTGGAGACTAAATAGGAATTGAGGACTGCAAAACTGATAATTTTTCATATGAGACTGTCACACTGGCTTATGTCACTCTAAATTATTTATTCTTGGAAATTGGACAAAATATTGGAACAATGCATGATTAAATTGGTCACATAATTATGTCATCTTTTACTGCTATACTATTTTTGGGACTTGACTTAGGAGAAACCATGCATTTGCTCTTTTCTTCTTCTATTGTTGACACTTGCGGCTTAGTCGCTCAGGTTCGAGCGTCTGTTGGACAGTGTAGTCAGGTATTGGGGATTTGGGACAGGTTGGGTTTATGACAGGGTGTTGCGGCGACCACGGATCTTGGGTGGTTGACCGGATTGTTACTATTGCATCAGATTGGGTGTTTTGGGGATCGGGCTATCTTTAGTGGAGGGTTTTTCCCACTTCCTTGAGTCTCGATCCAGTCCTGCTATTATGAGACAGTGGTTACAGTGATACAGTGATACTTGATACAGTGATACTTTACTCGTGTGGGTCGCTCCCCTCGAGTGCCACTCCGGAGTAGGCTTTCCACGGTGTGAGCGCCGGGCACCATGCTGGTTTCTTGAGTTCGACAGCAGAGCAGGCAGTGCCAGTGTTCACTGGCTGTCAGATTGGGTCATTATGACAGGCTTCTTGATTCTGATGCATCACTTTTCCCATCCTTATTGGTTGGTCATATAGAGGCATATTAGGGATAGCACTTTATCAGTTGCTTTATTTATCTGCATCCCCTTCTTCTCCTTTCCCTTTTCGCCTCTGATCACCTGGTGGGCATATCTGAGCTGAGGCTTTACCCACTAGGGGAGGCTACTGTTTATAGTAGTACTTACCCCCATTGTTTTTCTTGTTTCTTTCTCTTCCCTTGTTTTGCAGAGTCCTCAGTGGGAGTTGCTGGGCCGTCAGCAACTGATCGAGGTAAGCGGATTGCGGACTAGATAGAGAGCCACCGAGGGTCGTAGCTGGAGATTTTGGGTACCAGGACTTCTCAGACAGTGTTTTGTTTTCTTTTTGGGGACTGGCTTCTGCCAGCTGTTTGTATTATAGTTGTGAGCTGGGAGAGACATCTGTATTTTATTTTACTGTTGTACCTTTTTCTTCCAGCATCTGTCTGAGATACAGTAGTTTTATTTCAGCTCTGATTATTATGCTCTTTTATTATCTTTTCTTATCTGAGCAGGTTACCGACGCTTCGTGTATGTGGGAAATACCGCATGCACGGCGGATCTGTGGACGGGCCCGGGTTCTGGTTTACACCCGGGGCGTGACAAATAGTCCTTATGGTTCTCGCTATTTGGTTATATCTTGTACTCTTGGTTACTATGCTCGAGGCTGCGACACGCGCACCCGCGGTTTGGCCACCGCAAAGGGTGCGCTTTTTCGGAAAAGTGGTCTATGACCCGTGTAAACCAACGAGGTGACGTAGTGGGGCCCCCGTAGGTGAGGGGTTTTGAGGCGCCAAGGTGTGAGCGGTGCGACCCGTCGGGGTAGGTGCTCGACGTGGTCAGGTTTTGTAGGTGTTCGTGTTTTTTTTCCCTCTTGGGAGGGTGGTTGCTCCGGATAGTCTTACGGTTGGATTTACTACTTTTTCCTGCTTTACCTATTATTACTATTATCGAGTCGCTGACTTCCCACTCCGTGACAGGTTCCTTCAGGGGTGAGAGCTAGGCGACGGTGAGGCCGAGTCAGTGAGGCCGAGTCAGGAGCTTTCGGGTCCATCGAGGCCCCAGACTGTATTTTTCTCTTTTCCTTCGTATTTCATTTGATATTGTAGGCTACTGTGTGGTTCTCGACACCCTCGTGGGGTCGGTGTAGATGTCGGTACTTTACTCTCTAGATATGAGGATGTTGAGTTTTAGTTTCTATCTCTGTTCGGCCGTTTTCAAAGAAAAGAAAAACAAAGAAAAACAAAGAAAAAGAATTGTGAAAATCGTCGCCAAAATTTGGGTGTCGTGTGGACACCGTTTTTAAAACCTTGTGGATTTATGGATTGCGAAAACGGACTTCAAAACCTGAGTGTCGTGTGGGCACTGTTTTAAAAACTCTGTGGATTTATGGTTTTCGAAACTATTTTAGAAATCTGGGTGCCGGGTGGGCACCGTTTTCAAAACTGTGGATTTATCCTTTCAAGTTGATCGGCCTTGAGAATTTTTCGGTTATGTATGTGTATGTATGTTCAGAAACGTTTGTGATTGAATAAACGACTGTGATTGGATGTTGTATTAGTCGCGACGCCGTGCATATACAGAGGAGACTCTGTTCGTTTGCACAGTGAATCTGTGTATGCGGCGGGTCTGGGCACGCGTCGGGGAAGAAGGAATTTTAAAAAAAAAATTCATACGCAAACAAATCCTTTTTTTTTCGTTGACTGTTTCCGCTGAATGAAACCCCCGGGGCGTGACAGATACTCACCCAAACACTCCCATCTCCCAAGATAGTCCTCCAGAAGCCACTGATCAAGCCATAAACCCCCAATGAAAATCTGGGTCATCACACTATGCCCCCTGTGGTCTGGGCCCATACGCTGGTCTTCCTTCGGCCTGTTGGCCGAAGGGTTTTCGCGGTGCCCCCTGGACTCGGCTTTCGTTATAGCCGCAGTAGGGACCCTGCTGCTGCTATGGGGCTCGTGGCCCCTCGTGGCCGACTGAGGTTGGCCTCGATCTGATACGGTTGTAGAATTTCCGCAAGACCCTCTAGATAGGCGGATCTTACTATTCTATGTTGTCCTCTTCTCCAGAGGACTGCTCGCTGGACCCTTCGGCCAAACTTGGGCTCGGCCGGTGGTCGTGGTGATCCGTGCCTGTGCCAGGGCCGATGAAGCTGAACCATTTCTTCGCCTCCTCGGGCACGTCGGTGAAGAGGACGTCCCAGTCTTCATTAGTCTTTTTGGCCTTGCATCGGATGCAGAGCCGAAATATGTTTCGTGCCGATTTACCCTTCGCGGGGAACTCGGGCCCCTGCATCGGCTTCTTCCCTTTGGGGTTGACCATATTTACCTACGGAGGAAAGGGGTTAGTGTCAACCTCCATGTCTTTCTTTTCTTTGTCGGCAAAAATAAGCCGACCCTCATCGAGTTCTTTTTGAATTTGCTTCTTCAAGGCGAAGCATTCGCCTGTTCGGTGGCTTCAGGAATGGTGCCACTTGTAGTATTTTCGCCTCCGAAGCTCCTCGTAGGGAGGGATCGACTGGCCCTCCTGGAGCTTGATTTAACCTCCCTTGTACAACCGATCGAATATTTGATCGGTCTTGAACATGTCGAAAGTAAAGGCATTACCCGACGCCTGAGTTTTGAACTCTCGGGCCTTACTCGGCTTAAGGATCTAATACAGCCCGCACCCGGCGCACGCGGGCCCGCCAACTGCGCAGCGCCGCGTGTCCCGACACGCGGGCGTGCGCGGCTGCGCCCGGCCAACCGCGGGGCGCCACATGGCGCCCCCACGTTGCTCCCCAACCACCGCCGTACGGCCACCTCCTCCAGCCGCTTCGTGGACCGCGCGCACCAGGACCCGCCAACCAAAAGCCGCCACATGTCCACCCCCGGTCCACCGTGCACTCGCGCAAAGTCCGTGGACCGCGCCAACAGCACCGGCCACTGACAAGATGCCACGTGTCCTGCCCCACAGTGCACGCCGGCCGCGTGGACAGCGCGCCTGCCCGCGCGCCCGGGCGCCTGCCCGCGCCCGCGCGCCTGCCCGCGGCCGCTCCGCCGCCTGCCCGAGCCCGCGCTCCGCCGCTACACGCCGCCGGCGCCGTCTCCCGCCGGTGCCGGAACAGTACTAGCTGCCTCGAAATCCGTGCCGGGTCATCCGAGCTCTGAAAAATTCAAGTAAATAGTCCATTTCGATCGTTTTCGCGCGCTGAATCCAAATCCGAAGTCCGTTTGGCCAAATTCCACTTCTAAAATTTGTCGAAAATTCCCGTAAAAGTAAACTTAATTTATTTTTCTTGCCGGGTCAATTTCTTGGTTCCAATACGCGCGCAAAAACCTCAATCACCCATTAGGGACCTCCTGGTACGAAATCTTGCTCCCAGTTCACCAGAAATCCTTTTCTTGGGCCCGACATGCGCAAAACACTTCCAGAAACCACTAATCCATCAATAAACCCTTAAGCGGGGATTCGGGTCCTCACAAATACATCAGTGTATAGGCCTATAGTACAAGTCATATCCTCACAATACAACAATCTCTTGAAAAGTAAAATATACAAAATCCAATTGACAGTACTAAAAACAAAATCCTCCAAGAACAAGGGGTACAACTACTCTCCAAGGACAGATAGGGATCTAGCTCGTGACTCCCTCGCCAGGATCAGAAGAAGCAGCAACAGCAGGGGTAGGATCGAGTGAAGGTGCCTCTGCAAAACTGTCACCGATAGAGGGTGTGAGAACTACACCAACACGTAGTTCTCAGTGGGTACCGTCTCCAAGAACAACGGTCTGCCCACTAAGTCTACAAGAGGCACAAGATAATGGTGCAGTAAAAACTGTATAAGAAAAGCTGGAAATAACTCTACAACTACCATAACTCTATCTGAATGCTCAAAGGGGTGATACAGATGAAAAGATATGCAACCACTCGAGAACAAGGTGCTCAATCGACCCAATCGAACTGACTGCCACATAGGGTCCAGTCAAGCCTGCGCCCACCTACTGCCATTACATCCACGGAGGACTGGACTTACGTAGGGCGTCCAGCCAAAAAAGGCCCAGCCAAAGGGACTGCGTCCGTGACTGCCTAAAAAAGGCCCAGCCAAAGGGACAGCATTGACAAGTCGCGATAGCAAAGTAATAGGCATAGCTCCGGAGTGGC
Source organism: Tillandsia fasciculata (assembly GCA_029168755.2). Taxonomy (NCBI): domain Eukaryota; kingdom Viridiplantae; phylum Streptophyta; class Magnoliopsida; order Poales; family Bromeliaceae; genus Tillandsia; species Tillandsia fasciculata. The sequence continues at coordinate 9,486,413 of CM054936.1, forward strand.
ACTCGAGGGGCGCGACCCCACCGAGGAAAGTATCCGCGCATCTCTGTCGAGGTCAATATGGCTCATGCAGGCTATGGTCAAAATCCACGCTCACTCTTAGAACGGAAGAACTCAAGATCCTCAAACATCTCGCACCACGGTCAGAGTACTCTCAACGACTCAGCTAATAAGCTATCACGAATCTCGAGACACTAGCGAACTCAACCAACTCGCGACACCAACCCAACTCGCCACGCTAAACACATTGGCTGGAGATACTCCATAGCCAGGATCGACCCACAACTCAAGGCTAACAAAACTGGTCGGACAACACTCCACGACCCGGGATCACCGTCAACCCAAACAGTTCCCAACAACACTGACCGAAAAATACTCGACGGTCCGGGACCACCGTCTACCCAAACGACTCCCAACACTAGCACTGGTCTAACCTTAGCTACCAGACCACTAAGCCCCCACGCATAAGTGCAACATACGTCCCACAATAACCCAACCCCTCGGCCCACTACCTGGGCGAGGAAACTCTATGTCCAGGAAAAAGATGCAAAGCGTGGGGATATCTAAAACATAAAAGAACCTAGCCCAAGTGAAGGTTCTCTACTAGTCTGATTTAAACATGCAACATATAATGGGGTACTAGGTCAAGTTCCAAAATATCATTTATAAGAGTGATAATCCATCAATTGATTCTATCATACAAGATACTAGCTCATATATCAGTAAAAGGCATTGCATCTAGTTATCATAATCTCTAATTAAAACCAATGTGAACACCATCTTCCTAAGCATTCTCTCAACTAGCATAAGGTGAACATAACCACTTTACTAAATGCGAGATATCAAATCCACCAAAGCATGTACAATTTATCAAGTAAGCATCAATCCACATAATTTAGACTATTTCTTATGCTTACATCTCAATCCTATAGGTTGTACATTAAATTATGCATGCTATCAATCACATAGGGTAACACTTTCATTAGGTAAGCTTTCATTAACCATAACATGGATATCTGAATCTTGCAAGTTTTCATTAGGCATAACATGTATATTTTCTTACAATTTCTCATACTAGTATAATTTACCAAGCTTACATCTCATCCACATATTTGGTACACTAAACATGCATGCATACTAACATATAGAATTAGAGAACCGTCCGCCGGTTTCGGAGACAAAACAACAACCCACCTGAAACTTGTCGATCCGCTGCCCGATCAACCTGAATTTTGGCGTGAGTAATCCTTATTCTCTCAGAACTCCGATGCAGTGAAAATCATCCAAATCCGACACACGGATTGGGCGCAATCACCGAAACAATGCACGCTGCACGATAATAATCCAGAATTTCATCAAGTATGACTAAGCTAAATAAGATGCAAGTGCAGCCCACATACCTCAAGATGAAGTCCCCACAGTAAAACAAAGATGTCCTCTTTCATACAAACATCTCCAAGTCTTCAAAAATCCACCATTAACTCTCCTTAAAATTCAAATGAAGCAAACATCACATTGCTGCCCCAAGTTTACACCAATTCCCAACATAAACTTATAAAAATTAAAGAGAACAATCCATAAGGAATTTTAAGCTGAAACCAAAAGGAGAAATCTTCACCTTGATCTTAATAAGATGCCCAAACTTTAAAATCCCGAAGTTAACCAAGAATTACATCAATTGCTGCATTCCCAAAGTCCAAGTATCAAACTAATACTAAATCTGAAATCTGTTGTAACCCTTAAAACAGAGCTGAGAAGATCAATAATGTTACATGGTCAAACGTGCTCCAAATACAGTAAGAGAGATACCATTGGATTTCTTGTCGAGAGTAGATGTGAATCGAGCTAAGAACTCCAAAATCCAAGCTCGAATGAAGAAGAAAACCCATAATTACTTTAGATTATCCAAATCTCATTCTTAACAGTCCAATGCTTAAACCAGAATGCAAGAGTTCCAAAGATGATAATTATACTCCAAGAAAATCTCAGATATAGGAGAAATGGTACATACCAATGTTGTAGATCTTCGAATCCTGAAAATTTTCCTACAAAAATCATCTCAAAACTCCTATCCTACTATCCAGAGCAGCCAAAACACTGATGACTGTACAAAATCCCAGGCTGAAACAAAGGGTCCCAAAGATGGCTTAAAAACTCTGTAAAATCTCATGATCTAAGGGGAGAGTTGAATACCAAAGTTGTAGGCCTACCTCTTGTGAAAACGCAGAACCAAAAATCAGGTCAACACTTCACTTGGTTAGCTATATGGGATTTTACACCGAAACGCGACGAAGTGGGGGCTGTGGGTGTAATAATGGTGATGTCCTCCAAGTTGATGAAGAAGGTGATCAAAATGGCCTTCAAAAATCTCCCAAAAATCGAGTGTTGTAGAGAAGTTGTAGAGGAAGCTTTGGTAAAAATCCCTCTGAAAAACACACCTCCAAAAGAGCACAAAGTGGAGAAGAAAACCCCTTAAAACACTATGGAGAAGAAGAAGAAGGAGAAGGAGCCCCTGGTTGCTACAGTAACGGGCCGGCCCATCACCGCGCGCTGGGCCGCCACGCGTCACGCATCCATGCGCGCCCGCCACCGCGCTGGCGCCAGATCCCGCTGCCACGTGTCGCGCCCCGATAGGGAAGTCCGTGCCGCCAATGGGCGCGCGACACGTGGCGCCTTTGTCCACGCCTGGGCGCTGCGGATCTGCCTTGAGAACTACATGATCGATTTCCTCTCTGGAAATAGGTCTAGATAACCAATCAGCTTTTACCGGAGCCTGAACCTCTTATTCCACTTGCAAGACTCTTCGTTCATCAACCGTGATAGTCACAGTCTTTTCAGATCAGACGGGAGAATCCAAGAAGCTGCCATTCCGAAAGCGAGCGAGAGAAGCGATAGCGGAGCGAGCGAAGACTGGCTCGCGTAGCTTTCGCTTCGCTCGCTTCATTTCATTCTGTTTTTACGTTTCAAATAGAGGTCGCATAGTGCCCGCCCATGCCTGCCCACGCGCCTGCCCGTGCTGCCCGTGTGGACCGAGTCTGCTGCGCCGGAACAACCACGTGCCGCCACGTGGCACCCTGCGGTCCACGTCTCCTCCACGTACCCGAAAATACTGAAAAACTTCCGGTTGCCCTTTTTGTGCGTCCGAATTCAAAAAAATATAACCAAATAGTCAATTTCCATCGTTTTTCCGCGCTGAATCCAAATTCGATCTCCGTTTTGCACGAAACCACTTCTATTTTTCGGCGAAGTCATCCAAATAGGTATTCTTAATTTATTTTTCGCACTGGGTCCAAATCTTAGGTCCGATTTGCGCGCAACCAACGTCATCACACAACATAGGCCTCCAAAAGCCACTGAACATGCTGAAAAATCTTCGTGGAGATCTGGATCATCACAAAATGAGCCATTTTCATGTTGGAACTTAAGAGGAGTTTCTTTTGGTTTAAACTTTAAAAATCCTTGAACTCTATGCTTCAATTCAATGCCCTGTTTTTGGACAGCATGAGGTTATCTTGTTGAATGCTAATTATTTAGGGTACTTAATGGATTTTTGATGATTGGGAAGGGTTTATGAGATTAAGAACACTTTGTACCACTATTTGGAACCTTGTTTAGATGTATTTGTTGCTGGAATTTCCTTCCCTTATCACCTTGGACTATTGCTGAAATTTTGGACTTTACCGCGCAACGGGTGTTGTTTTGACATTTGCGCCCAATCCGGGAGTCGGATTTGGGCGATTTCTACTCCATTATTTTCCTGAGGAGTCGAGGTTTCCACACGCCGAAATTCAGCTTGATCAGGCTTTGGATCGACAGTTTCCAGGTGGGTTATTTTTGTCTCCAAAACTGACGGACGGTCCCCTAATTCTAAATGTTAGCAAGCATGCATTTTAAGTGTACAACTTGTATGTGGATTTGTAAGCATGAGGATTAATCTATGTTATGATGATGGATGTTTACTTGACTTTTGGTACATGATCATGGATCTAGGATCTTATTGGTAGTAATGTTCATTTATAGTAAATGAAAGCCTTGTGATGTTTATGTTCTTGTGAGTTATGTTTAGAGGTTATAATGTTGCATTACCTCTTTTATTGATGTTTAACTTGTACCTTACATGTTAGAACCCATTTATTGTTTATCACATTTATAAATGCTAATATTGGAATTTTGACCTAGCACTCTGTCATATGATGCATGTGTAAACCAGACTAGTAGAAAATCCTCATATGGACTAGGTTCTTTTATGCTTTAGACACCCCCACACTCTACATTATCATTCATGGACATAGAGTTTTTCCTCGCCCGGATAGTCGGCCGAGTTGTCGGGTTTTTGTGGGATGCTTATCGCATTCGCGCTTGGGGGCCGAGTGGAGTCTAGTAGTTGTGGTTAGAACAGTGCTAGTTTTGGGAGTCGTCTGAGTTGACGGTGGATCCGGACTGTCGAGTGTTTCCAGCCAGTGTGTTAGAGATGTGAGTTGGTCTTTGCCGATCTGATTGATCATGGATTTGGATTATAGCCTACATGAGCCATATTGAGCTCGACAGAGATGCGCGGATATTTTCCTCGTTGGGGTCGCTCCCCTCAAGTGCCACTCCGGAGCTAAGCTTGTTACTTATCTTTCGCAGCTTATCGACGCAGTTCGAGTGGGTCCACCTACGTAATTCCTCACCCAGTGCGGGTATGTGGTTGTAGGGTAGGTGCAGGTTTGACTGGACCCTATGTGGCAGTCAGTGTGATTGGGTTGATTTTGTGACTGGGTCTCAGTAGATGCATATTTTTCATCTGTACCACCCGTTGAGCATTGTTAGATAGAGGATGGTAGTTGTAGAATTATTTATCGCTTTTCACTTTTATTATACTGCATTTGTTATCTTATGCCTCTAGTAGATTTAGTGGGCAGACCGTTGGTCTTGGTGACGGTACCCACTGAGAACTACTGTTGGTTGTAGTTCTCACACCCTCTATTGGTGACCATCTCCAGGGACTTCTTCTCTTGTTCTTGCTACCCCTGCTGCTGCATCATCTGACGTAAGGGAGTCGCGAGCTAGATCCTTACCTGTCCTAGAGAAAGAGTAGATATACCCCATTTTGGTGATCCTGTGTACTGTCAGAGGATTCTTTATTTTATTTTCAGTTGAGAGTTTATTTTGGAGAGACATATGTGTTGTGAGGATCTGACATATACTTTTGGAAGTTGTATTTATTTATTTCAGCAGTTTACTTTTCCAGCTCTGATTTCTGTTTAGTGGTTAGTTATCGTTTGTAAGGTTTGACCCTTCATCCATGCGGGGCTTTCCGTATGGGCGGCAGATCTGTTAGCGAGCCCGGGTCGCAGTTTCGACCTTGGGGCGTGACAGTGACAGCACAACATGAGGCGCGCGCCATCGGACGAAGTCACCAGTCATCTGGGGGACAGGTCAGCCGAAGAGGGGCCTGCGCCCCGATTCAGACCGATTTCGGTCACATAAAGGCATAAGATGTGGCGGATGCCATCGGCTGAAGGCGCCAGCCGATAGGAGAATCAACCGACAAAAGAAGCGGTCAACAAGAAGATTATCGCCTTATCCAGGACCGTTTGTCGGCCAGAGACAGATATCAGACCGCCCCAGTCAATCGACGGAAAAGGCAAAGTTAAGGTCAATCCTCAGTTACTCGAAGCTACAGAAGGAAAGATCTTGAAATGAATGAAAGCGGGATTCAGACGTGAATCTCGTAACAGAATCCGGAAAGGCAAGCAGCGTCCAGCATTGGAAAGCACCGAGAATTGTGCTCTGCCGCAACGATCAGGGAATGAATCTGGACGGAGAAACGACTATTATCCTATGTGAGGGCGTTCGGCTCAAAAGGAAATAGTTGTTGGATATACGATAACTTCCCCTAATTTGTGCCAATAATTCAAATTGGCGCCTAATAATACAGTTCGGAAAGTGTATAAATACTCGAACCATCGAAGGAAACGGAGTCCGTCAACCTTATAAGCCCTATACCACCACAGCTTCTTCATTTATCTAGGAGTAGCTTAACTTAACTCTTTTTTCTTCTTTTTTACTGCTTTCCTAGGAATAGATTTAATTGTAATCCCTCTACCCTTTTTTTTTTCCACTTGTATCCCATTCTTCTTATCAATATAAAGTGTAAACCGGTCTTTTTGGCCGTGTCTTTATTTATCCTTACATTTAAAGTGTAAACCGGCTCAGCCGTATCTTTATTTGCTTTTCTCGTCTTTTAAAGTGTAAACCGGGCAATCAGCCGTGTCTTTATCGATGTTTTTTGTGCTTAAACGTTACAATCAGCTCATCAGCCTTACATTTATCTCTTAAACCGGTTCGACTCATCTAAGTTGAAACCAGCGATCCCTCTCTACCTCCGTAAATCTAATTTGGCTGTCCTTAATCGAACGGTCGTGAGAAGTTACCAGAGGAGAGTCCGGCCGAGCGGATCCCTCCTCGATCCGATGGCTTGATTGTTGGCACGCGGCGCACTTCAATATCTCTGGAGGGTCATCCAAAGGATCCAATTGCGCATAAGCCACATTTTGGCCTCAACACCACCGTGATTAAGTATGATCATATCTTGAAAAGTAGCTAATAAAAAGGGTTAATTGCATACATGTCCCTGCAAATATGTCGAATTGCAAATATATCCCTGCAAAATTCAACTTTTCATATTTATCCCTTCAAAAATCCACCGTTATTCAAATATGCCCCTACCGTCCATCTCCGTTAAAAAAGTTGATTTAACCCTAAGTTAAATGCTTAACCTTGGTTAGATTAAAAATTGAATTTACATATTTACCCTTTCCATATTATACCTCAAAAAAAAAAAAAAAAAAAAAAAAAAGGGAAAAAGAGAATTATTTTGATGATAGAATTTTATGATTTTTGGAGAGGGGCATTTTTGTAACAAGTATAATGGTATTGCTTTTGGAGGGATATATTTGTAAGGGGCAAAAAAGTCATTTCACATCGAATCTGTTAAAAAATAAACAGATTTCAAACGGGGATTAACCAGAGGGGCATATTTGAAGAACTTTGGATTTTTGAAGGGATAAATATGAAAAGTTGAATTTTGCAGGGATATATTTGCAATTCGACATATTTGCAGGGACATGTATGCAATTAACCCTAATAAAAAACTCTTATATCAAAACTATTCTAATAAAAGCATTCATAGTAGGGGTGTCAACGAGCCGAACACGAGCGAGCTGGGGTCGGCTCGTGTTCGGCTCGTTTAATAAACGAGCCGAACACGAGCTGGCTCGTTTAAATATCGAGCTGAAAAATTCGGCTCGTGTTCGGCTCGTTTGTTAACGAGCCGAACACGAGCTGGCTCGCGAACAACATGCAAGTTCGATTTTTATTTCTATTATTAGGTGTAAAATTGAAAGAAAATTAAAAAATTAAAATTTTAATCTAATAATTAAAATTCACAAAAAAATTGATAGTCTAAAATCTAAATAGTAAAGTTTATATATATATATATATATATATATATATATATATATATATATATATATATATATTCGAGCTGTTATCGAGCCGAACACGAGCGAGCTGACTCCAGCTCGTGTTCGGCTCGTTTATTAAACGAGTTGAAAAATTCGGCTCGTGTTCGGCTCGTTTACTAAACGAGCGATTCGATCTCGAGCTCATTTCGAGCCGAACACGAGCTGGCTCGCGAACAGCGAGCTGGATTGCCACCCCTAATTCATAGTGGGTCTCTCCTTATTTAATTAACAACTTAAAATAACTTTACCATTAACTTTTATTTTTTAATATTATTTTCAATAATTATTACTTTGAATGTCTTTTAGTGTTCACTAATCTCTGCCCAAATGGTACCAAATGATAATTTTAAAAATTTTAAAATAAAAATTAATTTTGCAAAAAAAATATCGCTATTGTTTTATTCCCATATAGTTTTCACGAAAGCCCCGCTACCGTCAGAATTTGGAAACCAGAAAGTCACACTTTTTTTAATTCCTTGTCGGTTGAGTGCCACGAGTGATTAACAATTTGGAAGCAGATCTTGATTCCAGCAAGCCCACGTCTCTCTACTCTGGAGAGTACGCCCCAACGGTACTAACGAAAAAGAACGAAGAAAATAAAAGGACCACAATAGCACGATTCAAATCATATATTTTGTCAATTATTTATTTAGTGTTATTTTCCAACAGATAGGCACGTCTTAAATCTGGCGAAAGTTACATTTGCAAATTCGACAAAATCTTGCGGGCGTTTTCGTAATCTCGGCAGAGGTCGGCAAACCCTTTCCGGTCTACTCTCTTTAGATCGAGCCGCTTTTCTCCTCCAACCCGCCCTCTCTCTCTCGAAACATCCATGGAAACCCCTTTAATCACAGAAGAAAGCAGCAGCTCCGCCTATGGCGGCGGCGAAGATGGTGCGGGGAACGGCAGCGGCGGCGACGGCAGGAGATCTAAGCAGTTCCACCGGAGGTCCGACGCCATCGCGTACGGCACTCGGTACCAGAAGGCCGCTGCCCTCGTCGATCTCGTCGGTTCCAACAAATCTTTTCCTTTCTTGCTAATGCATTCACCGTTAATCTTCTTAGATGTGATGATTATATGATAAAACCTGTGCATAATGTATTAATAATTAGCAAGAACACTTCTATTTGTGTAGAATGATGATGATACTTGATGGGAACTGGGAGAAGGGATTAATGAATGATTATTTAGTGTAGCGTGGATTGCAAATTTTATGAAGTATTATTGTATTCTTCTGTGAAAGGAAATGCTGAAAGGTTATGTGGAATGCACTGCTTTTGTTTCTGTATAATGTGATTGTGAATGGATGCAATGATGTTTTTCCTATTAATACTGATTTTTTTTTTTTTTTTTTTTTTTTTTTTTTTTTTTTTTCGAGCTCCATTTTTACATTGGTGATGCAATTATAGTAGATACAATGGCTTTTAATTTGTTCAATTAATATGCATTTCTTTTTTCGACTTTCTTTGAAGTTGCTTTTAATATTGGCGTAAATACACCCGAACTACCCGAACTTTTGTTTGTTTGCATATGGCCACCTGAACTTACAAAAGTTTATAATTTCCATGTAAACTTTCAAAATTTTGCAATTGACTGCCTAGGTTTATAATTTAACAATTTAAAGTTACTAATAATAGCCAAATTATCAAGAAATACTAAAGGACATGCTGACAATTTAGGAGGGTTTTTTTGACATCAGAATTCAGTATTACAATATAAGAATTGAGTTTTTGCATTTAAGTGTAAGAATTGAGTTTTAGCATTTAAGTTTAACAAATTACATGTGATAATATGGTAATTTTTATCCACCAAAATGATTTTCGGCATCAAGAAGACTCATCTATATTGCTACCAAGCATTTCTTGTTGTTTCCTATCCAATTGAGTAATGTTAATCACTTTGAACTGATAAAATATGAATCTAGGTGGCAACTTATAAAATTTTGAAAGTTTGTGCGGTAAATATAAAGTTTTGAAAGTTTAGGTGGCTATCTACAAATGTGCGAAAATTCAGGTTATGGTGGTGCATTTTAACACATTAATACATTTAAACAATTTTCATCGTTATCTGTAAGTTAGGTGAAACAATTGAACCAAGGGATCAAACTTTTAGTTAGCATTGGTTTTGGTTTTAACATTCATGCATATTTTGTATTAGGGAATTTGTTTCTCTTAGACTTTGTTTGCTTAATTGCACTTTTATTCATCAAACATTTCTTATCGATAATATGGTTTCAGGCGGAAGATGGTGTTGGCATTCCCGAGGAAGTTTTGAATGACACAAGATTCGAAAGGGCTGCAAAGTTTTACTTCATATTCATCCGATTTGATATTCTGTGGTCCCTCAACCTTTTTGCATTAGTTCTGCTAAATTTTTTGGAGGTTTGTTGATGGCTTTTGAAAAATCAATATACGTCTCATACTATCATTGTAGCTTCATTGAGTATTCTATGTGATATGTGATAAAATAAGAGTACTATTTTTAAAATTTATTATATTATCAATATCATGCTCCATGTTGTAGTAGGATTTATTATGCTTATTTTCTATTTGCATTCCTTCTGTATACTTGTAAGGATTATTCTAAAATCATGTTTAAAACTCTTTCAGAAACCTCTTTGGTGTCCAAAGTATGGACAAGATACTTGTGAGGAAAGAGACTATTTCTTTCTTGGACAGTTGCCGTACTTAACTAGTATACAGTCACTCATATATGAGGTAAGCTCCTTTTCTTGAACAATCGAATGCTAAATGGCTTATGTATGAATTTAAGTTCTATTTTAATTCTGTATGCTTGTTATCCATGATAACTTACAATTATAAATCTTTAATTCAAAAATGTTGAAGTAAGATCAACTCTGCAATTGGAACAAGATTGTCGTTTTTGCACATTTCATTGTCTGATAACAATAGGACACTTGGATTGTCTATTTCGGTTTCAAATGGTTTTATTTTCAGAAGATTTCTCGCCCTATTTGTCTGGTTGTTGTAAGTTATTGCAATATCTCTCTTTTTATGGTATAGACCTTAAATTGCAAATTTTCATTTATTCATATGTATTCTATGGGGTAATATAGAAGAGTATATTATCAACATCTCAATCTTTTATTTTGTGCTACTAGTTTTGAAATACTATCTCACCCTTCGCCCCCAAACCATCTTCTCAATTACAATCGCCGCCACTGCTACCAATACTGTCAATAACCATAACTAATGCCTATCATTGTCTACTGGCACCACTCCTTCCAACATCGACCACCACTGCAACGATTTTCATTGCTACTAGACCACCTCGACATATCAACATAGGCACTTGTGACCATCATTGCCATCACCACTATTGTCAACCTCCATATCTAAACTTATTATTGTGACCACACTATTCTTGTCAACAGCAGCTGCCACCATGAATATCTTTATTATTGCTAGACCACCTGGGCTTGTCATTATTGTCACCTGCTAACAATGGTGGCGACCACTTCCAATTATAGTTGGTCACCATGTTGCCAGTACTACCAAACATGACCAGCATTGCTTGTCGTTGCACTCATTATCACCATTAAACCCCAACCGCCATAGATGTCGCTACCATTTGTCATGCCCCGGGACCCGGGCGAGAGAAAAATATAGAAGCTGATAACAATAATATACAGTACAATAATTTTTCTAGGGGTCCAAATATAGGTGAAACAACTGATAATAAATATTTTCTAATGCCCACTAATCTCAAGAATATGCTAAAAATATTTGGGGTTCCAAACTAGGTTTTCACAATTTTTCATGCAACTATCAGATTTTATCAGGTATACAAACAACTAAATCTAGCATGCTGGATATCTATAAAATAGATGTAATAGCAAACTCGTAGATTTTGGAAGGTATCTAACCCACCTCGATCGCTATCCAACTATGGCAAGAAGTCGAGCACAATCCACAGTCAAGGTACTGCCGGAATGAAGCTTCGGCACCCGTGCCCGCAACTACACTTCGCCTTCAGCTCGGACAACCCCAAGAGCACAGGAAACTCCAAATCAATTTCCAAACTCAACTCCAAGCTCTCAGTTCGAGTACACAACACTCAGCTCCTAGCATCAACATACGATCCACTCTCAACCCAACACACTTCCAGCACAGGTACAACAACCACCACCATCACCTCTCAGCTCACTTCATCCCAGTACAAGAACCACACATCATACAAACAGGAGAAGGAGAAATATCAATTCATCAATCAAATTCCATCTCTTATTTCTCAGCCAATAAGAATAAAACTCAGGAAAATCCGAGAAAAATCCAAAAACTTGAAAAATTCGATACCTACCTCAATCCACAGATGAGAAGGTCCGCCGTCGAAAATTCCTCCTCAAGAAAACTCTTCCCCGCGCTCTCTACCAACTCTAAGGCTTCGGCGCGACGAAATCCACAAATTACCTGAGTTCCCTTTGTTGCAACTGCTGGTGCTGCTCTCTGCATCCTCTCTCTCTTCATTCCACCGCTTAGAAGGAAGGAGGTGGAGATGATGGATAAGAAAGTGGCCTGGACATGCTATGAGAGTTGGACATATACACGTGTGGCAAGCTGGTCGTGAAGTCAAGCTCCAGGATAAAAATAGCTGCGAAACAACTCGAATCACTAACTTGTTCACGCAGGAAAAATCGTGTTTCGGGCTCCCTAAACATCCACCCGGGTGTCCTAAACTTTGGAGCTACAGTAATAATGGGCTCACCCGGGGCGCCCACACAGCTACAGTACTGTGTTCGGAACTTCGGAACAATATGCCATCCTCTTGATGCTTCTCGCGCGTCCGCTCCCTGCGCCCGGTACTACAGTACTGCGCTCGAAGTCCATCGCTTCTGCCAATCGCACAGTCAAACACAAATCTCGAGAAAATCCTAATCACACACTTTCCGAGCTGCTACAGTAACTTTCGGGCGCCCCAAGATGCGATCCGCAAATAGTTAAGACTTTTGGGCATTCGAAACCTCTTTAGGGCGCCCAAAATGCCTAGAACTCCAGATCCTTGCTATTTGCGATCCAAAGTCCGTTTTTGCTTCTATTTTGCGCCAAACGACACTCGCTCGATCCGATCAGCTCAAAGAAACATGCCCGAACAACTACAAAACTCCGGTACTCTACAATTTTGTTTTCCCTCGTGGTCCTTATTAGCTGTCATTGATTGTCACTATGTCCACCATCTTCACCTCAATTGGCTACCACTGTCACCACTACTATGACATGTGCTTACCACCACTTCCTGCCAACTTTTGTTATTAACTGCAATAGTTATAGCCCCTATTCATCATTTCCATCATCATTGCCTCCTCTGCTACTGTTTTATCACCACCATCACTGTTGGTCACATTGTTGGCCGTTTTTAGTGCTGTAATTGAATTCTAAATAGTAAATGCGGATATATTAATGAAATCAAATAATTTAATCCTATATTTATCTTGAGCAATACGAAAACTCAAGATTGGATATATTTACGCAATTCGAATCCAACTATCTCCAATTTGCCATTTCATCCGACCTTGTCTTAGATGCGAAATGAGTCAAAAATCTACGAGGTCTTTAATGAGCAATTGATATTATCAATAGCCTGGTCCGTAGTTAATTGAGAGAACTTTCATGTAATACTCTTATTGACAATGTATAGAGCTTCAAGGAGTTGATTCTCCTCTTCTTTCTGTTCTTTTCCTTCTAGTTGTTTTGTGGTGCGCATATATTTAGATCTACTAAATTAAAAAAGAAAAAGTACCCGTTCAACACTAATTTTTTACTTGTTTGGAAAGATTTCTAGCAGGAACTACCATTAGTTTAATGGTTGAAACCTTGAAATAACTAGAAACCAATTAGTTTCTCTCCAAAAGTAATGATCCTGAGTCATGGAGCAGTGGAGGTTTGTGAATGTTTTCTACCATTTGACGCCTCCTTGACAAAGATAGCTGTTACGGTGTGTCAGTTTCACTTTCAGGCTGTAACTTTAATACATTTGTTGAACATTTGTGACTGTATGATCATGTATTTTTGATACTACAAGTTTGAATATAGAGATTTTAATTTTGGAAGCTCAGTCGTGATTTATATTTTCAAGTGACTTTTTGTTTCCTTTCATATTTTACTGGTATTTGTTCTTTGGGAGTCATTGATACAATACTAGTTTAACTTTATTGTCTTAGTTAACAAGATTCATATGTGTCTGTTCTTTTCTGTTACTTATTTATGAAGTATAATTGTTAATTTCTTGTGCGCCCTTCTTTGCTTATAATTATGTGTAGCCGGAAAGTTTTGTTAATAATTCGTAAAGAGAGAACTGTTTTATGTCATTTTCTTTAGTAGGGATAGGGTGAAGTTCATTTCCGCTGATTAAGCTTTCCAGCTAATCTTGCCGAAGTTGAATAATCAACCTATTTTACCCATTATGAATTTTTATTTTTTATGTTTACTTGGTGATCAAGGATTTAAGTGCCGTGGCACGGCGTCGTGCTGAAAACTTGCCGGCACGGTACGGCACGGTGCGTGTCGAGCCATGCCGATGAGTGCCGGTCATAAAAAATATATGCGTGCCGACACATAATGGCATGAAATATTTAATTTCTTTAGCAATATTTTTTTTTAATTGTTTATTATGTATCTTTATCAAATATTTTAAACTTTATTAAGAAAATTATTTAGTAATTTTAAGAAAAAAAGATTTTGAACTGTGTCATCGGCACGGGAGCTGTATCGTGCCGGTATCTTATTGGCACGGTACGGCACGATAGATACGTCCCGTGCCGATGGATACTTAAAACCTTGTTGGTGATTTGCCAAGAATATAGCAGGATAGAATACAGTTTGTGTTTTGGTGAAATACCAATGTAGATCATTTTCAGTCTTCATTGCTCTAGAATACTTCAAAAAGTGCGAAAATCTGATTTGCTGTGTAGCATAGTTTTTGTCTGAGTATACCATGTGATCAAAAGTGTTCCCATGGTGCTAAGAAGTCTTATTACCATATGCAGTTTGTTTATGGTCAATATTTTTGAATAGGAAATTACATGATACTCTGCAAATTGGGTTGCATATTTTTAGATGTTTTAGTTAGGATCAAAAGACTCAACACTCTTGTTTGTCCATACTACAAGGTGTGCTTGAATCTTCCCATTGAACATATGTTGAATGGGAAGATTCAACAAACTATTGGGAGTTATTTTCCTTGTGCCTTGGCATACTTCCATGCAGATTCGTATATTTGTGTTTTAAGTTTAAACCTATATCAGATTAGTTTATTTAGCATAGTAGGTGGGGGAAAAAAATTTTCTCACACTTCAATTCTATGATGCAGGTTGTTACACTTTTGGTTCTTGCTTTCCACACGTTTTTTCCACTTACATATGAAGGTTTCCAATTGTTTTGGAAAAGCACTGTAAACAAATTGAAGGTTTGATCTCTTATATTTTTATATTAGGCTCAATTGGCATGACTTAAAATTTTGCTGCTGAATTATTATTTTCTTTTATTTTATTTTTGTTATTGTTTTTCAATAAACATGCAAAAATGCTATTGGGTTCCGGTCTATATGTCAAATAGTGATGCTGTACTTTTAGGACCTATTTGAATGTGTGAACATCTTGTTCAGAACTTCTCTTTGATTTACATAAGAAGCTTGTGGTGATTGGTAGATGACTATGAATGTCTAGAAAGACATACTATATTTGGCCTCTAATTGATTTTCTTGGAATAAGATATTGATAAATCACCTCGTAGGTGAATTATACTGTCAAAACAAATCATGACTTCCAAGACTTTGCAAGGAGCTAAAATCAAACACCTAGCAAAAGAAAATCCTTATAGAGTACAATTTGTCAATGCATGACCTTATTCTGGCATCCGTTCAAGCCTTTGCAAGACTAGATTGCTTACCATTTCATACTCAAAACTACCTAGGCAGTCAACAATTTTGGTCAACATCAAGGATTTAAGTATCCATCGGCACGGGCCGTATCCACCGTGCCGTATCGTGCCAACAAGATACCGGCACGATACAGCCCCCGTGCCTATGGCACAATTCAAAACTTTTTTTTTTTTAAATTATTAAATAATTTTCTCAATAAAGTTCAAAATATTTGATAAAGATCAAGGTTTTAAGTATCCATCGGCACGGGTCGTATCTACCGTGCCGTACCGTGCCAACAAAATACCGGCACGATACAACTCCCGTGTCGATGACACAGTTCAAAACCCTTTTTTCTTAAAATTACTAAGTAATTTTCTTAATAAAGTTCAAAATATTTGATAAAGATACATAATAAGCAATTAAAAAATTTTGTTGCTAAAGAATTAAATTTCATGCCATTATGCCATTATTGTTGGCACACATGTATTTTTTGTGACCGGCACTCATCGGCACGGCTCGGCACGCATCGTGCCGTACCGTGCCGACAAGTTTTCGGCACAACCCCGTGCCACGGCACTTAAATTCTTGATAAAGATACATAATAAACAATTATAAAATTTTGTTGCTAAAGAAAATAAATATTTCATGCCATTATGTGTCGGCACGCATGTATTTTTTGTGACTGACACTCATCGGCATGGCTCGGCACGCATTGTGCCGTATCGTGCTGACAAGTTTTTGGCACGACCCCGTGCCACGGCACTTAAATCCTTGTTTACCGCTTATGCCTGTTTTTATAATTTTATTTTATAGAGAACTATTTTTAAAATTATAATATTATATAGGTTTATTTATAAAAAAATTCATTCTATTCCCTTTACCACCCACTTTCTTTCCTTCTTCTTTAGTTTTATTTTTCTGAAAATCATTTCAAACTTCCTTTTGACTTTTTCTTCTCAAAACAATCCTCTTTAGCTGATTCTTTTACTACTGTTGTAAATTCTTTTGAAAGTGATTTAATCATCTATCAATCATTTCATAGAGCTTTCAAATATTTTTTTCAATATTTTTTTTATATCCCTAATAATAGAAGAGTCCGTGATTCCTGAGGATGCCATGCGCAATGACACCATATCATCCATCTTTGCATCAAACAAAGCATTTGTCTCTTTTATAACAGGGCTAAAACAATTCGGTACAAGAGTTATATCATTAACATTCTCTTCGCATCTCATTTATTGCATGTTGGCCAAGGAATTAAGTTCCGTGGCACGGGGGCGTGCCGCTCTCCGCCTGGCATTGTACGGTACGAGCACGCTTCTATGCCGACACGTGGCACGCTTGCGTGCCGATGGATACGCATGACCTCTCAGTGGCACGCTCTGGCACGTTTTTTTATTTTATTTTTTTTATTCCCAATAAGCTCTTATAATATTGTTTTGAAATGTTTTGTCAAAAAAGTATGAATATTGGCTATATATAGCTTTCTTCTGTTCTCTTAGGTGGCATTATAATCTACACAATATTTTTACATAAAAATAACTATCCTTAAATTCATTCAAAATAATAAGAAAAAGAACAACATGATGAGAAAATTATATATATCAACTTTGAAAATTATTTTGATTTTATCATTTTTTTGAATTTTAAAAATTATAAAATATAAAATTAGAAAACATTATATTTTTTCTTAAAACTTTTCAAAATCCATTTATTGATCCATTTAATTTTCAACTATTTATAAATTATAAGTAAAAAATGACTAATTTTAAATTTCTTTAAAAAAAAAGCTTTATAATTATGAAATATTCAAAAATTATAAATAAAAACTTAAATTATAATATTTTTTACTTACCTAATAAGTAGATCTTTGATTTGCACTTCCTTTGCCTCTTTCTTAAGCGATGAAAAAAGAAAAAAAAATTTAAGAATTGCGGGAGAAAGAAAGGAAAAGAAAGGAAGAAAGAGAGAGAGAGTATAGAAAATTTGTTGCCGCCCGGGAATTAGGAGCGGGAGGGGGAGAGGGGGAGGGAGGAAAAGGAAAAAAATATTCCTCCCCATTCATGGGTGGAAAGAGAAAGAAAAAAACAAAATACAAAAAAAAAAAAAAAGAAAACAAAACGTAACGTGGAAAGAGAAAAAAAACAAAAAAGTTGTATGGTCAAATAGTAATTTTACTGTACAACCATGTGTATTTTTTTTTATTTTAAAAAAAGCCGTGTTGCTCGGCACGGCACGGGCAATACCTATTGGGCATCGCCGAGAACTTGGCCCCCCCCCTCCCCCCCCAGCTTGGCACGGAGCTGTACTTAATCCCTGCTTTTGAAGCATATATGATATTACCTATAAAGTATAAACATTACTGAACTCAGTTAGTTAACCAAACTTGATCCTTGGACAGAAACATATTAAAACAGAGCTGTATGTGACCTAAGAAATGGATATGCACAATCTTTAGTCATCATTAACATCAAGCAAAGCATGTCAATATATCAGTAAGCTGTCAGGAAGCACAATTTGGAGTAAGGTGTGACGAAAATTATAACTAATTCAATGAACTTCGAAGAAATTGCATAATCACCTTTACTTCCTTTGGGAGAATGCCTTCACTTTCAATCAAGATCCTACATGCAATAAAAGAAACTTAGAGCGTGCACAAATTCAAATTACTTAGAACACAAAAATGCGAACTCCATAAGAAATGACAAATTGCACTTAGCAGTAAAAGATTGCAAATTAATATAGGATAGGGATTTAAAGTGTACATGATTTTTTGGAAACAGAAGACATTAGTAGGGTGAGGGTGGAGTTTGGCCACTCTGCTTTTTTGATTGCTCATGAGTGAATAGACTTGAGGACTGGAAGAAGAGTCTAAACATCATTAGGTCTTTCTTTCTTCGGAATGATGAAGTCTTTTGGTGGCTGCGGGTGGCCAATTTCTTAACATGTCACTAGTAAATAACAAATTTATGAGACTTTCAACCTTTTAAGAAATTATCAGGGCATCAGTGAATTTGGAATATCATGAAACAATGGGGGCCATGGCCCCCCACCCTTGTGCTTTGATTCTTCCTCTACAGCATGTAACAGGCTTATTAATGCAATTTTTTTTTTTAACTTCTGTGGATGGTGTATGCTTTGTCTTGTCAATTTTTGCGGGGATTAGACTTTATCAATCAGTATGGACAAGGATAGTTGTTGACTTATTTTTCAGAAAAATGCCCTTTGCACTTCACTGTGTAGCTAGATTATTTGTCACAAACCTTTGATTTTAATGTCCAATCATATGAATCTTAGCACTTAGGTTCCTGCCCTTAAATTCTGACATACTTTAGCTGTTAAGTTAAATATATAAAGCATTCTTTTGTGCAATCTTGTTATGGTTTAAATTGTATTCGAATAGTGTACTTTTGCATCTAAAAGTAGCTTTGATATTTTGTGCTTTGGACAACATTCAGCTCTCATAATCTGCTTCTATGTTCCATCTGCAGGTTATTCTTCTTGTGATATTAGCATGCGATGCATTGGTATATGCTTTATATTTATCTCCTATGCCTGTTACCTTCCTTCCTTTTAGATTAGCCCCATATATTCGCGTCGCCTTTATTACTCTGACAATCAGGTAAATATTTATCGATTTCCTTTTACTGCCTGGAAGTAGCAATTTAGTTCTAAAAAATTGATTAATGAAATACGGAGCTTTTTGCTTGTAGATTAATCACAAGATTCAAATGCCTTTGTTCTTGTTTGTATACATCTATTCCTGTGTAATTTGTTTGCTTGTTGGGTTGGCCTTCTACCAGTTGCTTGTAAAATTGGCCTTCTGCTAGTTGAGTAGAATCGCTTTTGGATTAAAATCAAGTCGAGGTCTATCAATTATTAAACTTAGCAATGAATTGGCCTAATAAATGTAGCATAGTAACAACTTTGGCCTGGGTGTTTTAGTTTAGGAATAAATTTGTAACTGTTTATTAGATTAAATTATTTTATAATTGCTACAAGCTAGAGACTGTTGGGAACACAAATAATATCACAAATAATATCACAAAAGATAAGGTCGCAATATCTTGATGTTTTATTGGAGGTAGAAATTTGTGATGTAGGCTTTCAAACTTGACCATCCAGATTGAATTAAATATGGTTGCGTACAATTTGCATACTTGTGTTGAGTTTGCATTTCCTAAACTGACTTCCCTACGCATCTACATTAGTGAGAAAGAGAAAAATGACGAGAGTTTGTTTAGTTAAGAATAGAGGAGAGTGTAGTCTTGGAAATTTGGGTAGGAATATGGCTCGGCACATCCACCCACTCACCCTTCTCTCTCCTTGTCCAACAATCTATTCTTATGTATTAGTTTGGTATTCGTCTGCAAAGCTAATGTCTTACCAGAAACTGCTTTGAACGGAACAATGTGATATTTATAGAGATTGAAAATAGTTATGAAGAAAAATGCCTTTAGTGTTGTTGCGTCTTGATGTCCTAGTTTAGGAACAATGCATTTAGTATACTCAATTTAGCATTTACATATTCTAAGAAGTTGAGGTTCTAAGCTTCTTATCCATAATTCTTACTTAATTTAAGATGTATCACTCTTTACATCCTTATTAAAGGGCACCAAGATGGGCTGATGTGGAGTCTTTTCCACATACCTTTCGTTCTTCCCTTACTAACTTGGTATAGCCTTAAGTACAAGGATTTAAGTGCCGTGGCACGGGGTCGTGCCAAAAATTTGTCGGCACGGTATGGCACGGTGTGTGCCAAGCAGTGCCGGTGAGTGCCGGTCACAAATAATACATGTGTCCCGACACATAATGGCATGATATTTATTTTCTTTAGCAACAAAATTTTTTAATTGCTTATTATGTATCTTCATCACATATTTTGAACTTTATTGAGAAAATTACTTAGTAATTTTAAGAAAAAATGGTTTTGAATTGTGCCATCGGCACGGGGGCTGTATCGTGCTGGTATCTTGTTGGCACGGTATGACACGGTGGATACGGCCCGTGCCGATGGATACTTAAATCCTTGCTTAAGTATGGTTGATATAATATGGCCTCAAGTGTGGTTGATATAACATGGCCTCAAGTATGGTTGAGATAGGCGCCTATGCTGTGATAGGAAAGATCAATGAGTAAAGAGGGGGATTGTGCCAATTTTTTTGCTGTCATATTGTGACCCCCCAATAGTCCCACGTTGGATTGAAAAGGGATTGTGAATGGAAATATAAGGACCAGGGACCTACTACTAGTAACTAGACTAAAACATTTTAGGCCGATGGTTTGGGCCCAACAAGTTATTGGTGCTAGTGGGCTTGGTTGTCACATTTGATATTAGAGCCAATTTGCCAACTGAAAGTATGAGAGATGAGTCTCACATCGCTTGGTGATCTTTGGTTAGGGAATTGAATCTGTCGAGAACATCAAGGTCTAAAAAAGAGGGAGTCTGTGAGGTTCTAATAGTCCAACATCGGATATGAAAGGGATTTGTAAATGGATATATAAGGATTAGAGACTCTACTACTAATAATTAGACTTAAGCAATTTGGGCTGGTGGTTTGGGTCCGACGAGTTATCAGTAGTAGTGGGCTGGGTATTTACATTTGGTATCAGAGCCAGTTTGCCAGCTGAAAGTGCGAAATAGATGAATAGGAATATAAGGAACAAGGACAATAGTAATAATAATTGGGCTTAAGCATTTTGAGTTGGTGGTTTAGGCCCAATAAGTTATTGGGGCTAGTCAGCTAGGTTGTTACACATCTCCTTTTCTAGATAGCAATTAGAGGTGAAACTTCTATGTTCCTCTCCCTCCCTTCCTCTGTTCCTTTCTCTATGGTCAGTTGCATCTCCATCTTCGGCCATGGTTCCTTACTCCACTCGCTTGGCTCCTTCTCTCAACTCTCTCCTTTTGCAACTTGGTACGAAGATAGCACCCATAGGGTGTGGTTAATTTATGCCTCCTATATATTTGATTAAATGCCGATTTAAGTCTTCTCTCAGCTATCTTTGCTTAGTTTATAGTTTATACCTTCCATGTGTTCATTGAAATGTCAGTTTCTATCTGGTTAGTCAATGCCCAGTTTAAGCCTTCTAGGCCTTGTTTGGTTGGGGGACAAGACTTGGAATCAAGCTTTGTTCCAGCTTTGTTCCCCAAACGCGTTTGGTTATGAATAGGAACAACAATTCTCGTCTTCCTAGAATAAGATGTTATAAGGCTGGAATTATTGTTTAACCTTTTTTCTTGGAACAAGCTTATTCCCACTTGAGAATAAGCTTAATTAAAATAAATATAATTTTAATTACTGTATTAGTATTTAATTAATCTAATTATTTAATCGACTAATTATCTAACTATTAAATAATTAACTAATTAATTTATTAAATTATTTATATTAATTAAATTATTTATTAACAATACTCATTATTGTTAATTATTTTATCAATTAACATTTAGGGTTATCTAGCAATAGTTAATTAAATAAGTAATATTATTATTTAATCAATATTTTATATTAATAAATTAGATAAAATATTATTATTTTAAAATTTTAATTACTTTTATTCTCACTATTCCAATCTTACTATCCAAACGCTATTTTTTTTTATTCCCAGGAATAACTCAATTTTCATCCAAACTTAAAATTAGTCTTGTTCCTGCTTGTTCCTGAACTTATACCTATCTCTGGAATAAACAGTTCTATCTTATATCTGAATCAAACGTAACCCTAAAGTTTTATTAGTCCATGCCCTCCATATACTCGATGACATGCTGATTAAGTGATATTTAAATTTATTATGGTAAGCCAATGCCCTTTATTTGTTCAATGAGATGCTAATTTAATTCTTTTCTCTGTTTTTGTCTTAAATATCTAAAACGAGCTTTTGTTCAACATGTCAAAAATAAGCTCTTTTGTTCAATTAAATGAGGCTGTCATTCGTTATATAGCATCTCTATTTAAATGTTGTAAGAATTTTTTGGATGAGCAATTACTTTTATTGAAAATATTGTGCAGATATTACAAGCATTATATGTTAGTATAA
Source organism: Tillandsia fasciculata (assembly GCA_029168755.2). Taxonomy (NCBI): domain Eukaryota; kingdom Viridiplantae; phylum Streptophyta; class Magnoliopsida; order Poales; family Bromeliaceae; genus Tillandsia; species Tillandsia fasciculata. The sequence continues at coordinate 9,508,840 of CM054936.1, forward strand.
ATGTTTGTATCATAGCCAAGGATTTAAGTATCCATCGGCACGGGCCGTATCCATCGTGCCGTACCGTGCCATACTGTGCCAACAAGATATCGGCACGATACCACCCCCGTGCCGATGACACAGTTCAAAACCCTTTTTTCTTAAAATTACTAAGTAATTTTCTTAATAAAGTTCAAAATACTTGATAAAGATACATAATAAGCAATTAAAAAATTTTGTTGCAAAAGAAAATAAATATTACATGCCATTATGTGTCGGCACGCATGTATTTTTTGTGACCGGCACTCATCGGCACAGCTCGGCACGCACCGTGCCGTACCGTGCTGGCAAGTTTTGGCACGACCCCGTGCCACGACACTTAAATCCTTGATCATAGCATTATCGTCAAGTTCTATTTATTAGATTCATCTCATGATATTTTTATAGTTTTGTTGTAGGGTTGTCTTACGTATTATACAACTTCGCAGGTTCATCGAGAATTACAACTTTAAGTTGATGTAGGACAAATTAGGAAAACTCTAATCTATCTTGCTAGTGATGAGCCCAAAATATTTTAAAATCAAAATTATATATATATATATATATATTTTGAAATTTTTGAGTAATTTTAGATTTTTTTAGAACTTTTCTTTTAAAAAATAATAATAAATTTTCAATCAAAAATTGAAATTTAAAAAATAATAATAAAATAAAATTTCAAAAAAGAAATAGAAGAGAGGAGAAAAGATGAGGAAAGAGAGAGAAGATAGACTAGATAAGATGAGAAAAGAGAAAAGAAAGAGAAGATAGAACCTTCTTTGCCGGTGCACACGACAAGGAAAGGGAAGAAGAAAATACCACGACCGCAATCAAATTATAAACACCAAACTAATTCATCATAATTCTCCTCTCGTAAATTACACGGTATTGGCTTTATTTATTGCCGTTAATCTATAATCCTAATCTAAAACAAATCCCACAGTTTTAGGGATCTTTTTTAATCTGAATATATCTAAAAAAAATCTAAATCATATCCCTAATTTTTAGGGATTTATTTCATATGATAAATCCTAAAAATCATAAAAAAAAACGACCAAAATAAATTAACAAACCAAATAATTCCGAAAATTAGAAAAAATTAAATCCTAAACAAATTAATCCTATCTACATCCGATTCTGCATCACAAGTGGTAGTGTAGATTCATCGAAAATTAAAATGATGTTATCGTCCAACAACTCAATCCAATATTGTGCATCTCCTATTAATTCATTATAATTGATACAAATAGAAGTTAGCTATTTGTAATGATATCATTATTTGGTACATGCTACAATTTGTAATAATTTGTCACGCCACGGGCCTTTTGAAAAGTGTTTTCCAAAAAATCCTTTCATTTTGAAAACTGAGTTTGTGGAAAAGCTTATAATTTTTTTTTTTGAAACCTTACTGGGGACGTGCGCATATCTGCCATATGCACAGAGTTTTCTCTGTCTGCACGAATAGAGTCTTCTTCGTACATGTACGACGTAGGAGTATAAACAAACAACCACAAGCACAACAACAACCTAAATAGGGAGGAAACATCAACATACAACTACTAAATGATCCAGAACCACAAACGGGAGTCCATAAACTACTACAATAGAAAGACCCAGAAACCATATCTAAACTCAATACCATACAATTGAAGTACAAATCCCAACACGATGAATATAAGACATAAAAATAAATCTGGGACTATCAACTGAGATCCACGGCACGAGCTAGCTAGGTGCTAGAAAATATTTATTATCGGCATTTTAACCTGCATTTGGACACCCAAAAAATTAGTTGTACCATATCTGTTCTTATCACCTTTATTGTATTTTTACTCACTCTAGGTAGAGGGTTAGAGTGGTCTGGGTAGTGTAGGTTGCATTTACGCTCGTGCCTGGGGGCCGAGTGGATTTTTATAGCTGTTGCTAGATTGTGTTCTAGTGTCGAGAGCCGTTCAGAGAGATGGTGGTCCTGGGCCGTTGAGTGTTTTTTCCGATCTATGTTGTGAGCATGTTGAGTGTTGTGAGCTTATCGATCTGGTTGATCGTGGATTTGGATTATAGCCTACATGAGCCATATTGAACTCGACTGAGATGCGTAGCTTTCCTCGGTGAGGTCGCCCCCCTCGAGTGCCTCTCCGGAGCTAGGCCTGTTTTCTGCGTGACGTCGATACAACCCAGTTGGGCACCCTACGTAATTTCAGTCCTCCGTGGATGTTATGGTAGTAGGTGGGCGCAGGTTTGACTGGACCCGTTGTGGCAGTCAGTGAGTTTGGGTAGACTTGAGCACCTTGTGAGTGAGTTGTTGCATATTGTTATTTTGTCTTTTCCTTGAGCATAGTAGATAGATACATGATAGCTGTAGTTTCTTTTCCAAGTTTCTTTCCTGCTTTTCAGACTTTGGGTTATTTATGCCTCTAGTAGACTTAGTGGGTAGATCGTTGGTCTTGGAGACGGTGCCCACTGAGAATTACCTTGTTTATTTAATTCTTACACCCGTTGTTGGTGCATTTTTTGTATAGACACCTGCCTTTGTCTCTGCACCAGCTATTTCTTCTGACCTAGGTAAGGGAGTAGCGAGTTAGATCCCTACATGCTTTTGGAGAGTTAGATGTACCCGGTGGCTAGATTTTGGATTATTGCCCTGTACTATTTGTATTGTATTTATTTTATCCTTCCGTGAGGTGGACTTGTATTTTGGATGTTACAGATGTACAGTGGATAGTTTATTTTTATGTTAGTAGTTTTTATTTTTTGCTTTGATATCTGTTTAGTTGGTAGTATTATCTTTTACAGGTTTGACGCTTCATCTGTGCGTGGTTTTACTCAAGGTTTAAAGTGCCGCCCGTGCCGCCCGGCACGTACCGTGCCCCTCAAATGGGGGCACGGTACAGGGGGTGTATTGCACCCCCCCGGTCTCGAGCGATACCCTCGAGACATGGCGATACCCATGGGGTATCGCCGTGCCGTGCCGAGCGGCACGGCCTTTTTTCCCTTTTTTTTTTTTTTTTTTTTTTTTTTTTTTTTTTTTTTTTTTTTTTTTTTTTTAATCACATGCGTAGAGTATTTTTTATTATTATTATTTTTTAAAATCACATATTGTACGGTACATATTTTTTGTTTTAATCTTTAAGAGATTTAGGTTATTTTGTTCACTAACTAATTTAGGTTGTTAGTAATGTAAGTATCTTTAAGAGATTTAGATTATCATTATTTACTAACTAATATAAAAAGTAAAGATATAAGATAAAATGAGAATGTGGTTATAAATCAGATTTTTAAAAGATTTACGTTGTTATTATTACTAACTAATAGCAATCTAAATCTTTTAAAGATTTAGGTTTTATGATTAAAAATATTTTTTATTTCTTTTGGCGCTGATATGGCAAGCAGATATGGCAAAAATAGGGTTAGTTTTACAAATAAAATTTTGATAAGATTATTTCGCAAATTATAAAATTTTAGAAGGTTATTTTGAAAAAAAACTCCATTGTACTTTATATATATAAAAAATATCAATATGTTAATTGGTGAGTATAGTAAGCTATATATAGCCAATATTCATAATTTGTTGACTAAATATTTTAAAACAATATTATAAGAGCTTATTGGGAACAAAAAAAACAAAAAAAAAAATGTGCCAAGAGCGTGCCACTGGGAGGTCATGCGTATCCATCGGCACGCAAGCGCGCCACGTGTCGGCACGCAAGCGTGCCGGTATCGTACCGTGCCAGACGGCGAGCGGCACGCCCCCGTGCCACGGCACTTCGAACCTTGGTTTTACCATATGGGTGGTGGATCTGTTGGCGAGCCTGGGTCGCAATTCGACCTCGGGGCATGGCACCAGTGATGTTCAATAGCCGTCTCTACGAGATTCTATAGCTCCTGTCTCCAAAGGAACCCTAGATATCGATGTCTCCGGATAACACTTAAGTTTCCGTCTCAATGAGACCTTGACGTGCCTGTCACAAAGTGACCATAACAGCGATTGTATCGCAACGGATTCCTACGGGCTCACCACCATCGATACTCATGAATAGGCATATCTACCGCGTACACTTTCGCGTGCCACATCGTATGAACCTAACGACTAAACTTAGACCACTTACTAATTGCGAATACTAACATCATGGTAGCTCCTCAAAGTCCGTTTTCGTGCTGAAGTACTATTGAGATTATCTAAATGGTTTCCATTACAATTTCTCACTAGAACTGTGCTGCTTGCAAAAGTTCAGTACATTACAGTTCTCTCGTGTTCAAGAGAAATGAGGGAGAGAGAGTGAAAGAGTGATATATATTTATATGGAGGCAACCAAAGCCTTCCCTCAACATAGCGTGCGTACAGGCGAGTACCGGTACTCGAATTGGAGTAGCGGTACTCATTTATTACTGGTACACTCCCGTAGTCCTGCAAAACCCGAAAGTGCTAATAGTGAAAACAGTTCAAAATGTGCTGATACTTCTATTTAGTATCTGTATTTGAAGTTTCAGAACTAAACTAAAACGGAAACTTTTCCGGATATGTAGCCAGATCTAACGACATGACTTAAACATAAGAAGGCACTTTTTGTCCCATTGCTAGAGATAATTTTCTGGATATGTAGCCAGATCTAACGACATGACTTAAACCTCCCTTGTTATTTCTTAAATTTATCAACTGCTCTTACTATTTGCTTGTGTAATATTAACCTGTTTTGTCCAAAGAAAGAGTAAGCTTCCTTCTTGCTAGAAAGGAAGAGGAAATTTATCTGATTCTTAGAAGTGTGTCGAAGATTAGCATGTTAACTTTTCAGATTGACTCATTTGTCTAGATGAAAGCCTTTCGTATGTCGCAACTGTTACTATGTCGTATTTTTCTGCCTTATATCATTATTATGAATTGTCCAGTGATTTTTGAAAAAATATTTGTTATATATGCTCGAGATTTTGTGTCTATTCAAATCAATGATTGCTTGATGTATAGTCAACTTATTGTTCTCATGTTGGTGAATTTAAGCATTATGCACTTTCTTAAATGGCCAACCTCAAGTCACTATAAATTTTGGATGACTTCGCCTTTTTTGTACAATTTTAAGAAACACTTATCTTATATGTTAAACAATTTTGTTGCTTCAATTAGGGAACTGCGGATGTGTATCCTCACTTTGGCTGGAATGGTTGGAATGTACCTCAATGTCTTGGTAGGTTTCCATTCCGAAAATCTTTACATTTTCCTGAAGCGTATGAACTCGTACTATTTAATTGCTTTTGATTGCTTCTTTTATATCAGCTCTTATGGTAACGCTGTTTATAAATTGTGCCTTTTTTTGTCTTTCATGCAAATTTAGGTCTGAGTGCAGCTCTCCTTTTCACGTTTTCTCTGATCTTTAGATCCTCTTGTAATTGCAGGCTCTCTCGCTGTTGTTCCTTCTATTTGCCAGCTGGTTAGCATATGTCACATTTGAGGACACCCAACAGGGATGGACAGTTTTCACTTCATATGGTGCTACATTGTACCAAATGTTTGTACTTTTCACTACATCTAACAATCCAGATGTATGGATTTCTGCTTACAAGTAAGTTTGATGTGGCAACTTCTTCACTGTCTTTTTCCTTAATTGTTATCGCCCAAAATGCTTTTACACTCCGCTGGCCTGCACCCACACCTTCCCCCCCCCCCCCCCCCCCCCCCCCCCCCCCCCCCCCCCCCAGCCTGTGTTTTCTTCAATTGCTGTTATTCATTATATGGATTTTGAATTCTGTCTAGTATGCCATGTAGCTACTACACAATGAAGAATTGATTTGACTAGTACTGTATTAGTAAAATTTGTCATTCTCTTCCTATTGCAAAAGATTCTGATAATAAGTTTGTCCCCCTCTACTATTATGAAGTTATAATAATAATTGATTAAAGGAGAATGAACTGCTATATAATTGTATAGTTTATTTTGTCCAAACAACTAATGTGAGTTTGACGGAGTTAGAGGCAAATAATAAATTTTTGTGTAAATTTCTTTTAAGTTTTAAATTAGAGTATTCATCCATACAGTGCACATGATTAACTAAAGATGTATTTTACAATTAGAATGCCCAAAAAAAGAAAAAAGAGAAAAACTTAATCTTACGAGTGCCCATGGACAAGCATGCCGAATGCAGGCAAGGTATTTGCTGCCTGATAAAAGTACTGATTAGAATTACTATGTTTAACACTAACATATTTTCTATGAGATCCATGCTTGTTTTCCTTGATACTTCTGTGTGTTAATGATGTTTGCCAATAACTACATTGTGGTTTGGCATTTCTATGGAGCGAAGCAAAAAAATTGCACTAGAAAAATTTGTTATAAATGTTAATAATTTCTGCTCCAAATCTAATTTTGTAAATGCCAATGAACAGGATATCTCGTTGGTCATCCCTATTTTTTGTTCTTTATGTGCTGATCGGGGTTTACTTTCTTACAAATCTTGTTCTTGCGGTTGTTTATGACAGCTTCAAAGGGCAGGTACTTGTTAATTAATGCTTTTAAGCCTGGGAATCAAGTGCCGTGCCCCTACAATAGGGGCACGGTACGGGGAGGGGTATCTACCCCCACCCCCCCTCGTCTCGGCGATACCTATTCCGAGACAGAGCGATACCCAATGGGTATCGCCCGTGCTGCTTTGAGCGTGCCGAGCTTTTTATTTTTTATTTTTATTTATTTATTTATTTTTTAACACATAGTTTTACAATAAGCACATAGTTAAATACTTATTATACTTGTGAATTTTATTATTATATTATTATTATTTCTATTTTTTATGAGGTATAGTTGTACTTTATATATAAAAAAAGTTATCAATATGTTAATTGGTGAGTATAATAAGCTATATATAGCCAATATTCACAATTTTTTGACTAAACATTTCAAAATAATATTATAAGAGCTTACTGGGAACAAAAAAAAATAAAAGAAAATCGTGTCAGGGCGTGCCACTGGGAGGTCATGCGTATCCATCGGCACGCAAGCGTGCCACGTGTCGGCACGGAAGCGTGCTCGTACCGTACCGTGCCAGGCGGAGAGCGGCACGCCCCCGTGCCACGGCACTAAATTCCTTGTTTTAAGCACAAGGAAAGGCATTTCAATTCTCAAGATTTTATCATTCCATAATATTTTTCTTAATTTTTTAAGAAGCACTCTAGTAATGTTATTTCAATTTTTCACGTTGAGTGTCATTTTCTTAATTAGTCCAATGTAACATGTTAATGCTTTTGCCTCCACTACTTTCATATGATTTATACTTTTTGTTTCAGCTTGCGAAGCAAATTGTTGAGATGGATTCTGTAAGAAAAAGTATCTTAGAGAAGGCTTTCAATCTGATCGATAATAATGTAAGCCCTTTGCATTTGTTTGTTTTCTTTGAAGTTTTCCTTGCCAAAATTTTAGTTTCCATAACTAACAATGGCGAGTTTTCATTTGATACCATTTATTGATTTCCAAACTTTTCTTTGGCACTTATGGGTTGATGAAGTCAAAAGTTATTTTTGATTAATTTCATGAACTAGCGAGTGCTGCATTTGAAAGAAATATACATACATTTTGGAACATTGGGTAAAAAATTACATTTTGGAACATTAGGGTGTTGCCCTCATGAATGGCTGAAACATAAATAAAATTAGTAATCATGTGCTTTGTTCATCTTATTATCCTAGATGAATCTATTTCTTGTATGAAAAACTATTGAAACATGAAGTAATCCCTGAGTCCTCAAATTCACTATAAAGGAATATACATAGCTGATTTCTTTTTCTTTGGAGCATGGCCATCCCTTGTGGATGAGGAGTCCCAATGATCCCTACTAACCTTGATAGTGAATATACAAGCAATACATGGAGTCCATGACAAACACTAAAGAGTAGAAAAGAAAAGAAAAAAAGGGGTAAATTACACTTTTGGTTTTCAAATTGTGGGGCGCGTGATACTTTAGTTCTCAAACTTTAATTCGTTGCAATTGCTGGCTCCAACTTTTTGAATTGTTGTAATCAAGTCCCACAACCCAAATTTTTTGACTAAATGTTGATGAATTACTAATGTAGAGGTGATGTAGCATCCTAGTTATTGTTGCATCATCAATTACGACATTGCTACATTACTTCTACATTAATAATTCATCAACATTTAATCAAAATTTTTTTGCAACAATTCAAAAAGTTTGAGCAAGAAATTGCAACGAATTAAAGTTTTGAGGACTAAAATGTCACGGCCCCATAGTTTGAGGACCAAAAGTGTAATTTAGCCAAAAAAATAAAATAGAATACCAAAAGATTATGCTTATATGCAGGCATGCAGCCAAACCTATATAAGTGTAGCACAGATAGTGGTCTTTATCGAACAAGCTAGGTAACAATAAAGCATGAAGCAAATCCCTTTGAACAATCACATAAACTACTTCATGGAAAAAGCTGTTTTGCATGATAACAATTTGATTCTGCTATTGGCTATTGCTGAATTGGAACCCCCACAGCTATCATTACAAAAAAGATATTCTAAATAACGACAGCTTTATTATGCTACTGTTAGTTACTAAATCGAACCTTCCACAGCTACTCTTTATCTAGTTAGTGACCGAATACTCTATATACTTCGAAGTTCAAACATTCATAACGTGTATACTCAGTGATGTCCTATGGAGGACTTCTTACTACTGAGGAAAATACTTACTAAAGGTAAATCATGAAGGATTTATGCTTTTTGGCTTCTCTTCATGACAGATTAAGGAAGTCTAGTTGAATAACATAAAATGTTTTCTTTTAAATGTTAATGATCAAATTACTTTTACATAGCTCTCTCTCTCTCTCTCTCTCTCTCTCTCTCTCTCTCTCTCTCTCTCTCTCTCTCTCTCCCTTTGTTGCTCACTCTCTTGCTCTTACCAATGCATTATTTATGTTTTCCAAACCTAGTTTAACAGTATGAACTTCACTTAGTAGTACATTTGTATTCTTTTTGTTTTGGTGTCATCTTTCCTCTACTGGTGTTGATGTAATGATTTCACATTTTAATTGATGTTGTTGGTGCTTTGAGTTTGGCTTGTCTTGACAAACTTGATTTTAATCCTTTGCATACCAGAAGCAGGGTTTTCTGAACAAAGATCAATGCGTTTCTCTGTTTGATGAGTTGAACAAATACAGGTGATTCCTTATTTATATGGTTCCTTCAATTCCTATATGGGAATAAAGTCGTATGAAATATAGTACGTGCTCGGTGTTCTTTATATTGGAGAAATTCCTTGTCTTTTCATTCTTTAACTAGATAGGCTTATTATATATTTTTGGTGGAATAGTTTGTTCTTGAAATTGTAGTTTTTATTAACTTTTATATTTATATGACCTCAATGAATTCTGTAGGAATAACGACTATGAAAATCTTTTGGGACAACATAGCTTAATGTAATATCCAGTGATATTATAGGCTTTTTCGGCACATTAAAAACGAGAGATTACTGAAAGGCAGCTGCATTCCTATGTCATTCATTCCCCCAAAGAAACCAAGGAGAATTCTTCTTTAATATGTTTGTTGTTAATTGGTGTGCTTTGGAAAACAAATATATGCTCTTCTCTTGTAGGGCTAGAACCTAATTGGATCTGAAAAGTGTCACCCCAATCTTGAGTCATTCTGACAAAATTTTATTTTGGGATCTCTCTCTCTCTCTCTCTCTCTCTCTCTCTCTCTCTCGTCCTGTAATCATGGTCCCCTCCCGTATCTGTGGTTGAATCCCAAAGCCCAAACCGGCCATTATTTGGCCCAATATAATGAAAAATAGAATTATGCACAAAGTTAATTGATATACTTTGGAAAACGACATGCTTTACTGTATATAAAATTTCTTAAGAAAGAATTGAACGGTATGTGCCAAAAGCAGTGAGAATCTAGGTGAAGAAATCATACAGGAATGCGCGAAGAGGTGGTCAGGTTTTGGGGTTGTCTAAAGCAAACGACAATTGCCAAACATCTTAAAAATTTTGTGAGCTTAATTTTTAAGGCCTCGCTTGAGTCCAAACATCAGATTTGGACGCCGAAAGTCTAGCCTGAACATGATCCATCAGGCTGGACCTTGTTTTAGACTCTAGCCATTTCAAGCCTACTTCCTAGCAGGTGCTTTTTTCTGTGAAATGTTGGTCTGCTATGAGATGTGTTGCTGAAGGAACAATGGCTGTAGCCAAGCAAGTTTAGGAAAATGACATCCACCTCTCTGCTTGATAGCCAAAAGGAATTGGTTTGCATGAGACCAGTAAAGTTGTATGTTCCGATAAAGAGGCATCTAGTGGTGAAACTACTGGATAGAGCCTGAATGGGGCTGTTGAAATATTTCAGAGCGAGAGAGTGGATTTATTAGAGTATTGTATTGTGTGTTTATGAGTTTATTTTTCTAGTTAAATTTCAAGAATTTAAAATTATTTGCCAATTCCAATTCTAGACATATTAGATTAATTGAGTGGTGATGAAATTATGCTTAAATATAAATCAGCCTTCATTTGGGGCTTTTCCTATAATGGTCCTTTGCCAATTATAGTGTGGTTGAGAAACATGTCACGCTGCATTTTTAGGTTTTTGTTTTTTTCTTTTTCCTATTCTTCTTCTTCCTTGTGGACATCAACTGCCTAGGTTACTGCAGCATGGCGGCTGTTTTTTTTTTTTTTTTTGGTATCAATTATCTTATTTGGTTGCACAACCTAATTTGTTCAATCTGCTATTACTTAACATTACCGTATGATAATTTGTTTTCTTTTTTCCTTGATATGTTTTCTTTCCTGTTAGGTCCTTGCCTAAAATTTCAAGGGAAGATTTTGAATTTATCTTCAGCGAGCTTGATGATAGTGGTGATTTTAAGGTATCCTCTCAATGTGTGTTTGTGTCCTATACTCCTGTGTACATGCATTGATTTATTCATGCATCTTTTCAGTACACGTGCGACCTTTTTTCTTTCTATGCCTTATCATTAATATTATTTATTTGTGAGATTTTTTTCCTTCTGTGAAAATAAATTTATTGATGTTATTATTTGTTTTTTTTTTTTCATTTTGCAAACCTGGAGTTATGAGAAGATGTTATTATTACTTTCCTAAATAGCTATTTAGCCTTTCTTCCAGAAAAACTGAACAAGGCTAAAGTCAATAGTTCAGCAAACCAAGTGTTTGGAGCTTCTGTGGGGGCTCTAATCTGAGTTGATCTCCTGAGCCCCAATAGTTCAGAAGCTTCAAAAGCAGAAGCTGGAGCTTCTGCTTCGAACTATAGCTTTCAGCTTTTTGCAGGTTGTATAGGAAAAACTGTTCAGAATCTTTAAAAGTGGAAGCTGGAGCTTCTGCTTCTAACTGTAGCTTTCAACTTTTTGGAGGTTGCATTGGAAAAATTGTTAGTACTTCTCTGCACAGCTCTACTCAAGTTATACCAAGGTTTTAAGTATCCATCGGCACGGGCCGTATCTACCGTGCCGTATCGTGCCAACAAGATACTGGCACGATACAGCTCCCGTGCCGATGACACAGTTCAAAACCCTTTTTTCTTAAAATTACTAAGTAATTTTCTTAATAAAGTTTAAAATATTTGATAAAGATACATAATAAGCAATTAAAAAATTTTGTTGCTAAAGAAATTAAATATTTCATGCCATTATGTGTCGGCAAGCATGTATTTTTTGTGACCGGCACTCATCGGCACGGCTCGGCACGCACCGTGCCGTACCGTGCCGGCAAGTTTTCGGCACGACCCCGTACCACGGCACTTAAATCCTTGAGTTATACCATTGCAAAAGCTTGAGCTGGGCAAGACGAGTCCAAGAAATACTCTTCTTGATTCAAAAATCAATGATTTACACTCATGCCTTTTTCAGAGTAGACGTGTATGTCCATTAATGCAACTAGGTCAAACTTGCATTGTCCTTGCCATCTGACTTTTATAAATTGTACATAATTTCTCTGACCAGAAAAGACACCTTAGGCATAAGATATCTTTATTTCCCTGCAACATTATTTTGTAGAATTATAATTCTTGCCTTCTTATGTTATAAAATATACTAACATCTTTATCAGTTATATTTCCTTCTGGCTACTGCTTTGGTAGTTGTTATGATTTATAGTTCTGCACATATTGGAGCTCCTTAAAGAAAATATTTGAATCTGAAATTCGGATTTTTTTTTTTTTTTTTTTTTTTTTTTTTTTTTAATTTCTGTTACTCTCATTCTCAGCAAGTACCTTTGAAGCAAGGATTTAAGTGCCGTGGCACGGGGTCGTGCCGAAAACTTGCCGGCACGGTGCGTGCTGAGCCGTGCCGATGAGTGCCGATCACAAAAAATACATGCGTGCCGACACATAATGGCATGAAATATTTATTTTCTTTAGCAACAATTTTTTAATTGCTTATTATGTATCTTTATCAAATATTTTGAACTTTATTGAGAAAATTACTTAGTAAATTTAAGAAAAAAGGGTTTTGAACTGTCCCATCGGCACGGGGGCTGTATCGTGCCGATATCTTGTTGGCACGGTACAACACGGTGGATACGGTCCGTGCCGATGGATACTTAAATCCTTGCTTTGAAGAAAACCATGATTGTTCGTTGTCATCTTCTGATCTATTTACCATTTTTGCAAATACTCTAAAAATTCTTTTGCAACACTTGGCAAACATTCTATGCCGGCAATCTTTAACAAATCCTGTATGTATTAGCAACTACTAGATGCATTTCAATTCTTCGATTCTTATCAAACTGTTAGTGGTACTGCAATCTTCCTAGTGCGATTCTAGATCGTAAATTGCAGATCGTTGTAATTTGTGTAAGCTAGAATTATATTCCGATTATCGCTGCCATGGGTTTCATGTCTTGTATGTACAGTTCTAACTTAATTCATTTTTTTTTTCAGATTAATTTGGAGGAATTCACTGACCTCTGCAATGCTATTGCCCTGAAGTTCCAAAAGGAACCTTCTGTAAGTTGATTCTATTTCCATGGTGCTGAAGCGAGGATTTAAGTATCCATCGGCACTGGCCGTATCGTGCTAACAAAATACCGGCACGATCAAGGTTTTAAGTATCCATCGGCACGGACCGTATCTACCGTGCCGTACCGTGCCAACAAGATACCGGCACGATACAGCTCCCGTGCCGATGACACAGTTCAAAACACTTTTTTCTTAAAATTACGAAGTAATTTTCTTAATAAAGTTCAAAATATTTGATAAAGATACATAATAAGCAATTAAAAATTTTTGTTGCTAAAGAAATTAAATATTTCATGCCATTATGTGTCGGCACGCATGTATTTTTTGTGACCGGCACTCATTGGCACGGTTCGGCACGCACCGTGTCGTACCGTGCCGGCAAGTTTTCGGCACGACCCCGTGCCACGACACTTAAATCCTTGGGCACGATACAACCTCCGTGCCGATGGCATAGCTCAAAATCCTTTTTTCTTTAAATTACTAAGTAATTTTCTCAATAAAGTCCAAAATATTTGATAAAGATATATAATAAGCAATTAGAAAATTTTATTGCTAAAAAAAATAAATATTTCATGTCATTATGTGTCGGCACACATGTATTTTTTGTGACCGACACTTATTGGTATTGCCTGACACGCACCGTACTGTATCGTGCCGACAAGTTTTCGGCACGACCCCGTGCCACGGCATTTAAATTCTTGTGTTGAAGACTCAAATTTGACAAGGAAAAACAAAAATTTCTTTGGTTTTTTTTTTTACTTGTTTATGAATAGCATGCTGCCAATCAAGAAATATCAAGATAAATGTTCTAATGCTGTGCATTTGTGTGCAGCCTTCGTGTTTTGAAAAGTACCCATCGTTTTACCATTCATCTCCCTGTAAAAAGTTGAAAGCTTTTGTGCGCAGCTCCCTGTTTGAGTACATCATAGTTTCTATACTCGTTCTCAACCTGGTTGCTGTTATCATCGAAACAACGGTATGATATGTTGATCTTTGAAGTTGATATTGCATGCAATATGTTAGCAAAATAATATCAGACAATGGCACGATAATCATGCCTTAACCTTTGCAAAGAGAATGAATTGCATTTGTGGTCCATCATCCATGTAATTGGTTAAAGTAATAGAAACTCTAATATTGTGTACAATGCATGCATTATTTATTCTATTTATGATTTGTTTTTTAATGTGATGATTTGTCTTTTAATGCTGTAAATTGTGGTTAACCTTTAACAGTTTAGCATTATTTCATCAGAAAGAGAAACAATATATTAATGTATATGGTTTGAAGTGTTAAAATTAGTGCTAGGCTTGTTTCTTGCTTCTTTTTATTTTACTATAATTAATATGGGTATTTGTGAGAACCTATCTGATTTAATTCTTAAGTGGGTCATTTTTGTCCTTTTTAGTCGAGTCAAGTGACTCATTTTGGGTTAAGTGAGTTAAGTTGGGGTGCATGAGTTTAGCTACGGTTAAGAGAATATTAAGTAGAGAGTTAATGTGAAAGTGAGAGGGAGATTCTTTTTCTTTTTTCAACTGTTGTCTCTCTCAAGAGCAAAAGAATTGTGAAAGGGGATCTGTCAGATTGTTGGGGTTTTGCTAGGTTTAAATCTTCCACTTTTCCACCGAAAAAAAGGGTAAAAGAGCATAGCCCTCTGGCCTCTAGGGTTATATTGATGAGAAGATATAATATACAGACCAATCTATTATAGTAGTAATACAGTTAGAGAAACCATATACTATGGACCATACCAATAGATACTTAAATTCTTGATACATAACCAAAATTTATAATTATTACTCTAAAACTTTTAAAATAACATTATAAGGTCTTATTGGACCCAAAGAAACTAAAATAAGACCATATCAAAGTGTACCACTAGGAAGTAGTGTGCTCGTCAGCACGCAAGTGTGCCTGTGTCGTATTGTGCCAGGCAACGGCCGGGCACGCCCCCGTGCCATGGCACTTTAATCCTTGCTACTATATTAAGTTATTAACTAGTAAATAAACAATTATTAACAATAGATCTAGACAAATCAATACATAACAAGGATTTAAGTGTTATGGCACGGAGTCGTGCCGAAAACTTGCCGGCACGGCACGGCACAATACGTACCGAGCAGTGCCGATGAGTGTCGGTCACAAAGAATACATGTTTGCCGACACAGAATGGCATGAAATATTTATTTTCTTTAGCAACAAAACTTTTTAATTACTAATTATGTATCTTTATCAAATTTTTTGAACTTTATTAAGAAAATTATTTTGTAATTTAAAGAAAAGAGGGTTTTCAACTTTGCCATCGGCACGGGGGTTGTATTGTGCCGACATCTTGTTGGCACGATACGACACGATAGATATGGACCCAAGGATTTAAGTATCCATCGGCACGGACCGTATCTACCGTGCCGTACCGTGCCAACAAGATACCGGCACGATACAGCTCCCGTGCCGATGGCACAGTTCAAAACCTTTTTTTCTTAAAATTACTAAGTAATTTTCTTAATAAAGTTCAAAATATTTGATAAAGATACATAATAAGCAATTAAAAAATTTTGTTGCTAAAGAAATTAAATATTTCATGCCATTATGTGTCGGCACACATGTATTTTTTGTGACCGACACTCATCGGCACGGCTCGGCATGCACCGTGCCGTACCGTGCCGGCAAGTTTTCGGCACGACCCCGTGCCATGGCACTTAAATCCTTGTATAGTAGTATTATTTATATATGAAGTAAAATATAACTATAGGTTATAGAATTTTTTTGGTTTTTTTTTAAATTTTTATGAAAATTTGCAAGATCCATCCGTATTGATTCGATGAAGGACCATATGATGACTAGACTAACTAGAATAGGACCGCAAGTGTGCTAATTGTTCCTTTTCATTTTCAATTTTTTTAAAAAATATTTATGAAAAATTTGAAGAAAAAAATTATTTTTCCTACGAATTTTTAAAAAATTGTAAGATATGTCCATGAAAATTTAATAATAAACCATACGATAAATAAATTAAGCAAGTTTACAATAAAAATTGATGAACTTTTAATTTTTTTTTTTGATTTATCTTTATTTTCTTAGAATTTAAAACATTATAAAATACAAATCGGAGATTTTTTTTTTTAAAAAAGCTTTTATGGAAAATTTGCAAGATTTATCCAAGAAAATTACTTTTTTAAAAATTAAATAAGAAAAATTATGAGATCGATTTATAAAAATTTAACAATAAACCATATGTCATATACATAAAGCAAATTCAAATATCAATTGCTTCTACCTAGTTTTTGATTTTATTGGAATTTTCATGTTTCTAAATCCGATAATAGAATTTTCAAAGTTAAAAATATCGTAAATCTCACACAAAATGCTAAATCATCCAAGAAAAAATAAAAATGCACTATATAATGACTAAATCAACTGGGTATATTTTTAGATTTTTGTAAATTGTAAATAAAAATTTGTATAATTTTATATTTCTTCACAAAAGGAACTTTACAAGTTAAATATGTTCTAAATTTATGGAAAAAAAATTAAGGCTGTAAATTTCTTGACTGACCTAATAAGTAGATCTTCGATTTTGCTATTTATTTACCTTTTCTTTGAAGATCGAAGTGATTAAAGAATAATAAGGGATTGAAAGAAGAAATGAAAGAAAAAATTATGAGAAAAAAATAGGAGGAAAGAATAGAAAGGAAATAGAGGAAGAGATGTGAGAGGAATGAAATGAGAGCGTAGAAGAGAAGGAATAGTAAAAGCGAAGAGAAGAGAAGAGAAGAGAAGAGAAGAGATCAGACAAAGATAAAGATTTTTGAGAAACCGAAAAAAAGGGCTGAAGTAAAAAAAAAAAAAGCTGTGCCTATGTGGGCACGCAGTTGCATGTGCCTTGATACCCTCTGGGTATCGCTTCGTCTCGTTCGATACGCAGAGCGTATCGCGACACAGGGAGACAGAGAGACTGCCCCCCCTGTACCGTGCCCCTTAATTGGTGGCACGGTACGTATCGCCTCGCGTCGTACAGCACGGGGCGTTACTTAATTCCTTGCCATATAGGCTTGCACTGTATAAGGCAATAATATACAATATATCATATCATACTAAATATATTGTAGCATCCCTCCACAAGTTAAGTATCAATCGGTTGGATGCGAAGATCGGTCTGCAGCATAAAGAACCGAGAAGGGGACAAGGGTTGTGTGAAGATATCAACAAGTTGTTTATAAGAGGAGATATGGACTAAATCTAAGTCACCGGATTAGACTTTTTTTCGTAAAAATTGATGATCAAATTCAATGTGCTTCGTATGAGTGTGGAGAACTGGATTGGCGGCAAGATATGTGGTGCTAAGGTTATCACAATATGCAAATAGAGCGCCATAAGGAGACACCAAAATCATGAAGCAGACGGCGGATACAAATTGTCTCGGCAAGCGTCATAAGGAGACACCAAGATCATGAAGCAGACGACAGATCCAAATTGTCTCAGCAAGAATGTAAGCCACAGAGCGATACTCTGCTTCAGAACTAGAACGAGAAATAGTAGGTTGCTTCTTAGCCGACCACGAGATAAGATTAGGCCCAAGAAATATGCAATACTCTAAAGTAGACCAGCATGTATCCAAACAACCAACCTAATAAGCATATGAAAAAGTGACAAGTGAAAGATTGATACGGCGAGAGATAGGAATTCCATAAGACATCATTCTCCGAATATAATGGAGTAGACGTTTAACAAATAACAGCCAGCATGTGTGGCTCACGAGGTGCATGAAGGTATTGAGTAACTAAATTGACAGTATACGAGATATTGGGCCGTGTGAAGATAAGGCATTGCAAAGCACCAACCATATGACGATAAGTGTAGGTATCTTCAAAGAGACACCCCTCATGAGACGAGAGTCGATTGGTCGGAGAGAGCGGAGTGGAAACGGGTTTACTATTAAGAAATCCATAACGCGCAAGTAGTTGATGCACATATTTCTGCTGAGTCAGATAAAGACCAGAAAGAGAGCAGTTGACCTCAGTACCCAAAAAAATAATGTAATGGACCTAAGTCCTTTATTGAAAATTCTTGCCGTAAAGGGCCTATAAGAGCCTCCAGAAGAGAGGACGAGCTTCCGGTGACAATAATATCATCGACACATAAAAAAAGAACAAGAGCGCAAGAAGAGGAGTGACAAATAAGCATCGAGGGATTAGCGGTGCTTCCAATGAAACCTAGTTCAGAAAAAAATGAAGTAAAAGGCTGAAAACAAGCTCAAGGCTCTTGCTTGAGGCCATAGATCGCTTTTCACAGACGACAAACATGATGAGGAATGAAGGGTGCACCAAATCTAGTGGTCGTTGCATATAAACCTTCTTAGAAAGCGAGCCATGAAGAAATACGTTCTTTACGTCAAGTTGACGAAAGTGGCCACCCAGATGAGAATGCAATAGAAAAAATAGTACGAATAATAGTTGGCTTGACGACCGGAGAAAACGTTTCATCAAAGTCAACACCTTGTTGCTATTTGTAACCCTGAGCCACAAGTCGAG
This sequence comes from Tillandsia fasciculata, assembly GCA_029168755.2. NCBI lineage: Eukaryota > Viridiplantae > Streptophyta > Magnoliopsida > Poales > Bromeliaceae > Tillandsia > Tillandsia fasciculata. Next base: position 9,527,339 of record CM054936.1, read on the forward strand.
CTTGGAGACGCTCAAGAGAACCATCCGCCCTTTGCTTAACTTCGTATACCCACTTGCAACCAATAATGTTGATGAATAAAGGAGAAGGAACAAGATTCCAAGTAGAGGTGGCCAATACGTTTCATTACTAAGAATTATTCGTCTGTGAATTTTATCATGCAATTCTCATGTATGTTGAGCAAAAGAGTCTGCATGTTCATTGCTTCGGTAACCTATAGGTAAAGGTGCTAAATTAATAGGTTTCCATGGGTTGTATCCAGTAACAATTTCAAAAGGACGCATGTCGGTTGTTCGGTTAACGGAACTATTGTATGCAAACTCAGCTATGGGAAGAACAGTGTCCCAATTTCTGGTGTTTTTGCCAATTAAGACCTTAATAAATCGACTGACAACTTCAGTTTGTACGTTCGTTAAGGGGTGGTGCGCGGATGAAAATTGTAATTTTGTTTTCATTATTTTTCAAAGAATTTTCCAAAAATAACTAACAAATCGGACATCTCTATCTGTAACTATTGTTTTGGGCATTCCATGCAACCTTCCAATCTCAGCAAAGAACAAATTGGCAACGTAAGAGGCATCGGATGTTTTCTAATAGGGTATAAAATGTACTATTTTAGAAAATCTATTGATTAAAACCATAATCGAATCTTGCTTCTTATAATGGGGTAGATTGGGCAATATGATGCTTCTGGGACTAAGTCTGTGTCATGTTGAATGTCTCTTAAGGAGGGAAGCTCATCGGGTAGCCCCTCAAGTGTTAAATTACTGAACTCAGTTGGAAAAGCTCTAAGAATAGAGAGTATCTCGGGTGTGTCAAGCATCTTAGAAATTTCTCTATTGGCAAGCGCATACACAACTCTTGTCCCTGCTTCTCTACAAAACTTTTTCTTATTTAAAATGTGGAGAGGTTTGGTGGTTTCGACTTTAGGTGCACTAGATGAACTTGATTCTAGGGTTCCTTTGGTTGTTCGTGACGAGTTCTTTGAGTTTCTAAGAGAGGTTAGCTTATTGGGATTTAGGACGACCTTCTACCCTTTGTGAACGTAGTAATAAGTTTTTGGCCAACCATGGTGAGTGGCATTCCTATCGGGCATCCAAGGTCTGCCTAATAGGACATGTGCAACATCCATAGGGAGAACATCACACCAAATTTGGTCCTCATATATAGCAAAGTGAAGTGGAACTAAGCATCTTTGGTAACTGGCATCGAGGTTTTGTCTACCCAAGCTACTTTATATGGAGTAGGGTAAGGTTCAGGTTTCAAGTTCATTCTTTTGATGGCTGATTTGGAGACTATGTTCATGCAACTTCCTCCATCTATAATAACTTTGCAACTTTTATCCTCACATTTTATGTTAGTATTGAAAATTGTGTTGTGTCTCCAATCGTCATCAGACTTTGGTGTAGCTAGGATACATCGCATAACCTCTAAAAAAGCATTTTCGTTCTCTTCATATGTCTGCTCTACATCTTCCTCGCCACTAATAATCTCATCTACAGTATGTTCAAACTCCTCTAGGGCCTTTTTCATTGGGTTGCATCGAAGGATTTAAGTATCCATCGGTACAGGCCGTATCCACCGTGTCGTATCGTGCCAACAAGATACCGGCACGATATAGCTCCCGTGCCGATGTCACAGTTCAAAATATTTGATAAAGATACATAATAAGTAATTATAAAATTTTGTTGTTAAAGAAAATAAATATTTCATGCCATTATGTGTTGGCACGCATGTATTTTTTGTGACCGGCACTCATCGGTATGACTCGGCACGCGCCGTGCCGTACCGTGCCAGCAAGTTTTCGGCACGACCCCGTGCCACGACACTTAAATTCTTGGTTGCATCAAGGATTTAAGTGTCGTGGCTTGGTGTCGTACCAAAACCTTGCCAGCACAGTACGCCACGGTGCATGCCGTGCTGTGCCAATGCGTGTCGGTCACAAAAAATACATGTGTGCCGACACATAAAGGCATGAAATATGTATTTTCATTAGCAACAAAATATTCTAATTGCTTTTAGTCAGTGCTGTGCAGGACTACATATCAAGTAATCTAAATCTTTGTCAATTTTCAATTTTATTTACATAGGACATGTCTAAGGATGGCTTTCCTTCAAAACATTTAATCAAATAGGCCAAAGCTAGCTTATATCACTGACAAAAGCAATATAATAAGTAATCAATCCTTGTTAATTGTCAATTTAGTAGCGTAGTTTATCACTTTACAGTTTCAGAATGTTGTGAAACTAAGTTTTATTATGAGTAATTCAGCTTAGAAATTATTACTACTGAAAATGATTATTTTGTTATCGCTTCAAGGCCGTCCATATTTTTGTAGTGCTTCTTTAGACCTTCTCAAGCTTGCCTTCAGCGCGAGTCCATTCAGAATTGCCTCTCCTCTTCACTTGTGAGGATTCGGAACCAAGCTGAACAAATTGGACTAGTGCAAGTTATATTAAATTAGGATTCTCATCTTAGGTCATTTATCAGCCCATCCTGAGATGCTAAGCTTGGCATTATCTTGTGTTACAATGGAACCAAAACCAAGCCAAACTTTTCCTCGTACCGGTCTGTGCTCTGTTACATAAATCTTGTCTTTTGGAATGTAAGAATATCTCAGTAAATTTCTTATGGTGTCTATCCAGAATAACAAGCAAGTGGTGTGACTCTGGCCCTATTCGCATGATATATTCAGTTGTTTTGTGGTTGCTAACCATTAATGAGTAACTGTAAAACCAAACAATGCACATCTTCATGTAGGACTTTATGGAATCAAAGATTGAAACACATTTATTCAGCATAGAGATCTTCTTCCAAGTTTGCTGTTACCTTCATGAAATTTTGATTTCTGGTATGTTGTTTACAGCTTGATATAGAGAATAGTTCTGCGCAAAAAGTGTGGCAGAAGGTTGAGTTTTTCTTTGGTAAGTGTTTAGTGGGAGCATTATCATTCTTCTAGTCATGTATCAGTTCAGTTTCTAATTTAAAATTTCCATAGATGTTTGTTTTGAAAATCTTGCTGCTAGCACTTTAGGATTAGATATATTCTGTTCAAAGGCTTATATCCAAATTTTGTCCTAAAATTTCTAACATATCCTGCTACAGGAATGATGAATATATTGCTAGATACTGTTAATCTTAAGAAGAACGAATTTGGATGAGCTATTATATACCAATGCACTAAACAAAAGCAAATTGCTTTGACTTTATCTTAGTAGCACAAAATAAAAGAGAATAATTGTGAGTTCTACTTGCATACAAATAAATGAGGTTAGTTTCTTTTGGATGGCTTCTTTTGCAACCCACCTCTACATTGTACAACCCAAGATATAAGTTGATCAAAGGCCACTAAAATTATGAAACAACCAATTTTCTCCAACAGCTTAAGCTACTAGAGAACGACATTTTTAATTTATATATTAGGGACATTTAGATAACAATAGTTGTTTCACATCATTGTACATGGTATTTGGGCAAGAGGTTTTGAGTTCGAATCCCACAAGGCCCCTAATTTTATTTGATTTCCTCTTATTTAATTCAAATCCGTATCTCGGGTCTATCAAAATGTCTCAAACCCAGACAGGAGGGAAAGTGTTGAATATAAATATTAAAAATAATACTGTTCTCCGGTAGCTTTTGCTTTTGAAGACTAATGGTTGTTTTCACATTCTTTTACAGCCACATCTGAGTAAAATCATAATATTTCTCTTCTAAGATGCGTCTTTACTCCTAGTTATACTAGAACACTTTGAAAGACCCAAGATATAAGTCTTACCAAGAAATTATGCATTTTAACTGTTAAAACTAAGTTACAAGTACCTTTGTACTTGTGCTATCCTAATTATACTGGACTCTATCATCACTATCACTTAATTATTAAATTGTCTCCTATGTCTTTTTGTCTTGAATTTCGTATTTCATCTAAGACTCTTTCCAAATGTGGGGAACTTCAAGAGGTTCTCTATAGTAGGTACTCAAGACTTTTTCGGTAGCTTCAATCTATTAGAAAAGGGCAGGCCAACCCACTTAAGAGTCTTAAACTATTATATTAATTGCTCTATCAGCCAACTAGCTTTACATATTTCACTAGTAGGTACCTCTCTTGTTTGATTTTGCTTATTTTAACATTTGAAGTTGACGCTAGGTTGGAAGATAATCACATAACTTGCTGAATTATTTTGGACTCTTAATATCCACACTTTGTTTCAGTAGGAAAAGCTCGAATGAATGCAAATTTTTTGTAGGCTGAGTTTGAGGTTTCAATATTTTATTTAGTCGTTGTTGTTTAGATCAGAAGACAAAAGATTGACTATTGAAAACTTATAATTAATTTAATAACTAAAGTAAAAAATGTGGTGGCACACAAGACAGCTAAAAGTAGTCTTTTTGAATGATTAATATTCCAAGTCATTTTGTTCACTTTTTTTATTTTTTATTTTTTATTTTTTATTTTTTTTTTTTGTTGGAAAGATTATAACTCAACAACTTTTTTCAAAGGGTATGCAAATCAGTCTAAAACAAATATAGAAAATATAAAAGATATCCAAATTTTGTATGTGCTTTTCTCTATCTTAAATAGTCAGTCAAAGTCCTTCCGTCAAACCATTTTTTTTGTAATGTACTGAATATAGATGATATTTTCAATAAAAATGTTTGTTCTCTTGTAGGATGGATTTATGTATTGGAGGTGGCTTTAAAGATCTTTTCAGTGGGATTTCCTGGTTATTGGATGGAAGGTCAAAATCAGTTTGATTTTGTGATCACCTGGATAATTTGTAAGCTCAGAGAAAATGCCCACAATAGTACTGCTGTTGTTTTGATTTGTAGTTTTTTTGTCACAAATATCATCCCTGGGTAGTTCATTTTCTGTAATCATGCAATCAGCTTTTCACTTCTGGAGTGTGCAAAACCATTGAATGCTCAGTTGATGTAGGCCTTGTAGTCTCATTAATATTTTTGTCTTATTGTCTTTTTTGTTCCCTCATTAAATTTTCATTAACCCACCGAAATTCTAGCAGTTTGAAAACACATAATAACCATGGACATTATGTTTACTAACACATTTTGGCAATCTGTCTGGCTAAATACTTGGGGTCATCATTCTCTGTTTTTTTTATGCACTTTCATTCTGTTTTGATTTTTTGGATATTCGTGCCCCTTTATTTATTTATTAGCCTTTCAAACAAGATCTTTATGAATCCTTTTTGTTAAAGCTTTAATCTAAAGGAATAATATAGATGAGGGTGAATTACGAAAACTTTTAGTTGATGGCTTATTTTCATCTTCACAGCATAGAGCCATAGGTTTTTTGCCTTGCCAAATGAAATTCAATGGTATTGGATGGAGTGAATTTCTATTTTGTAAGAACAAAATAAACTGCATCTCTTTTCGACTGATATAATATCTGAAAATAAAAAACTATTGATCAACATATGAACATACTACACTTTTTTTTTTAAAGAGAATGATTAAGTGGGAACTGCATTGGATTACCACATCCTCATTATGCGATATCCACTTAGGTTGTTGTGTTTGAAATCAAGGCTGCATAGAGGCGTTACTATGTTGTAGGAGGAGCAATCTCTAGGATCTTTGCTCAAGTTTTTTCTATTCTACAGTCTGCTCGTGTTTCTTGAATTGCGCTAATGGTCTAGTCAAGTTTATTTGAGCGAATTATGAAAAGGAAAATGCTACTTGTATACCCCAAAAGGAGTGTACATCCTACACTCCACCTATCCAATGGGTGGGCTGTCACTTACTAGTCACTTGATGTGACTAGTGAAAATATCCCACACACGGATGGGTGTGATATATATCATACACACCTTTTGGAGTGTATGTATAGCATTGCTCTTACAAAAAAGGCTTCCTGCATACTAATCTCTATAACTTCCAATATTATGCATTAGTCCCTCAAAGCTTATAATTTGCATGATAGTGCCTAAACACTTGTTATTTGTGCATATTAGTTCTTATGGTTGAGTTTAACAGTCCCTTGAGGGACTAACATGCAATACTGGAAGATTTTAAGGACTAATATGGAAAAGCCCAACGAATTTTTTTTTTGTTTGTTTGTCTACTTGCTGCATTGGAGCTTTCTTTTGTAGTTGCGCTTTTCCTTAGTCCCTAATTGATGCTTATTGTGTAGAGATCTTTTGTAATCTATATGTATTGCGATGTCTTTTCATGTCAAATTCATAATATCTAGGTTCATAGATTTATCAGGAATTGCAAAATATTTACGGTGCTGCTCATTCCTGATGGCTTGAAATTCTTTGTTGGTAGTTATTTTTCCATAATATAAATTTGAATATTAGAAAACATTGTTTAAAGGGCCTTTTTTGCATTTAGCACCATAATTTTTTTTTTTTAAAAAGATAACCCTACAAAATTTTAATTTACAAAAATGACCCTTTGCCTGCCACGTGTGCGCCACGTGAGCACCACGCGGGCAGGCTGGGTTGTGATTGTGTAAGTTGAATACGGTGAATAGTTCACCGTGTTCAAACACGGTAAACTATTCACCATGTTTAAACACGATGAATAATTCACCGTGTTTCTTATATGTACAATAAGTTGTATATATTAAATAATTTATACAAAAAAAAATTTACTATTGGTAGGTTGTATAAAATTCTAACAATCAAATAAAAAATTACTATTATTATAATTTTTATTTGATTGTTAGAATTTTATTGGTAGGTTGTTGGAATTTTTTAGATTATTAGACTTGTATGTGATTTGTTAAAATTTTTATGTGATTGTTAGAATTATATAAGATTAAAAAAAGATGATAAATAATTTACCATCTCTTCTAAATTTTATTAAAAATGGTAAATAATTGGCCGTCTTTATCATTTTTTTTATTCATACTAAATTTAGAAGAGACGGTGAATTATTTATCATTTTTTTTAATCTTATATAATTTTAATAATTACATAAAACTTTTAACAAATCACATACAATTCTAATAGTCTAAAAAATCCCAACAACCTGCCAATAAAATTCTAACAATCAAATAAAAATTATAATAATAGTAAGTTTTTATTTGATTGTTAGAATTTTATACAATCTACCAATAGTAATTTTTTTTTTTTGTATATACTATATAATATATACAACTTATTGTATATTTTAAACACGGCACGGTGAACTATTCACCATGTTCAACTTACACAACCACAACCCAGCCTACCCGCGTGGCGCTCATGTGGCAGCCATAGGGCCATTTTTGCAAATTAAAATTTTGCATGGTTTTTTTTTTTTTTTTAATTTTTTTCAGGGGGCTAAATGCAAAAAAAGCCCTTGTTTAAATGAACTCTGTCATGGACATGATCCAGATTAATATTCTTTGTAATTCTTTTGCAGTCATTGGAGAGAGCATGACTTTCTTCTTCCCATCTCGGCTTTCTTTTCTTTCAAATGGAGAGTGGTAATTATTTGCAGCCTCTGTGTATGACTGTATTATGCCGTTTCTTAGTTGTGATTGTGAAACAGGAATGCAAATCAGCCTCTTTGGAAATAATATTGCGTAAATTGATTTTTTTATTGGTTGTAGAAATTGATATGCCTATTTCTTAAGAATTAGGTTTTTAACAAGTGTGCAATATCTATTATACATATACATCCTTCCTCAATAAAAGGGCAATTCTTCACAACAACTATTAAATTACTCTCTGTTCTTTCTATTCCCTAGGTGGTGACTTCCATAAAGATTGAACCTATTTGTCTTATTGTTGCAATTGATTAAGTATAGAGTTCTTTAAGGGATTTGGATCCTAATACTTACTATCGTAATTGCTTGGATTATGACATATGTAAAAGATCCACGACGGTGAATATCAAATCATGTGAGATATCTAAAATTTGTTAGTTCTAGAGCCTTGCCTTTACAATAGAAATAGTCTGGTTAGTATATTAACAATTTTGATGGTCCATGCAAGGTCTTTGGTTGATTTGATGTTTGGATTTATCCAGATTATTTGAACTTCTATTTGCAAACGTTTTAGCTATCTAGATTGAGGACTAAACATGAGATTAATAATACATTTCAAAAAAAAAAGGAAAAAAAAAAAGAAGTAAGAGTGCTGAGTTTCGGCATCATCCTCTGTGCCTATGCTTAGACTTGTCATACTAACAAATTACTGCTGGGATTTTATGCCTTAATGGTCTGCTTTGATATATAATGCACAAATACTTCAAATTCCATGTCGTTCGCGTATAGGACATGTATTGAATATTGATACGCACCTGATACGGGATTGAATTATCTGACATTTTAAAAAAAAAAAAAAAAATAGATACGGCTGGGATACGGGGGCATACAATTGGGTTCTTTTTTCGTCTGAAATGATCGAAACTCTAAATTTTTCAAAAAGCCCCACATCCTAACCCATTGGAAATAAGGAAAATAGTGAGAAAAATGCCAATCTTTTTTTAATTCGTCATTTTTTCTATCTTTGTGCTCTTGGATGGCGAAAGACGCTCACTCTCACTCTAATCTCCACATATTATTAAGCTAATGATTTTTTTTTCTTTTATTAGAGTGTTAACATATATTCTTTTATTGCTATTTTATATAATAGAATCTCATAAAATAGAAATATATGATGAATGACTAATTATCTAGTTTGTGCAACTAAATGTCTATTGTTATCATTTAATCAAGCTAGATGGTAGTTGGTTAATACTTTTGAATTATTATTTCATATGATTAATTATTTTTTTTTGATGAACAAATCTAGAACAATTGTACGAGCTATTGTATATTAGTATATATTTCTTAATCTAATCTAGATATTCTGATTGTTCTCAATATGTCATTACATATAATTAATATATATTTAAACATATTTAAAATAATATTTTATTCAAGTATACCGTGTGCACGTAATACGTATCCAAGTGTTTTTAGGAAATGTCGTATCCGTATCCCCCTTTCCGTATTTGTGCAAACTAGGGATTTAAGTATCCATCGGCACGGTGCGTATCCATCGTACCGTATCGTGCCAACAAGATACCGGCATGATACAACCCCCGTGTCTGTGCCACGACACTTAAATCTTTGGTGCAAACATAGATTTGGATGCATGAACATCTTGTCCAACACATCTTTTATTTACTCAAGAATCTAGTAATAATTGGTTCATGAGGAGCATGATCGAATGTCTAGAAAGGCCTATTATATTTGATCTCTAAGTCCTTTTCTCGGAATAAAATAAATCACCTTATAGGCTAAATACACTATCCTAACAAATTATGGCTGCTGAGATCTTGCAAGGAGCTAAATCCAAGCTCCTAGCTTGTAATCACATAGACAATCCTCATACTGCACAAGTTATCATTGGATAACTTGTTCTGATATCCAAACTGGGCCTAAAGGTGTGCAAATTAGTTTTCACAAATTTCATCTATCTTGGCTTTATTTAATGAATATCAAAATTTATGGACAGTGAGTTATACTCAATTTATTCATGCAAGTGCTGTAAGTAATCTTAGAATGGATAGATCTGAAGTACTTTCAGACATAATATCATTTCTTTTATGATACTTACATAAATCTTGTAGATCTTGTGAAGTTGTTTAGGGAGAAATGAGTCGTTCAAATTAATCTGCAATTTCATGTACTTATGTCAACTAGATGTTTGACAGAGGGAATTAGATCTTTTGGCTGTGCTGTTTCTTTCTTCTGTTTTGTAGTTTGATGGGAAGAAGTTTTCAGACTTGTTCTTAAGGGTATAAATCACTCTAAAAATTTTAGCATTTACCAGATGAACCTTCTCCTATAAACAGTAAAATATTCTGTGGATGCTTCACTCAAGAGGGAAGTTGTATATAGGTAGGTGGTGATGATATACAGAACCATACTGAACGCTGTAGAATTATTCATGTGTCTATGTGAATGTATACCTTTCAGAATGATGTAATATAGTTTGAGATTTTTGTAATGCTATATCCTTTGATCAAGGATTTAAGTGTTGTGGCACGGGGTCGTGCCGAAAACTTGCCGGCACGGTACGGCACGTGTCGAGCCGTGCCGATGAGTGCCGGTTAAAAAAAATATATGTGTGCCGACACATAATGGCATGAAATATTTATTTTCTTTAGCAACAAAATTTTCTAATTTCTTATTATGTATCTTTATCAAATATTTTGAACTTTATTGAGAAAATTACTTACTAATTTAAAGAAAAAAAGGTTTTGAACTGTGCCATCGGCACAGAGGCTGTATTGTGACGGTTTCTTGTTGGCACGGTACGGCACGGTGGATACGGCCCGTGCCGATGGATACTTGAATCCTTGCCTTTAATGCGGTACTTTATTTTGTCTCCTTTTAGTACGTTAGAATGATCGACAAAAATTGGTTATGAAATATTTTGCCACTAAGGTGATTTCTTTTAGGTTGAAGGTAGACAAGGGATCTTCCGTGATACTAGATTCCTTATTATGGTTGATTTTACTACCTGCTTTATTTATCTTTGCTTTTTTTTTTTTTTCCGACAGGATTCGTTTCCTTTTAATAGGAAGGATGTTGCGCTTGATAAGGCTTTTGTTACAAGTTCGAAGTTACAAAGCTTTTGTAGCAACAATCTTGACTCTAATTCCAAGTCTGATGCCATATCTGGGGATTATATTTTGCGTTCTCTGTGTTTATTGCTCCCTTGGCTTACAGGTTTTTCTTCTACTTGCGCAAATTTGCAATCACATTAGAGATTTTATTCTTACTAAGATAACTCTAAATTTAAGTAGGAGCAATTGATGAATGTTCTCCTGAAACATGCAGCTTTTGAGCATTTAATATGCTACTTAATATGCTCTATACGAAACTTGATAAATATCAGATACATTATTTAATGCATTCTCCTCAGAGTTGCTTATTTCTTTTAAGTATAAAAAATTATCTCAAAATAATATTACAGCGAGGATTAAGGTGCCGTGGCACGGGGGTGTGTCGATGGTTGTCTGGCACGGTAAGACACAGGTACGCTTCCGTGCCGACACGTGGTACACTTGCATTGTCACGCCCCGAGACCGCCAATTTGGACAGTTCGGGCGCGCTAACAGACCTGCCAATCGGGCATGACCTTTCAAGACCCGAAAGGAACGGTTCATTCCAACAATCACAGTTTAGTGTAGCGGAAGAGTAATCAATCAGAGAACTAAACTATGAAATTAAAAACTTTCATTCATTCAACAAACAGTTAGATGATAATGAAAGATACCGTACTTGAGCGAAATATTAAACTTTGCTTATGTTACAACTCTCTTTAACATACAATTACCATACAAAATTACAACCTTTTTTTTTCCAAATGAAACTTAAAATATTTAAAGTTTACATTGTTCCTCGCATACAAATTTCGCTCAAAAGAAAAATACTCCAAAAGGGTGCTGGCGACTCTAGACTGCTTGGTCGCTACTCTGCTGGGCCCTTGACCCTGTCGCGCGCCTCGCTCGATGTACCTGGATTTGGAAAAATGGTCACCCAAGGGTGTGAGAACTACTTAAAGTTCCCAGTGGGTTCAACCACCGAGAAAGAATGTTCTACACCACTTGGTCCTATGGAAGCAAGATAGCAAGATAACCTGTGCTAAAAATAACTGCAGATGCCAACTAACATGATCATAACATGTATGAATATCTACACTATTTGTGTATGCTCCTTGTCTCATTGCTACCAAAACTTGCCACTCTGGCTACTACCCAAAAGCTCGGCCACTATGCCGCTACAAAAAGGGTTTTGCTAACCTGGCCACATAGGCCACACTATATTCTCTTTTCTTTTCATTTAGCTTTTAACTCTTTACTTGCCTTTCACTTTGGAAGCTGAGTCTTGCTCACACACTTTCCCTTGGGAGTGAAATATGCTTAACCCTCCCGATGGGAACTTGCCTTTAATTCTTTAATTCCCTTGGGAGGGACATATGCTCAACCCTCCCATTAGCCATTTAGACTTTTCTTTTACAGCTTACATTTACCGGGTCCGAGGGTTCCAAAAGACGGATGCCTACAACCCCAATCAAACAAGAACAGGTTGTAGCACCGCCTCCCGTAGTGCTCGGCCCAATGTACTTTATTCCCCCATTTTATCTTTTTTTAAGCATTACTTTCTTTCATTCAATTTAGCCTTTAGCTTCTTTTGCTCTTTAAACATTTTCTTTACACTTTGGTTTCATATGAGTTTAAAGCACCTTGGCCTTCATCCACCCGAGAGTGACATATGCTCAACCCTCCTGTTATCTTTTATTTTATTTTATTTTATTTTATTTTTCTCTTTTATCCTAAGTTCTTTAATCTAGGATAAATTGGGTGTCTCTAACACCAATTTAGATTTGAACCTCTTGTTCATTTATTTTTACACTTAATCTTGCCACTTGGCAAATTTTTTCTTAGCTCTTTAACCCTTTTTAAACTTTATCCTACTTGTTCTCATTTCACAACCCTATGTCTTAATTGGCCTTAGGGTTTCCACTATGTCACAAGGACACCATACATTGCCTAGAGTTTATTAACTCTAATTCAATCTTCCACATTAACCTAGAGTTCATGAACTTTAATTCCTTTCCTTTTGCTTAGAGTCTATTAACTCTAATTACATTTTTTTTTTTTTCTTAGCTTAGAGTACTCTTGACTCTATGTTTTCTCGTTTCCACATTACCTAGAGTACATTTGACTCTATGTTTTCTCTTTTCCACATAACCTAGAGTACATTTGACTCTATGTTGTACACTCTATAATCAACCTTAGGTTATTCCCTAAAAAAAAATGCCACTCATTCCCTTAGAGTTGATTCCTAGGTTTCATGCCACTCGTTAAATCCTTAATCTAGATTTTCTCCTAGTTTTGCATCCATTCACTTTTCTTGTTTTCTCCTAGGTCTTACAACCATCATTTATTTTCCTTATGCTTCTTACATGATTCCTATGGTTATACCCCAACATGATCAATTTCAAGCATTTATTCTTTGCTATTTATGCTCATACAAATTTAACCTACAAGAGGTTAATATAATTTCTTTTAGGGCTAAACCCTAATTATCCATATTCACAATCTTATTACCCTAACATGCTCACTAACATGCTTCTAGGTTAGAAAATCAAAGGACAAAGGAGAGAGGTCACCCATTTTCGGAAGAATCTCCCACCTTGGTGTTTTTCTCTGTTTTTGAAAGAGACAAAACTTTGCTCTTTTGATCTCCAAGTTTTTCCTAAAAGAAAAGGAAAATCATGAAGCAATGACTCTTCTGATCTAACCATTCCATAAAAATTTAAAAACTAGAAACCCCTTTTTCAACATATAGGTTAAAATATCAACTTCGTCACTTTCCCCCCCAAAGAGACTCTTTTTGAATTAATTTACAAGAATGGGAGAAAATAATCCCATCTTGACATATTGCCAAAGAAAAAATTGGATCTCTTTGGCCTAGGGCAAAATGCCCAAAAAATTTGAGAGAAACTCAATTTGAGCAATTTTCCCTCAATTGATGATTTTGCTCATTGGAGAACCTTGAATTTTTTTTTTTTTTTTTTTTTTTTTTTTTTTTTTTTCTTTCTTGTAAAATCCTGCTGCTGGGCAGCTGCTGCCCAGGCAGCTACTTCTAGCAGCTGCTTATGCAGCTTGCAGCCCCCCCCCCCCCCCCCCCCCGCCCCGCAGCCCTCAGCTGCCAAGGCAGGGCAGCTGCCCAAAGCAGCTGCTAAAGGCAAGCTGCCAAGCAGCCTGCTTGATGCAGCTGCCCCTTGGGAAGCTGCACCCAGTGCAGCAGCTGCTGCTGCCCTGTGCCGTTGCTGCTGCTTGTAGCAGCTGCAGCTGAGGCTGCTCATGCAGCAGCAGCAGCTCAGCTGCCGCAGGCAGCTGAGCCAGCAGCTTGAGCAGCTGGCTGCCTGCGCAGCAGCATCTGGCATTGCTGCTGCTGGCAGCAGCAATGCCGTAGCCCAACTGCCTCTTTTTTTTTTTTTTTTTTTTTTTTTTGTTTTGTTTTGTTTTTGTTTTCCTCTCATGTGCAAAATAGAGAAGAGAAACAAGAGAGTATTACCTTTTTGAAGAACTGAGAAAAGGAGGAGGATTCTCTTCTCTACTTCTTCTTCTTCTTCTTCCTCATTTTCTCTTCTTTCTTTCTTCTCCTTCTTCCTTTCTTCCTGCTTCAGCAGAAATGGGAGAGAGAGAGAGAGAGAGAGAGAGAGAGAGAGAGAGAGAGATGTTGTCACGCCCCGGGGTCGAACTGCGACCCGGGCTCGCCAACAGATCCGCCGTCTGTACAGAAACTGTCGCACAGACGAAGCGTCTACCCTGCATAAGATCTATAGCTAAGCATGTATCAGAGCTGAAAAAGAACTAATAGCTACAGAAAGTAAAACACTGAACATCTGAATAAAAACAAAGCCTCAATACAAGTTTCTCAATTATAAAAAGTAAATACAATCCTCACAGATCTCTCAGAATGTCCAGTACAAAAGTGGAAACATAAAATATACCGGGTACATCTACCTCAGACTCTCAATGCTGGTAAGGAACTAATTGGCCACGTCCTCACCTCGATCTGCTATCTCCGCGCGAACCAAGCCGGAACAGCTACCTCAAACCTGTCACTGCAGCTGGTGTGAGATCTACTGCAGAAGGCAGATCTCAGTGGGTACCGTCCCAATATCCACGGTATGCCCACTAAGTCTACTGGAGGCAAAACAGATAGGTATGCAGATAGATAGATAATGGGTAAGCTGAAAGAAAACTACAGCTAAAAAAATATCCCAATCATAAAGCTCAAGAAAACTCTACCAATCACATGATATGCATACACTCTCTACTGCTAAGATGCCTCAGTATCAATGCTCAAGGGAAAGAAACCCATCTAAGAACATAATATGTAACCACCCGCTCATATCACCCAATCTGAAAGACTGCCAAAACTGGCTCAGTCCAGCCTGCGTCTGTCGTCTAGGAACGCACCTGCCCACTACCACGCATCCACAAGAGGACGGGATTTACGTGGGGTGTCCTAAACTAACTATCTCAATCTCGCACAAAGTGACCCCATGGTAACTCGGCCAGGGGTATCAAGCGACCACTAGTATATGAACTAGGCGCATCATCATCTCATCATCAACACGCACCCGGGGCGTAACTCGAGGGGAGCGACCCCAACGAGCTCAAGTATCTCATCAGTCTCAACTGTCTCAATAAGCGGCACATGCAGGCTATGATCTACGATCAAACAGATCGGAAACTCAATGCTCAAATAGAACAACTCAGTCGGAAAAAGACTCCACGACTCAACAGGAAATGCCCAAATCCTCACATAATCTGTCGGAAAACCCTCTACGACTCAATCTGATAATGCACAACCCATGGCTAAGTCGGGAAACCTCCACGACTCGATCTGCCAGAACCCCCAAAACTCTCATAACTAAGTCGGAGAACCACCTCCATGACTAAATCAGAAAAACACAGTCCATGATCTGGAACAATCACCTCAATCCCCATAAGGAAACTCAACTCACACGACACTAGAACTCAACACACAAAGCTCTGAAAAATCCCCTCGGCCCCCTGGCACGAGTATACATGCACCCTGAACCTAAGCCCTATCTCTGGCGAACTCATGATTTAAAAACCACTCTTAAAATGCTGATTTTGCTAAAACGGGTTTTCTCGATTTTTAAAACGGTCCAGGTGCAATTATAATGCAAACAAAGTATGAAATCTAGTGTCATAAAGGGTCAGGAGTATACTAAAAATAATCCGGGGTTCCAGAGAATTTTCTGTAATTTTCTAGGCAACTATCAGATTTATCAACAGCGAAAATATTACACTAAACATGCTCAAATTGCATTTAGAAGAATTAAAGAGCATTCCATACATTTTGGAGAAATTCCAACCCACCTGGAACGCTTTCCGTAGGCAATCGCTGAAGTCGGTGAAGCGCCGAATCCACAAACTGACGAATTTCCGAAAACTGCGCCGCGCGCGCGCATACCGCTGCGAGCCACAGAGAAAATCCCCGGAAACTCGAACAAAGCTCTCAAGTCCTCACAAAATCCGGCGCGCATTTGGCTCACCCACAGCCTACTCACAGTGCGCACAAAGGCTCAACACACCCCAAACGAAGTGCTCACAACATACAATAAGTCCACCATCAGTTTACAGCCACCCCAAGCACCAACACCATACCACACTAAAAATCTGCCCACACAACTCTCTACAGGATCCAATGCACACACACACACACACCTCTCACAACACACATTTCTCACAGCCCTCACAAATCACATTAATACAACATCTATTACATTCACAAAATCCACAGCACACTCTCAAGAAGTGAAGGCCCCCCACACCGCCGCGGCTCCAAACTGTATACCAAGCAACCTCGAACTCAAAATCCAACATTCTGCAAAAATTTCGGAAGCTTAGGAATTAAAATCAGCGCTCCCTTTGATGGTGTTCCACGTGCCGTCACCGTCGGCACCAACCGCTCGCGCGGCACCGAGCTCGCCGCGAGCACCAAAGCTACTGCACCAACACAGAGAGGGAAAAAGAAACCCCAGTCAGTCAAGCTCTGCCAAAAAAAAAATGCGCGCGTCCGTTGGCAAAGAAAAACAGCCCCGGGGTCGCCGAAAACGCCGCGCGCACAGGCGCGAAAAAAACTCCCAGCGCACGCGCCGTTGTGCGCTGCCCAGCCGCTGCCCGCCAGCTCCCGCGCCAGCAACCTGCCGCGCGGCGCCTGGCCTGCTCGGGGGCACGAACTCTAAAAGTGGCCAGTCTGCCCGCAACGGAAACAACGGCCCTGTCTCTGAGGACACTGAATCGGTGAGTGCGGCCTTCCACAAATAACACATCGGTCCGGGCGTGGCAGCCGCGAGGTCTGCTGCTGCTGCGAAGGCTGCTGCTGCCGAGGCGGTCGACGCTGCTGCTGCTGCTGCTGCTGCTGAGACTGACGAGATGCTCCTGATCTCTGGCGCCCCTGAAACCCACGACCCTGAGGATGGAATAGTGGAGGTCTCGGGGGTCCCTGCCGACTCGACTGCCCCTCATCCATCGGTGCTGGGCGCTTCGCCCTTGGAATCACTGTGGGAGCTGGAGCCACCTCCTCCATCACTGCCTCTCCGCGCTCAACATAGAGTGCCTGCTCCATAGAGGCCTCCAGAGTCTGCAATCTGAGTGAACGAACAAACTGATAAATGTCCCGGCGCAACTCTCGCTCAAACATGTATATCCGGTGAGCCTCATCCCTGGCCACGTGAGGTACACAAGCCAATAGCTGGTTGAAGTCTGCAATGTACACATGCAAGGGCCGATCTCCCTAGCGGAGATTCTTCAGCTGCTCCTCCAACCTCTGACGAACGCTCTCCGGAAAGAAAGCCCCAAGAAGAAGACTGCGGAACTCCGCCCAAGTGAGAAGCTGCGTCCCAGGCGGACCAGCAGGTCGCACACGCCGCCACCAAGCCTCGGCGTTGCGCTCCAAGAAGTTTGTCGCCAAAAGGACCCGAAATCGCTCCTCAATGAACAAGCTCTCAAAATGTCGCTCCATAGCCGTGATCCACGACTCAGCCTCTGCTCCGCACTCAGTCCCGAAAAACGAGGCGGATCGAACTGACGGAACCTCATTAACAGATCAACCACCTCACGCTGCTCAGCTGGGGTCAAAGGTCCCGTCGACCCAGACGGTGGTCTGCTGGAAACCGGCTCAATAGGAACTGCCGGTGCTGTCTGAACAATAGGGGGTGCCACAACTGGCGAAGAAGGTACAGGTGAACTCTCTCGGGGTGCTACAACTGGATGTGCCCTCTGCTCCATCATGAGCAACATCCGACCCATGGTCTCCTCCTGGCGCCGTGAAGCTTCCTCCTGGCGCCGTGAAGTCTCCTCCTGGCGCCGAACAGCCTCAGACATCAGTGCCATCTGGGCACGAAGCACCTGCACCTCACTCTGCTGTCCCTGCCCCAAGTCCTCCTGCTCGGGCTCAGAGGAAGAAGGCTGCGAACGCGTCGGCATCCTGCGTCGTGGAGGCATCACTCACCTGATGGAAAAGAAGAACAGTCAGAACCCAAAACAACACTCGACCCAATCTAGCGAAAGTCAAAGGCATGTCCCCTTCCTGTAGTACTATGTTGTCTGCAGCCAACATAGTTGCCACCGAGAGAAGACATGTCGATCACTCATCCCATCCCTTGGGTGAGTCTGGAACCCAATCAGGACTCTCGCTAAAAATTATGGCTCTCACGTAAGTCATCCTAGGGTCCAACCACAAGCCTAGGGTTTCTAAATCCTCAATGACCTACATCCTAGGCTCTGATACCACTCTAATCTGTCACGCTCCGGGGTTGAAACTGTGATCCGGGCTCGCCAACAGATCCGCCGCCCATACGGGAAGCCCCGTATAGACGTAGCGACTAACTTGCAAAAGATCATCTACACTAAACAGATATCAGAGCTGAAAAGTAGATGCTGAAATAAAATAAATACAACTCCAAAATATACAACGACCAAAATACATAAGTCTCTCAGCAGTAAAAGAAAAGTACAACTCTAAACCTCACTACAAAGGTCTCTCAACAAGTAACTCTCAAGGAGGAAAAGGGGGTACATCTACTCTATCTCTCAGGAGACGACTGGTAGGGATCTATCTCGCGACTCCCTTACCTCGATCTAAAGTAGGATCAGCAGCTGGAGCAGCAGGAACAGGAGCAGAAGTCCCTGGGGAAAAGACACCCGGCGGGTGTGAGAACTACATCCCACAGTAGTTCTCAGTGGGTACCGCCAACAAGCCCGACGGTCTGCCCACTAAGTCTACTAGAGGCATAAAGTAACAAATGCAGTGCTGGAAGGAAAAGCTAGAAAAGTAAACTCTACAGCTACTATGCCTGTATCTAGATGCTCAAGGAGTGAAACAGAAAGAAACATGGTGCATCTACTATCCCTCAACTCAGATCACCCAATCTATACTGACTGCCACATCGGGTCCAGTCAAACCTGCGCCTACCTACTGCCGTTACATCCACGGAGGACCGGACTTACGTAGGGCGTCCGTGACTGCCAAAACTGGCCCAGCCAGAGGGACTGCGTCGACAAGTCGCGATAGAAAGTATCAGGCCCAACTCCGGAGTGGCACTCGAGGGGCGCGACCCCACCGAGGAAAGTATCCGCGCATCTCTGTCGAGCTCAAATGTGGCTCATGCAGGCTATAATCCAAATCCTCGATCAATAAGATCGGCTGTAACTAACAAAACACTCTCTCACTAACAGGCTGGAAAACTACACAGCCGAGACCCACTGTCACTCAGACGGCTCCCAAAAGAAACACTGATCTACTGACTGCTATCAGACTCCACTCAGTCCCCAGACACGAGTGTAAAATACATCCCACAACAACCCGACCACTCGGCCCACTACCCGGGCAAGGAAAATTCTAAGTCCAGGATGAAACAGTAAATAGTGGTGTGGGAATGTCTAGAGCAATAATAACCTAGCCCAAGTTGGAGCTTTCTACAAGTCTGGCTGAACATGCTGCATATGGCGGGGGTGCTAGGTCAAGTTCCAAGATAACAATAATTAACAGCTTGTAGGAAACAATAAATCACATGATCATCTGACAACATCAGGAACATCAATTCCTATATTCTAGCATGCTATACAAAATATATTCACAACATGCAAGTTCCTACACAGATAGAATTAATGCACAGTCCATAGATCTTAAAGACGAGGCAACCCACCTGAAGAGCTGAACTGTCCAAAGTCCCACAGCTGATAATACCCAGAAACAAATATCTCCAATATCCACTAGTCCCAACGGGTTCAGAAATACCCGCAAATCCTCCTGGGTACAACAAAAGGTCCACAATTACACTTTATTCCAAAAATTATCCAAGTATACACAATCTGCGAAAACAGTCCTAAAGATGCGATATTTTCACCTGCAGAAAGGGCTCCGAAAAATCCGACAAAAATAGTACTGCGATCGTCGCGTCGAGACCTTCGAAACGGGTACCTGCACGTCCAATTCCGAGCCCCGTAGGCCGAGTTACAAATTCCACAACACGGTGCGCAAAACCTCACAACAACACAACTGTAAACCTATGCACAGATAAAGGGAGAAAATATACCTCCGGGGAAGTCTCAGAAAAATTCCAGAAAAATACGACGATAATCCTCGCGACGAATAGATGCAAAAAGTGTATAGGCACGCTTCGATCCGACGCTCGAGCGCGGAGAACTCCACGCAACAATCCTGCTGTCCTCGAAAAACTCACAGCAAACAAGGGTCCCAGTAAGCATGGAAAAACTCCAAGAAAAACCTGAAACTAGGAGATGCTGAAAATACCAAGATCGTAGCCCTACCTGTCGCGGATCCAACGGCGAAAGAATCGCTAGAAAAGGTGGTCGGAG
This sequence comes from Tillandsia fasciculata, assembly GCA_029168755.2. Classification (NCBI taxonomy): domain Eukaryota; kingdom Viridiplantae; phylum Streptophyta; class Magnoliopsida; order Poales; family Bromeliaceae; genus Tillandsia; species Tillandsia fasciculata. The sequence continues at coordinate 9,547,720 of CM054936.1, forward strand.
TAGGTCGGGGGAGCCCTCGGACCGAAATGCGACGAAAAGGGCAAATAAAGAAAGTGCATCGCAGTGCGCCGAAAAAATGCCAATCTCGAAGTGCGTGCCACCAAAAATCCTGAAACTCCTCCACAAGATGTAGAATAAATGGGTGAACAAAAACCCTATTGGGCTCCCTCTCTGAAACAGCCCAGAAAAGCCCCAAATGAAGGCCCAAAGGGCCTATTTATAGGCAAAAGTCCACTATGCACCTTTTCTCGGATTCGGGCGCACCTTTTCGGGCGCCCGAATTCGCTAGTTGCACCAAAACAGTGCCGCCGCCTCGTCCGACCAGCGCCAGAAACCACCAGCGTGCGCCACGTGTCCCCCGAACACGCAACAGCGGTGCAAGTGTGCCCGGGTGATGCCACGTGTCCCGCACCAGGTCAAAGTGGTGGTTGGCGCCTGCCAATGGTCGGGCACCACGTGTCCAGCACGGGGAACACCCCGACCGGTCGCCCGCCTCGCCGGTTGCGCCGCCTGCCCCCCACGCGCACGCGCCCCGAGGCGCCGGCGCACTTTCCGTGGACCGCGCTGCGTGAGCCCGCCAACCACCCGCCGCCACGTGTCCCCGCGCCCGGTCTATGCACCAGCGCGGGGTTTCGTGGACCGCGCATCACTCGCCGGCCACTCCTGGGGCGCCACGTGTCCCCGCGCCGGGTCCATGCGCCAGCCGGCGCTGCTCTGTGGACCGCGCACTACGAACCGGCCAATAATAGGCCGCCACGTGGCACCCTGCCGGTCTACGGCCTCCCCCATGCACCAGAATCCTCTGAAAACTTTCGGGATTCCGTTTTTGGGCATCCGGACTCAGAATCAAACAAGCAAATAGCCGTTTTCAAGCGTTTTTCCGCGCGGAATCCAACTCCAACCTCTGTTTGGCCAAAAACCTTTTCAAAATTTCGGCAAATGTAGCCGAAGGCCAATACAGCTAAAGATACCTCACAGGGTCCATATGTGGCATCCCTTTGATGCACTATGGGCCAGACACACCAACACTAGGTGTTCTACACAATGGATTCACCGAAAAAGTTGCATGGGATTCTGGACCACTACACCAATCCCCTGGGAGAGGTACAGACTCAATCAGGACTCTCGCTAAAGTCACGTCTCTCACGACAGTCATCCTACTGTCCAACCAAAAGCCTAGGGTCACTAAGTCCTCAACGACCTATATACCTAGGCTCTGATACCACCCTAATCTGTCATGCCCCGCGGTCGAAACTGCGATCCAGGCCCGCCAACAGATCCGCCATCTGCACGGGAATCCCCGCATAGACGAAGCGACTAACCTGCAAGTAAGATCTATAGCTAAACATGTATTAGAGCTGAAATAAAACTAGTAGCTACAGAATCATAAACTGAACATCTGAATAAAATAAATCCTCAATACAGTCTCTCACGACATGTAAATAAATACAATACAGATCTCTCAGACTGTCCAGTACAAAAGTGGAATCAGAAAAATACATGGTACATCTACCTCTGACTCTCAAGTAAAAAGGGTAAGGAGCTAAGTGGCCACGCCCTCACCTCGATTAGCTGTCTCCGCACGAACACAAGCCGGAACAGCAACCTCTGGAAACCTGTCACCGTAGCGGGTGTGAGAACTACTGTAGAAGGTAGTTCCCATTGGGTACCGTCACCAATATCCACGGTATGCCTAGTGTCTACTGGAGGCAAAACAAATAGGTATGCAGATAGATAATATGAAAGTTGGAATGAAACTTCAGCTAATATGCTTCAAGTATAATGCTCAAAGGAAAAACTCAACTAAGAACATGCTTTGCATCCACTCGCTCACGAGGTGCTCACATAACCCAATCTCAGTGACTGCCACATCGGGTCCAGTCAAGCCTGCGCCCCCTAGTGTATCAACCAGGGCGTCCCATCGGACTATCTTAGTCTCACGTAAAGCGACCTCTAGTGTATCAACTAGGCGCATCATCATCGCATCCGGAGCGTAACTCGAGGGGAGCGACCCCACCGAGCTCAAGCGTGTCTCATCTGGCATAAAAAGCGGCATCTGCAGGCTACAATCCACGATCAAGCAGATCGGAAACTTGAATACCCAAATAACCATAACTCAGTCGGAGAACCCTCCACGACTCAATCTAACAATGCCCAAATAACATAGCTAAGTCGGAGAACCCTCCACGACTCAATCTGATAAAGCCCAAATAATCATAGCTAAGTCGGAGAACCCTCCACGACTAAATCTGCTAATGCCCAACCCATGATCTAGAGTAAACCAATCGGCTTCCATGAAGGGCCGAATATTCCGAAAGACTGACACCTACAACCCAAATCAAACAAGAATAGGCTGCAGGCACAGCCGCCCCGTAGCTTCCGACCCAACAATGGAATCAGTTTTCAATCTCTCATATAAAAGGCCCGAAAATTTCGAAAGATTGACGCCTACAACCCAAATCAAATAAGAACAGGCTGCAGGCATAGTCGCCCGTAGCTTCCGCCCCTGAAATGAAACAAATGCACAAACTCTCATGACACTAGAAACTCATCCCACAGAGCTCGAAAAATCCGCTCGGCCCCCTGACACGAGTATACATGTATCCCGAACTACCTGGACCATCCATAATGCTCTCGATATTTTAAAACATTTTAAAATCAGAGTTTAACTTAAAACCAATTACAGAAATTTTATGAATGTCCAGATGCATCCCGAATGTCAAGAAAATATGCAGTCTAGTGTCAAATCATCTCTAGATCATGCTAAAAATATTTGGGGTTCAGGATTGTCTTTCTGTAATTTTCTAGGCAACTATCAGATTTACCAGCTACAATAACAGATAAGCTAGACATGCTATACATGCATACAATAGCATTAGAAGGCATTCCATACATTTTGAAGAATTTCCAACCTACCTGGATCGCTTTCCACAGGCAACGCCGAAATCGGTGAAGTGTCGAACCACTCACAGCCAAAAATCTGCCGAAACAGCACCTCGGCTCTCGGTTGCGCGCACCTCTGCCGCGGCCCAAGGGGAACCTCCTGGCGCTCACAGCACGCTCCACAGCCTCTAGCGAGGCTTCCGCTGTGCTCCGGTCAAATCGCAGTCAACTCCTCCCAGTCCACAGTACGCGCGCTCCACCTCAGCTCCGCGCAGTACCCCGGCTTCAACCGAGCTCCGCGGTACCCGCAGCCCTCTCTGCTGTTCCGCTCAAAACAGGGAAGAGTAAAAAAATAGAAGAAATCCAATTCCAAGCTCAAAATCTCAACCTCAGTCGAAAATCCGAAAATCTGCGGAAAATCCAAAAACTCGGAAAATGCACAGTACTCACCTCTACTGTGTCCGCGCGCGCAGGCTCCACCCGGGCTTCCTCAACCGGACAAGCTTTCCTCTCACTCGAGCTCCCGAGTGGTATCCGAAGCTTCGGCGCGAAGAAGAACCGACCAAAAACCCACAGCCAACTCCATCTCTTCTCACTCTCAATCTTCTTCTTTCTCTTTTCCCACTTCTTTCCTCTCTTTCTCTTTCTCTTTCTCATACCCTGGTTCCAACCATGAAGAAAGGAGGAGGAGGAGGAAGGTCTATATATCGTACAAGAGGGGGTAGCTGAGATGGCTGGGTGAAAATACCAAAAAGTCCCCACTTAAAACAGGAATTTACCTCACTGCCTCCAAGTTCTGGAGTCTGAGTACCGGTACTCGGGTTCCCCGTATTGGTACCCAAGCACAAAATTCCAATCCGAAAGCCAATTCTGCTCAGTCCGCCATTGAGTACTGGTACCCGCCTCGGCGTTCCGGTACCCAAGCCAAAAGGGAACTGGCGTACCGGTACGCACTGCCCAGTACTGGTACCCAGGGACTTAGAAAATTCCGCAGCTTTGCCAAACCGAAGTCCACTGTCGGTCTTTCTCCAACGTAATTAGTTCCGGTACCCATGCATGCGTTCCGGTACGCAATGCCCCATATTGCTGAATCAAGCTGGGGCTTCCAAATTCAACGCCGTCAACTCACTTTTCGATCCGGAGGCTCCCGCGTCAATCTGAATCAACCCGAACTCCAGCGTAATCATATTCTGAACCTGCTGCGGGCGATTTCACCGCACCATGCCATCTTGCGGAGTCGGTGCACTATATGAAGTCTCGGTACTCTACAGTCGCTCTGTCGAATCCCCGTGCACCACGTGTCTGCCTTGACCCGCCGTCAACGACCCATGGGTCCTGATGATTCAGGCGCCCGAATCATAGAATTAGGCGCCCGAATCCACTAAAAACACAAAAAAGTGTTTTTTTGATCAAAAAATTGCGCTGAGTCTGTTTTTCGCGGCCGTTTTGCGCGCAAACATACTCGACACTCGAAAAAAGTGTCGACACGCCGCTGACCACGCGGCCATAACATCAACTGGGATTCTGGTCTCCACATGCTCAGTCTTGACCTGCTGGCATACAAGACACTGAACCAAATTGAGCAATGTCTCGTTTCATGCCAACCCACCGAAAAACCCTTTTTAAGTCGCGATACATCTTGGTGCTACTTGGATGTATGATGTATGCTGATGAATGAGACTCCCCTAGATTTCCTTTTTTAAGGCCTCGTTGTTGGGAACACATAACTGATTCACATACCTTTACGATCCATCCTCGTGGATACGAAATTCTATTTGAGAACCTGCCTCCACGCCAGCTTGGATCTCCTGAAGAGTAGCATCGAATGACTTGGCTAACTTAATTTGGTCCACCAACGTGGATCGTAGTTGAAGTTGAGCCAATCGAGCCTCGAGCTCGTGAATAGTCAGTCATCTCTAAATCCTCCATAAAAACTCTAAATGATACTTTTGCTCAGTAATCTGTGTAGCCAAATTTCCGATGGCTTTGTGGCTTAGCGCATCCACTACCACATTCGTCTTCCTAGGATGGTACAGAATTGTCAAATCATAATCCTTCATGAGCTCAAGCCATCTATGCTGTCGCATATTTAACTCTTACGTGAAAATATATTTTAGGCTTTTATGGTTAGTGTAGATCTCATACTGCTTCCCATAAAGATAATGACACTAAATCTTAAGAGCAAACACCACTGCGGCAAGCTCTAGATCATGAGTAGGGTAGTTCTACTCATATGGCTTTAGCTGTCTAGAACTATAAGCGATCACTTGATCTTTTTGCATTAAAACACATTAAACCTCGTATGGATGCATCGCTATAAACGGTGAAACTTGTAACACCAACAGAAAGTGCCAAGACAGGAGCCGAGATCAAACGTTGCTTCAACTCTTGAAAATTCTCCTCGCACTTGTTGGTCCATACGAATTTTGATCCTTTTTGTGTCAACTGCATCAAAGGAATTGCGATCCGAGAGAACCCCTCTACGAACCGCCTATAATAGCTAGCAAGGCCCAGAAAGCTCTAAATCTTGATAACATTCGTGGGTCTCGGCCATGCTTCCACAGCTTCTTCCTTTTTCCTGTCAACCAAGATACCACCCTCGGACACCATATGCCCCAAGAAAGAGAACTCTTCCAACCAGAAGCCGTATTTCTTTAACTTAGCATAAAGTTTCCTATTTCGTAGGATCTAGAGCACAATTCTCAGGCGCTGCTCATTCTGCTCCGCACTTTGCAAGTAAATAAGGATGTCATCAATACACACTACCACAAACTGATCCAAATAGGGCTTGAAGATCCGATTCATTAAGTCCATAAAAGCGGCTGGAGCGTTCGTCAACCCGAACGACATCACAAGGAACTCGTAATGTCCATAGTGCATCCTAAATGCCGTCTTGTGAATATCATCAGCCCTGATCTTCAGTTGATGGTAGTCCGATTGCAAGTCGATTTTCGAGAAAATCTGGGAACCCTATAGCTGATCGAATAGGTTATCAATACAAGGTAGAGGATACTTGTTCTTCACCATGATTTGAGAAAATCTGGGAGCCCTATAGCTTATGGTAGCCCTGATTCGATACGAGGCTTTAGAGATAGGTTCCGCACCCAGAGCCAAATCAATTGCAACCTCGATCTCTCGATTCAATGGCAGCCCCGGCAAATTGGTTGGGAAAATGTCTAGAAACTCCTACACAATAGGAATCTTCTCAAGCTTTGGCTTCTCTTTTGGTGTGTCCGCCATGGACGCTAAGATAGCGAAGCACCCACTCTGCAGCATTTAAGTAGCCTTTAATGTTGAGATAATTTTTGGGGAAGAGCGGCTTCGACCACCGATAAAAGTAAACTCTGATTCGTCGGGGGTACGAAACACTACTTTCTGACTAGAGTAATCGATGGTGGCTCTATGGGTCGTAAGCCAATCTATTCCGAGGATGATATCAAATTCTTTTATATTGATGACGATAAGGTCAGCTCACAACACATGACTGTTGACTTCCACAGGACAAGATCTGCACGCTCGACAAACCCTAACGCCTCCCACAGGCGTGTCAACCCACAAATCATACCCCAATGGTGAATGTGTCAAACCATAATCTAAGACAACCTTGCCAGATATGAAGAAATGCGTGGCACCACAATCAAATAGTGTATATGCATTAACTGCTGAAAAGTGTAATATACCTGTCAGGACATCCGCGTCTCCTAACCTATTATGCTGTGCCATCGCATATGCCCGCGCCTGGCTTGACTGACCTAAGCCACTCGAGTCCTGCCAGTTCTGTGTAGACCTCTGCGCATGCGGCGTCTATGGAATCATCCTACCTGTTGATGCACCTGCACCTTGTAGATGGATCATGTCTTCTGCTCTTGGCTAGGTAGGTGGCAATTTTATGTTCAAACGAATTGCGCTCAAAATAGGCGCTCAACTCCTATATGCATTTATTTGTAGTTTTGTACGGTGTGGTCCGCTACAATGGTCACATCTTATATCTTTGGGCTGTGGTTGTGGGGCTTGATCCCCGTCTCTCTATCTCGAGCTGCCATTGCTGCCCTTCCGATTATCTTAGCACCTAGACGCACGTTTTGAAGAGGACTGAGAGGGTGGGGCTTGTGTTTGACTCAGCTAAGCAATAACTAGTGCACTATGTGTCCTTTGAAATTCCTTCTCCAAAAGTAGTGCCTTGTTCACTACATCTCTGAGAGTCGGCAGCTCGTAACCAATAACCAGCTGCCTGATGTCTGGCCTCAGTCCTTCATCCTTCCTCAAATTTTCGAGCTCACTCCAGCTCGGACTCCACCAATTTACAAGCAAAGAACACTAACAAGTAACTCGAGCTCATACTTAGTAACCATGTGATTACCCTATTCTAGGTGCACGAACTCTGCCTTCTTAGCCCGAAGGATGCTATTTGGGAAGTACTTATTGTAGAAGACCTTACATGATTTCTTCCAGGTCCACGATTGAGTTGTCACTTTGTCCGTTCCGAACTGACTTCCACCACTCGTAAGTCTCATCTCGAAGCATGTAAGTGGCGAAGGTCACCTGCTTCTCTCCCTCGATGCCCATGCAAGTCTGGGCCTTTTCCATCTCCTGCTGCCAAGACTCTGCCTCTAGAGGATCTATCAAGCCGCAGAAAATAGGAGGATTTAGCTTCTGAAAATCAGTAAGGCTCTTCCCACCTCGGGAATCGCTACTTTGCACTGCCCTAAAACCTCGGATCTTTTCCTGTAAAGCCATCATCTGATCCTGCTGAATCATAATAACACTCAAACCTTCGATTGCAAGTTCTCCGGCGGTAGGTCTCCCAGCGGGATAGGATCACTAGGTATGTTAGCTTGCGAAATAACAATCCTCCTAGAACCAGCCATCGTCTACAAAACAGAACACAAACAAGACATAAAATACGCTAGACCCTCGCCTCGTATCCTCAAAAGCGATCCCATGCACTCGCACATCATAAATACCTAAGTATTGTGTCATTTTGCCCTAGGAAGTAAAAAACCTAGGCTCTGATACCACTAAAGCTGTCACGCCTTGAATCCGACTACTCGGATCCAATTCGCAACAACCGGCCACGAATTCGAAGGAAAAAACCTTCGAAGACGGAAGACCTTAAATAGATTCAAATCTACACTCTCGATTAAGGAGTAAATAAAATAATTTATTAATAAAAATGAAGTTAAACAATAACTACTAGATGTCCAATTATAGTGAATAAGAATAAATAAATCGTTCGATTTAATCGAGCTCAAGTCAAAATAAAAGAAGTGCCCAAGAAATAAAATCTTTCTAACGAGTCCTCACCCGTTAATTATCTCACATGCCCTGACTCTCGATACCTGAAATGATAGATAATCAAAAGTAAGCGCAACGCTTAACAAGTAAACTAATTTAAAGGATAACGATAATTTCAAATTTGAAGCTGCAACAGTCTTAATTCGGAGCATCACCACTTCGTCGCTCCAACCACGAGAGCTACAATTACGTGCCATTCCTCCTCGGGAACTGTGTACAGAACAAATCTCTCCTTCGAGGTATCCGACCGCAACAGTCGTAAGTAACAATAAATTATCTTCATAATAATAATAATATCATACAAAGTAAATAAGCCACAACAACCAACAAATAACCATAAAACCCACTCGGTTGTACTAGCAACAAGTAAATAAAACAGTTTATAATCATGCCCTGGACCTCCCTTGGATTCACATATTTTCTACTGTTTATAGAAAAGTAGCTATTTACTTGCCTCAATTAGTGCTCAAAAAATCGCTACGTTCTAAGATTGTGGTTTCACAGTTGTTACAACACCTAGAACAACGAAAAGACCCGAAAAAATATTTTTCAAGCAAACCTTTTAACTATTAAAAATTTTGCAAAAAATATACGGTAAATCTAGATAATTAGACGACACGATCTCATCTGTATTTTCAAGATGAGTCCAATGGTGGTTGAATCACACAATTTTGCCTTACGGATAAAAAGTTATGCCTCTTTTATGAATCAGTCTCTAAAATCAAATGGCTATTTACAGATTGGTCCTTGACTGCTTAATTAAGTTATTAATAGCTTCCAGAATTTGCTGCACCCAGTCCAATACCAGTAGCATGCACCAGAGGCTTTTTTAGTCTATTTCTGCTCCCAAAATAAAGTTAGAACACACTAAATAATAATTAATTTCATCTAGGAATCGCTATATTAGATTAAACTATAAATATAGACTAAATTATCCAAAAATTAACACGCTGGTCCACCGATAACCAGGTCTAGGCAGATCTAAAATACTTTATCTTCCTCCTCTCTCCTATTCACATCCGATCAAACCTCCTCCCTAACCCACCTCTCTCTTGGGCATGCGCGGCTACCACCTCCATGGGCTCACATGGCAGGGACGTTAATTATCGACCAATTTTCGCGATAATCGCACCAGAAGCCCATTTGAGCTCCAAAATGACTTCCGGACCTAGGACGATTAGTCCAAAGGTTGAGTGTAGCTAAATAACGCTGCCCAAGGCAGCCAGTCGAGCATAATTGCATACAAGACCCCATAGTTCCCACAAATAGCATGAATACTACAAAAACTGAGGTTTAGGCTTGTTACCACCAATTCCGCGATTCGGAATCTGACGAACAACACCAATAGGTGGGTATCGATGTTCCGGACACCGTGCTTGATGTCCGGAGTGCCAACGACAACCAACGAGTGCGCTGTAGCAACCTTTTCTTCAAAACCCGAGGTCATCGTGAGCGACACTGCCATAGCAGCAATCAGGGACCGATTCGATTGCAATGAAGGAGAGAACGACGCTGTAAGAGTACTCAGGAGGGTCGTGCTCTACAGCAGGAAGGTCGCTGGCGGCAGGCTTGGTTGGAACATGAACCTCGGCCAAGAGATAACCCAGCCCGCATTACCGGGAGTAGCAGCGGCTCCTCTCTGCTCAGAGCCATTGGGGACGGTGGGGCGCCGGCTAGGGGTGGTTGAGGCCGACATGACGAGAGCTGGGGAGGCAGCGGCCGGCAGTTGGGAGCGGCGGCGACGGTTCAAGAGATCCAATCGAGATCTCCTCAACTTGGACTCTAGCCAAATCCCGTGTTAGGGGATGGTTGGAGGCGGCGGAGCAAGGTTGGAGAGGGGATTGCCGGAGCGTCAAGAGATCGGCGGCGACGGTCTAGGGTGGGGCGACCGAGGAAGCAACTGAGGAAGTAGGTCTCTGGAGGGAGAGATTGACTTAGGGAAAGAGATAAGAAGAAGTCGGGGTTAGCCGAAGCTCAGATGGCCGGAGCAGGGTCGCCGAAGGCATGATTGGTGCATGCTATGGTGAGGGAGGGGATGATGACTACTAGGGGTGAAGGAAGAGGAAGAGATAAAGATAAAAGGGTTTAGAAACCTTAGGTTTGCTATTATATTGAAATTATAAAGTTTGCATTTTAGTTTAGTCCTCCAAATTTTGAGCTTATCACTAAGAATTCTCCATTGCGTGTATTTTGCACAGTAGCTCTTCCCCATAAATTTTCGTGCAATTTGGCACATAAAATGTCACATGTTTAGCATCTTTGTCGCCTCTCGCCGCTATTCTCTCCGAATCACACTTTTACCGCTCGAAATCGCTAAATTGTCCTTTCCGTGACTTCCGGCACAACCAGACCTTGGAAGTGGCAATTTTGTTTCACTGAAAATAGTGTAGTTTTGCAGGAATAGCCAACTTTCTGAATTTTATTTCATTAGAAACTCGGTTTCTATGTTTTATGGAATTTGTCGGGTGCATTTTTGAGTGTATGCTTTTGTCAATATGTTGGATCTATTTGGAGAGTCATTTAGTATCACAAGTCATAATCACAGTTTCTTTATACTTTATCATCATGTTGTATCATACCCTTGGTTTTTTGCCTTTTCAGACTAATCTTCATGATACCAAAACCTGTCATATTTCATATGTTCTCTGAAAAGTAGGCAGAAGGTAAAATCAAATATTTGGAGTATTAAGGATTTGGATGACTTTTATGATTGAGGTACTTGGTTACGTAAAATTCAACATATTGCAAAATATTTAGTACTTTCTTTAATGTAGCAAATGCTGAGACTATTATGGTGTCTTCTTAGAATATTTGTCAGCTCTATGATCAGAGGGTGCATTTGTTTTAAGGACAACAGGGCATTATTTCCTTACAATAAAAATCACCCCCCCACCCCACCTCCCCCCCCTCCCCCCCTCACACCCCCGTGCCCCTTATTTACGGGCACAGTACGGCATGGGCGACACTTTAATCCTTGATTATAAGTATACTATTCTTATCAAATTGGATTCTCCCCACCATGTCCCTTATTTACAGGCACAGTACGGCACATGCGACACTTTAATCCTTGATTAAAAGTATACTATTCTTATCAAATTGGATTTTTGTAAAATAACCTGGTAAAAAATGTTCTGGTCAAAATTGGCAATAGGGCTATCCCTTAATCTACACCAGTTATTCCTTAGCCATCACAATTTTCCTTTGCAACTAAAGTTGTTAGTAAATTTACATATTCATCCCGCTGATGTAAAACCAAACAGCAAAGTCACTTTGGCCATGCTTGGATGGCCGCACAAATTATCCGGTGATATCTTGTGTGGAGGATTTTTATTTCGTAATTGCAATCTAAGTGTGTGCCTTTACTCTCTTGTAAGGTGCCGGCTGCCTTTATTTGTTAGGATAATGCTATTCCACCTGTGAGGTGATTTACTTTATTTTGAGAGAAGGACTTGGAAACCGAATATATTATCCCTCTGTAGACACCTAAGTAGACATCTAGTTGTACTCCTTATCCACCAATTATTGCATACTCCCTGAGTAAACAAACGAGACGTGCCAAACAAGATGTTCAAACATCCAAACATTGCCTTTGTTTTTCATTATTTATTGATGGTGGGATAACCTAGGGATAAATGAAGTGCCAACAAATTTGTCTCCCAACCTAATGCTGCCCGATATTTTACAAGATTACTTTCACTTTAATTATAGTATTGAATATGCTTGGAGGGAGTCTGTACATTCCTTGTGTTCTGCATAATTAGTCTTATGTTTGTTCAATGTTCAGCAAGCTGTTATATTTGCGTGATGTGAGGCCATTACACATCTAATCTACCTCTCAGAGCTTCTTGAGGGCCTGTTGAGCTATCTGCCTTCCTTTTAGCAATAAGCATGCTTTGTGGTGATTAATCATGATTTTCTACCTTGATTTCATCAAACAAGCGTATGATGCTAAACTCCCGTAAACCAAAATATCTGTCAACTTAACCCATTGATTCTTTTTAGTGCTTTTAGTGCTTCTATATTTAAATGAAATGAAAATTGTGAAAAAATCAACTCATTTGCCTTGTTTTTTCCTTTCTTTTTTTTTTAGAGCTGATATATTAATTGTGGATGCATGTCATATGGTGAAATTGCTATTGTTTGCAGCTGTTTGGTGGAATCGTAAATGCTGGAAACCCGAAGTTGGAAACAACTGATCTGTTTGATAATGAGTATCCTCATTGTTTATTTAGCCAATTCAAGAAGTTTCTTAGATAACTTAGCACATTAGACTAATAACAGTAATGCAGGAATATGTATCCATGCTAATAAAAAGATTTTCCTTAATCTGTTTAGCTATCTTCTTTTCAATTTCAATGACTATCCAAATGGTATGGTTACCCTGTTCAATTTATTAGTGATGGGGAATTGGCAAGTATGGATGCAGGTATGAATGTTTTCAAATGTTCATTCATTATCTCTGAGAAATAACTGTAAATCTTTTCACCAACTGATGAACTTGCCTGTGATGATTATTTTACTTTAGCAAACTTGCCTGTGATGATTATTTTACTCGCTAAAGGTGTGAAATGCAGTTATAGCTCTTTGGAATTTATTCAAGGCTCTTTGATTTTTAAGTGCTTCGTGCTGATAACTTTATTCTGCATCGATTTCCTTTTATCTTGATAAATTAAATGCTCTTTCTAACTTATTATGAGAAAAAGATGTAACTAATTGGAGATCCATGTGGAAAAATTTCATAGCCACGGATTTCTGTGCCTCAAGTGCTGCTTATCTTGGGGCTGCATGAATCTGTAGACATGGTTGGCATGGCACAAACCCTGTGCTGATGGCACTGGTCAAAAGTGCTATTGGATAAAACGTTTCAAATAATTTTGTTGACGATGATGCTTGTAGTTAGATTGTAAAAGGGACGGACATTCTATAAAGCTGTTAATGTTGAGGAGTTCAAAACTGATTTGTTATTCGTTCATCAATTTTGGTCAAATTAGAAACCTCTACTGACTTATAGTCTGATGCAATTAGGATTGTTTGGGTAATGTGTACTTTTATGAGAAAATACACAATATGATATCTCTAGGTACTAAGATTAGCCAATATTATTAATTAAGCAGATAAAATGTGTACTCTGATTATGATCTCTAAATACTATGATTTCCTAACCTGAGTGGGCCATCAAGACTAATATATATGATATTATTATGGAAATTCAGTATCTCACTATACTTTCCTTGAGTATTGATCAAATAGTCAAATGTTTTTTTCATTTGGCAGCTCACCTGAATAAGGTGCTGTAATTTGATGTCAAGTGGATAGAAGGTGAAAGTTAAGAAGTCTCCCTAAATTTGATGTCAAGTGGATAGAAGGTGAAAGTTAAGAAGTCTCCCTAAATTCAGAGAATCATTTTGTGTATGATACTTTGTTACTTGTAATCTGTGCCATCCTTGCAATTTTTGTATTCTATAAATTTGGATCATTTATCAATCTTATCAATTCACATTTCTCTTAAATAAAAAAAAGGCCATTAACTGATGTAGATTTATGTCCACTGTGAAGTAAATTTGTAATCACCTGCGTTTTTTGTTTTAAATCAGAGCTACAGGGATCTGACGGGAACATCTTGGACCCTCGCTTACTTCATCAGCTTTTACCTTGTAACAGTGCTGCTCCTTCTTAACTTGGTAAGGAAATTCTGATCGTCTCTTTTTCTCCATGCAGCATGTGAAAATTTTTACTACTTTCTAGTTGTCACCTGTTGTCTTCTGTAATTGTTTATTTCTCTTGCAAGGAACTTTGATCAACCAGTTGTTCAACAGGTCTAAGAAATGAAAATATCGTTTGCTTTTTAAAATAGATGCAAAAGACATATCAAATGCATTTTATATGTTACTTACAGTTAATCTGATATTTTCAGCTGTGATTTTAGATTTAAATATAACAAATTTTTTTTTTGAGGAAAACAGCGAACTTTTCATCTAATTGGTTTTCAACCTAAAATCCTTGTTATTACTGCTAAACCTGTCAGGCTGTAACACATAGATTGGTGACTTCATTCAGGAGATGTAGGAAATATTGCATAGTTGCATTCTCCATTTTTGTATTTTTTTTTCTATTTGGAATCATAGTAAAGAGAAAAGAAAATTGATGACTTGTCCACTTTGAAAGTGGTATGCTGCGTAAGTAATGCAAAACAATAGATGATCTTTACTGTTTAGAGATATGTTTTTCCGCATCAAACATTTCTTACCTTTAGTAGCTAAGAAAGACCCATTGTGATTCCGCTTCCTACTCTCAACCATGAAAAGTCAGATGCAGAGATGCACATCATACCATCTTCAAAGAGATTAATGTAATAAATGTAACAAGGTCCTCTTGTTGTTACCAAAGGGGGTTACTTTTTTCATTTGCCTAGTTTCATACTCATTCCTTATGTCACTTTTTAGAATATAAATTAAGTTGTAGCTGGCACAATCACCCTTAACAACTTATTTATAGCCTTTTCATGCTGTAATCAATTGTTGAAAGAAGAAGTTCCTTATAATAGCTTCATTCTTGTTGGTTTGTCCTACATCACAGTTCTATTCGGTCACAGCCTCCACTTACATAGTTAAATACTCCTACCTTTATAATATGATTACAATTTACTATCATAAGAAGAGCTCCTGCATCTTCCAGTGTTAACGTAGAAGTTATTGATGAATGATCTGAACTAACATCTTCCATTTGTCTTCTCAGGTCGTAGCATTTGTGCTGGAGGCCTTCTTCACAGAAATGGAACTTGAAAAATCTAGTGGTAATGAGGAGGACAAGGTGTGTATAAGTTAAGCTTTTGCAAGTCATTCAATGGATAAAAACCAGCTAACTCTTTTGTCTTGCTAATCATGATGTGCATGCATAGGGACCTCAAAATGTTTTTTTGGCTGCTCTGCAATAGAGAAAACTAGCAAGTAACTCGTGCAATGCATGAAATTATTGTAGTTAAATATTTAATTGTAAATTTTAAAATAATTTATTGATTATGGAAGAATGATATTTTTGCAAGCATTAAGCTATTATAATACTATGTTCAGAATTACCAAAAGATGCTATAAGAAATATCATTTTTAATGAATGTCAAAATTTGTGTATTGTAATTATAAGATGTCAAAAGAAAGTAGAATATTAAAAATTATTAAGAATCTGAGATTCACAAACAAAATATGAAAAAAAAGAAGAAAAAGGAATGCCCTTTAAACACTAAGCATATCCAATATTGCTCTTTTCTTTAGAAATAATATATGTGCTTCATGCACATGTTCGGTGATACTAAGGGGTCGTTTGGTTAGATATAATTGTAAATGCAGTGTAGTTCGAAATGCATGCAATTATAAATGCAACAATTATAATTATATACATCTTGTTTGGTTGGATGTAGCACAAAGTGCGGCAACTATAAATACTTTGTTTGGATACATTCTGTTGACAAATGCATTTATAAAATTTTATCATTTTTATATATGAGATGGTGATATTACTCTCTATATAGGGAAAAAACATATTTTCTATTTGAAAGAGTATTAGGGAGGTAAGTTTACCTATGTTTAATGTTATTCTTACCAACTGCTGCAGTTGGAACTACGGCCAATTTGGGCATAATTCTAAATGCTGCATTCGAGCCTTCTCGTGCAATCCCAACTGCAGCAATTGGATTCAAAAATATGAAGCCAAACAACGGATTTGGATTTGCATGCAGTTGCAACTGCAACTGCATGCAACCAAGCATCCCCTAAGTGAAGGCTATATTTGATAGCACAGAGCTTATAAATCATTATTTGGAATGTCTACAAAGCAACCAAGCATCCCCTAGTGTGAAGTCAAGATTACAACTAAGTCAAATCGTTAATACAATTCTACAAGAGCTTGCAGCTTGCGAGTCACAACTATAGTCAACTAACCAACAAATTCTTTATGCATAAACAATATTCCATCATTATATAGTTATTTATCATACTAATTATGATATGAGAATGGAGATTTTAGCATACTAAGCCTCATAAAAAATTTTATTCTAAAATTAAACCTCTCAATAGAGAGTAATCTCACAAAGTATTTGTTATTGTGATAGATGTATTTGTTGATGTGATTAATGTATTTGATGGAACGTCGGATGGAGGGATCGGCGCAAATGAAATATCAAATTGATGTGCATTGAATGTAGAGGGGATATCACATGGAGGGATCGACGTTAACGCATAAGGGACCGATGCTGATGGGATATCGAAATGAAGGACGTCTGATGTCGTGAGGATGTTAAATGGATGACTCGGTCCGGATGCGAAGGAAAAATTGTATACAGGGGTGGAAGTGGAGGTAACATCAATAGGATCTTCAGAAGATGGAGGAGAAATATCAGGATGTCTTACTACTGGTAATGTGGAAAGTCTCTCTAACACATTCTCGAGGTCACACCTCATATGTGCTAGAGCCTCCATCATTCTAGACGGCTCTGGAGGATTATTAATCAAATGTCCAATGTTCCTAATAGCATGCTGTACAGCATCCACTTATATAAAAATACATATTTACATTTAATGACTACTATTATATAAGAACAAAAAAAAAATTAAATGGTGTTACCAATGTTTGCTCGACGTGCCGGCGCAGCAAAAAAGTGAGTAGATGTCGTTGTACAGGACGAAAAATCCACTTGTGATTTTCCAGTACTATTGCATGTACACGGAGGTTGCTCGTACTACATCTGGATCGACGAAGGGAATCTATTCTACAATATTGTCCAAACGTTCAGCCCATCGTAGATATATGAAGCATGAAAAGCTGTTCAATGTCCCCTCTTGGTCTATCCTATGATGTGATCTGCTGTACAACCTCCATAGACTCTGGTATATGCTGGAGTAATCCAAACTGACACAAAACTCTATCAGATACATGTAACTCCACTATGTGGAAGCATATCAAGCAAGTCCTCGAACGGTAGATTGCAGAGCCCTCAACACAAAAAGCATGAAGATCATGCAAAACATCCTCCGTATAAGGCATCCAAGTAACCTGTAAAGGTTAATAAAATTTAATCAATATAAATTTTAAAATGTATGTACGTGTATGTAATTCTAGAAACTCATACGTACTTGAAACTTCTACTGCTGATCAAGCTCGTTGCAGTAAAACTCGATATATGTAGCCAGTCATATGATGCACGTCCTGTCACAGACTCCCCAGATACTTTAAGTCTAGCTATAATGGCCACGTCACGTAGTGTCACTATCATCTCTCCGTGACTTAAGTGAAATGTCTTCTTCTTGCATTTCCATCGCTCTGTTAATGCCCCTAACAGAGCCTGGTCAAGCTGAACTCGTTTCAGCCGAGAGACAAAAAAATTCAGCGTGTCGTAGGTCTGCTACCCCCGAATGCTCGACTGTCCATGTGTTCAGTTTACGACCATTATCCGTAAACTGAACTGGCGCATACCCCTATATAATAAATATATTAGATTTAAATTTTATAAAAATATGTAGTATGTAATTTATAAACATAGTGTGCATGTATAACTAAAGTTATCTCGTCTTGTTAGAAGCTCGAATCGTGCCTCGCCTGGTATGATAGAACAGATGGATCAATTGGCTCGGGATCCTCGCAAGGTTCATCTGCAAATAAAGTATACAAATTATTGACCATTAATTTGAATGTTGCAAGATAAATCTGAAAATAAAAAAACTATACGTAGGCAAACATAAGTAAACAATCTAATATACGTCTACAACCTTCAGTTGTTCTATCTTGATTATTTGGACATGTACTCCTATAATGTCCCTATTGTTTACAAATAGTGCATGTAGTCCTTTCGGATCCCTTCTCTTTTATCTATGGCATTTTGAATACGAGTTGATCTGGGATGACATTTCTTTCTTCTGATAAGTGGGGGCGCCAACGGTGGTCCTTGAGGTCGTGGCCAACTCCTTTTGTGAGGAATATGGTAGAATTCTAGGGCATAAGCACCACGCTAATAATCACATGTATATCATTTAGAACACAAGCTATAGTAATCAATGTTCATTTGACCATTACTGCATACGGCTAAAAAATGTGAACATGATAACCTAGTTAATTCAAACTCTCGGCATGAACAAGTCGAGCTTCTCTCATCAAGAGCCACCTCATACAATAGATCTCTAGTATTAACTTGAAATTCTTTTAGTCTATATCGATGCACAATGTGTCCTCTAGCGAATATCATAGAACTCATAACTAGGATTTCTTATTTTGGTGTCAACATTGTAGAGTATGTCTCACTCTTTTCACGACTCTTTAGAAAATAGCTTTTCACCTTATAAAATGTAGCGGTCACAAATGCCGTAATAGGCAAACCACGTACACTTTTAAGCATTCCATTAAAACTCTCTGACTGATTTGTCATCATTGCCCCAAAATGCCGACCTCCATCAAATGCCTTTGTCTACTATTCCCTTTCTCCTTCAAAGTCATGCACCCAAAGCCAAGCTGCTAGATCTAGATCTTTCAGTTGATCCTTAGGCTCATAATATTTTCTTACAGTTATAGCACTTCCTATGTTCGTATAAAATTTGAGCACATTTTTATTTTTAAAATCGGCTTTTTTCATGTTAGCCTTTATATGGGAAAGGCACCAATGGTGAGCATGATCTTCGATTCTCTGAAACTCCTCAGCAACAATCTCCTTTAACCTAGGAAAACAATCTGAAATAAGACAAATAGATCGATCACGTGTCACAAAGACTTTTAAATGTCGTAAAAATTAACGCCAACTGACCGGATTCTCTCCCTCATATATAGCAAAAGCCAATGATTATAACCCATTTATTTGCATCTACACCCGTCGCAATCAATGGATGCCCTGATACTTTCCATACATATGAGTTCCATCAATGCTCAACAATGGTCGACAATAAGGGAACTCGTTAATTGATGGCCCAAACGCCCAAAATATGCCCCGAAATTGCTTGACCCTATTTGGCAAGATTTTGGAATCAAGACATCATTGAGTTCTTGGGTTCACGCACTGCAGTATTGATAAAAAGCGACCAAGATTAGTGTACGATTTCTCCCAACCACCATAAATGATATGCAATGCTTTCTAGCTTGCCACGCCTTCGAATATGGTATATCTACATGTAATTCCGTACACACTTTTTTTTTTTTTTTATTTCCGTCGGTGTCAAAGTAAGCTTTACTCTCAATGATAGAAGAATGTGTCGACATATAAGAGCTGAAATACAATTTCGATGTACAGTGTTAAGCACCAGAACTAAACATGCATGTTGCCCGGCATATGTTTTGACTCTAAAGTAACTCGCGCTGGTCGACCGCCTACTGTCCGCGGTCACCGCAATACCCCACATATCCACAATCTAATGCAATCTCGACTACACTATCCCAAACCCCTGCTCATACTTGAGCAACAACATCTGGATGCAAAGGATAACAATAAAACATGTTCAAATCCCAATATGACAGTGTAGCACTAAATAGTGGCCTTACCTGATGTCCGGGCATGCATGCAACTGTCTTTATTTTTAAAAATTGTAAAATAGTGTCAAGGGTTTAAAACAATTGATTTACTGAATAAAAGTCATTTGCATGCGAGATCATAGCCTTTGTCTCAATCACAGTATCCCAATATAAGTCACCATATCATTTGTGGGGTTATATTAAATTTTAGGGGAGTTCGTCCCAGCGGTCCTTGTCATTTGTCATATTAATTCGTCCCAATGGTTCTCATTAATTGTCCTGTTAGTTGTTCTGTTAGTAGTCCTGTTAGTAGTCCTGTTAGTAGTCCCAACGATTCTCATTAATTGTCATATTTTAGGGGATTTCTAGTAATCCCAGTGAGCTTGTCAAAAATGAGGTAAGCAACAACCGCCCACCTCGAGCAGCTCAAACGACACCCCAGGTAGTCCCCTGGCTGTCCACAGTCCTCAAATCCTGCAAATCAATACTCCCGGTGTAAATACAAATCCCAAAAAGTACATTATTTGCTGTTTTTCAGACAGCACGGGAAAAGAGGAGTTTTTCACCTCTAAAATGAGCTCCTAAAATACCAGAAAAATCACGGTTGCGTTCCTCGCGAAGAGTAGATCAAAATCGACTCTTTAAACGCCTCGATCTGACGCTCCTACGTCAAGATAAAAATCGGAGAAGTCGGTGCTGTCCAAAAACCATCACAGTAAAATGGGGGGTCAAAGAGGACTTGAAAACTGTGCCAAAAGTACGAAACGGAGCAAAATGATCAACACGGAAATCGAAGCCCTACCTCTTACGGTCGTGCTGCCGTGAAAATCGTCCAAAAATTCCACCTGGTTAGACCGCAGGGATTCTTCGACTGAACTGCGACGGGAAATGGGCCTAAAAAGAAAATCGTCGCAGTGCGCCGCGTCGCAGATAACTCTCTATCTGTAACTCCTAAAATTCTGAGATTGTAGAGAGAGAGAGAGGAGAGAGAGAGGAAAATTTTTCGTAGAGGACACTTTCTCTGGTTCTCTCTCTATGGCCCGCAAAACGAGGTGGGGAAAGAGAGGGGTGGGGGATGCTATTTATAATGGGCTGGGGCTCCACACAGGATCCGGGCAAAACAGGAAACACGGAAATTGGCCAACCAGATTGCGCCACGTGTCCACATAACAGGGAACAGCGGTGCAAGGGCCAATCAGATTTCGCCACGTGTCCCACGTGGTGCACGGCCGGTCCGCGCTCCGGGTCTTCCGGAAGATGTCGGCCAATGGGGTGCTGCCACGTGTCACCTTCCCCACGTGCTTCTAGAAGCCGGCCAGCCAATCAGGAGCTGCCACGTGGCAAGGGAAGAATTCGGTGCACCCGGTGCACGCCTGGCCCATGGACCGCGCACCCGAGCCCCCTGCCCGCGCCTGCCCGCGCTGCCCGCGCCTGCCCGCGCCGCGCTCCTCCGTGCTCCGCCGCTGCGCCGCCGCTGCGCCGCTGCCCGCCGCCGTGCGCCGCCGCCCGCCGCCGCTCGCCGGTCGCCGGAACAGTAATTCCGGCGGCCGGAGTTACTGTTCCGGCGTGAACAGTAACCTAGTGCCCAAAAATAAAGTGAATATACCATTTTGACCATTTTCGCGTGCTGAGTCCGATTTCGCTGTCCGTTTCGCCAAATTCTCATCCGAAATTTTGCCGAAAGCTCCCGGAAATTCCCGTTTGCCCCGATTTTCGCGCCAAGTCTATTTTTAAATGTCCAATTTCAATTCTACAAGCTCCGATGCACTGTACAAGCTCCCCGCAGTCACTGTTTAATGTTGCACAGTTCCTGCGGGAGTCCGGATCATCACAGTCAATGTTTGAACATCTTGTACAAATTTGGGGTTTTTTTAAGGTGATATTAAGTATTGTTGGTGGGTGTAGTTAAAGGCGCTGAGCCAGTCAGCGCCTTCAGTGTTTTGCACTAAAGGCGCTGAGCAGCTCAGCGCCTTCAGTGTTTTGCATTAAAGGCGCTGAGCGGCTCAGCGCCTTTAGTGTTTTGCACTAAAGGCGTTGAGGCGTTCAGCGCCTTCAGTGTAAATCACTAGGCGCTGAGCCACTCAGCGTCTTAAGTGCAGAACACTAAAGACGTTGACTGGTTCAGCGCCTCTTCAGAGAAGCCATATTTGGCTTACACTGAGGACTTAGCCATTTTTCGCCGAAAAGTGGCTAAGTCCTGGATGCGGTTATAGTATATGCTGAAGGCGCTGAATGAACTAGCGCCTTCAGCATATATCATGAAGGCGCTGAAGTGATCAGCGCCTTCACATGTTTTCTTGTGACGGTGCTGAATCCTTCAGCGCCTTTAACACAAGGCATGAAGGCGCTGAGGGGTTCAGCGCCTTCATAGGAATATTGTGAAGGCGCTGACCGCTTCAGCGCCTTCACGCTAGCAGCCCTGCGTGGCGCCGAGGTGGCAAAAGTAGGGTTAGTTTTACAAATATTTTTTTGCCAGGTCATTTTGCAAATTTGCAAATTTCAGAGGGTTAGTTTTAAAAAATCCCCTTCAATTCAAGTTGAATCCTTTATGGTTCGGTTTGAGCCAAACCAGCTTGTGGTTCAGTTCGGATTGAACAGGCTTGTAACGTAGACCCCTTGTAGTTTGGTTCAAGTCAAACTGGCTTCTGTAGTTCAATTTGGCGCATCTTGAACCTTTTGTGGTTTAGCTTGGTTTAGGTCGAACCGGCTTGTAGTTCGGTTCGTCTTGGCTCGGTTCTCCTGTGATCCCGTTCAGGTTGAATCAGCTTGTAATTTGGTTCAGCTCGATTTGGGCTTCATGCGGTTCTATTTGGGTTGAACCCACTTCAGTTCAAGTTGAATCCTTTATGATTTGGTGTAAGTAGAACCGCCTTGTCATTCAGTTTGGCTCGATCCTCATGTGGTTCGGTTTGGGTTCAACCGGCTTTTAGTTTTGTTCAGCTCAACCCGGATCTCTTGTGGTTTAGTTTGGGTCGAATCGACATATGGTTCAAGTTGAATCCTTTATGGTTTGGTTCAGGCTAAACCTCTTGTGGTTAAGTTCGGGTTGAACTAGCTTGTAGCTCGAATCTTCTGGGGTTTTGTTTAGGTTGAACCAGCTACGGTTCAAGCTAAATCTTTTGTAGCTTGGTTTAGGTCGAACCGGCTTGTAGTTCGATTCGACTTAGCTCGGTCCTCCTGTGATTTCGTTCAAGTTGAACCGGCTTGTAATTTGGTTCAGCTCCGCTTGGGCTTCCTATGGTTGTGTTTGGGTTGAACTGACTTTAGGTTAAGTTGAATCCTTTATAATTTGGTTTAAGTCGGACCGCCTTGTGGTTCGGTTTGGCTCGAACCTTATGTGGTTCGGTTTGGGTTCAACCGGCTTGTAGTTTGATTTGATTCGGCTTGGTTCGGAGTCTTCGGACCTTCTGTGGCTCCGTATGGGCTGAACAGACTTCGGCTCGACTCGGACCTCTTGTGGTTCAGCTTGGGTTGAACCGACTTCAGTTCAAGTTGAATCCTTTATGGTTTGGTGTTTAAGTCGAATCGGTTTGTAGTTCGGCAAACCTCATGTGGATCGGTTACGGTTGAATCGCTTTATGATTCAATTCAAATTGGACCCTTTACGGTTTGGTTTAAGTTAAACCAGCTTGTAATCCGGTTCGGTTCGGCTGAGACTTTTAGTGGTTCAGTTTAAGTTGAACCAGTTTATGATTCGATTCAAATTGAGCCCTTTATAGTTTTGTTTAAATTAAACCGGCCCGTAGTCCGATTTGGTTCATCATGATGGTTTGGTTTGCTATTTATCTCGATTATATTCATCTCGAATTATATTCATGTTGGATCTGATTAAAACCGAACTGCGGTTTGATTGAGTCGAGCCGCCATGCGAATGCCTATCACGAAGATGGTGATTTGATTGAGTCGAGCCGTGCCTATCACAAAGATGGCGTATGGTTCGAACAGTGCCTATCCAAGGATTTAAGTGTTGTGGCACGGGATCGTGCCGAAAACTTGCTAGCACGGTGCGTACCGGGCCGTGTCGATGAGTGCCGGTCACAAAATATATGTGTGCCAACACATAATGGCATGAAATATTTATTTTCTTTAGCAACAAAATTTTCTAATTTTTTATTATGTATTTTTATCAAATATTTTGAATATTATTGAGAAAATTACCTAGTAATTTAAAGAAAAAAGGGTTTTAAGCTGTGCCATCGGCACGGGGGTTGTATTGTGCCGGTATCTTGCTGGCATAATACGGCACGCGCCGATGGATACTTAAATCCTTGTGCCTATCACGAAGATGATGATTTGATTGAGTCGAGCCGTGCCTATCAGGAAGATGGCGTATGACTCGAGTCGTGCCTATCACGAAGATGGCGGTTTGATCGAGTCAATTTATTTTCATTATTATTTATTATTATTATTATTATTATTACTATTTTTTGAATGGGGATTTGTGTTTTTTTTTTGAACAAGAATTTATGTTTCGAGCCTATCACGAAGATGGCCGCACAATCAAATTGGTTGGAAAACCGTCGTCGCATTGTTTGTGCGCACGTCTTGAGAAGACAAATGCTTAGTAAATATGCACACATGGCGTAGTAACGATCCAATGTCAGATTTGATCGATTGAGCCTATTACGAAGATGGTCGTGTGATCAAACCGACAAAAGAATCGCCACTATACCGTTTGCGTACACACACCAATCTGCCCGTCGTTGTTATGGTGGTGGGGTAGTCTTATAGCCACCATCGTTGCCACCGTCAAAGAGAAAAGAAAAGGCCATGAAACCTTCTCCTGCATCGTCGCCGTCGTCGTCGCCACCTTTTTTCTCTCTCCTTTTTTTTTTTTTTTTTTTTTTTTTTGTTGGTTTGTGAGAGAGGGACCCTACTCCCTCTCTCTCTCGCTCTCTCTCTCTCTATGTGCGAACTAGAGAGAGGCAAGGCCTTCCTCTCTCAATGCCTACCTCTTTTTTTATTTTTTTTATTTTTTTAAACCCCCCCTCCTCTTTTTCTTTTAGAACCCTAGACCCCAATTTATAGTATCCTTTGGGTCGAGTTATTTTTAGAAGCTTTTCAAAATATTTTGAAAAGAGGTAACATTATTTTCATTATTACTTTCCTCGTTGATAGTAAGACATCTAAGGAAAGTGCATCAAATCTCAACATTTATTTTCTTTCTTTTTTTTTCAATTTTAAATTTTAAATTTTAATTTTTTTTTTTTTCTCAGCAAAGTGCCTCCCACTTTTTTTTGCAAGCGCTATGTGAGCGGGAAAAAGGTGCAGTCTCAAGAACTTATCCTTTTCTTTGATAAAGTGTGATATGGCTTGGTGATTTCGGGATCATTTTTGCTCAGCAGATATCCCTAGAAAAGGTATTACATTCAGTGGCACATGTGAGCTAGACTGTAGGATTGTCAATAGTTTAATAGTGACTCGATGTTTTGAGACCAACACTATTTATTTTTCATATCGTTATATCGATATTTTCCTTTTGGGATATCAAAACATAAGGAGACATTCTTATTCTCATGTATGAGAAATTCACTCCGAGGAACTGCAACCTTGATGAGTACAGTAACAACGTCGTCCTATTGCTTGCCGTGTATGAGCGGACTTATTAACGAGGCTATATTCTATTCGTGATGATAAGCGTCCTACTTGTCCTTTAATCGGGCACAATGAGTGTAAGGCCATATTCATAATATCATGACTCTATCGGTTCGTTATGAGGTTAATTCAAATGCAAATGATTCGCCCATAGGTCTTTGTCATGACACCCTAGCGGGGTGGGTGTTAAAGTCACACTTTATAAAGACCCAACGCTTTAATAGGATCTTTTTTCTATACATTGATCACATTGAAAGGCCAACACGCTTGTATACCTTTTGTAGAGAACTGCTTCGGACGCTTATTTTTTTTGCTCGGGACTGATTCTTTTGGTGGATGAGGAGTTGAACCTGTATCTTTATATGATGTTAAGGCAGGTCTCTCCAAGATCTTCCTAGAATGATATATTTATAGGGCGTCAAAATGGGATGGGAGGGAAAGAGGCATCTTCACAGACGATTAAGCAGAGCCTACTATAAATTTCATCAGTATGACAAATTTGTAGGGCCTCACAACAAGACAGAAGGGAGAAGGGCATCTTCACATGCAGTTAGACAGAGCCCTCTAAAATTTTTTCCGTTTGACATATATGTACATCCTTAAAATGGGATGTGAGGGAAAGGGGTATATTCAATACAATTAAGCAGAGCCCACTAAAAACTTCATCAATATGACATATTTGTAGGGTGTCAAAACAAGACAGGAGGGAAAGGGGCATCTTTGTATGTGATTCAGTAGAGGCAACTAAAACTTTTTGTTTGACATTTGTAGGGCCTAGAAACTAGACGGAAGGGAGATGAGTATCTTTATGTGTATTTAGCTAGGCAGTGCCCTCCAAAACTTTTCAGTATGACATATACGTATGCCCCCAGTGGAATCGCCATTACATACAGCTAGGTGGAGCCCTCTAAGATAACAAATCGATTTTCTTTTTCTTTTTTTTTTTTTTTTTTTTTTTTTTTTTTTTTTTTTGCATCTAAGCATTTTTTAAATTTTACCTCCGGAAACAACCTGATGTGCTGTGATTATCGTGCATAACTGACTTGAGATGAATCATCATCAGGCATTCTTTAAGACTTTCTTACTAAAGGAGGAGCCATTTTCATTGTGACTGTGCTGGCTGTGAAAATTTGGTCATTAAATCATTATCCCAAATGAGATTCCTGGTCGTCATTCTGCTTTCCTTCTTGACCTTTGAAGGAGATAGCATGGAAAGTAGTGGACCGATTAGTCCTTTCGTCCTTCCAATTCCTCGACGAGTGAGCGCTCCAAGTGGTCCGGTCAGGAGGGTAGCTGACCACCCATCGGCTATTCAAAGTGGATACTACAATGGAGTTCAAGCCGGAAAGTTCAGTCTCTACGAGCTTTTGAAAAAATGATTCCGCAACTACTCTCCCTTTCCGACTAACCGGAAATTCTTACACCATATTGAGAAGGTCGTTTTCATTCGATGTGCCTTTAAAGACGTCGTGATAGTTTCGATTCGAGCTTTTTTGGGCTAGGTTGCCATCGTTTTGATGCACTTCTTATCTTATGGATTCGTTGAGAATGATTAGAAATGATGATTCATTCAGATCAAGCTTCCTTTTTTTTTTTGACTTTTCAAATTGAAAGGATTTCAAAGCTCCATTGTCTTCATTGTCAGCGAAATTTTTATTATAGCAACTAGCGCCCGCGAGAGTTTTCGCTAGAAATATTCTCCTAACTTTTGCTTGCGAGCCTAAAATAGGTTTTCTCACAGCGGGGATCCTATTTTTGCCTGTAGGATTTACATCGCAGTTAGGAGTTTTTTTGTTTTTTGTTTTTTTTGTTTTTGCTTTTTTGTTTTTTTTTAACTTCTCTCTCTTTTTTCTTTTAGAATCCTAGACCCTAATTTATAGTATCCTTTGGGTCGAGTTATTTTTAGAAGCTTTTCAAAATATTTTGAAAAGAGGCAACAATATTTTTATTATTACTTTCGTTGTTGATAGTAAGACATTTAAGGAAAGTGCATCAAATCTCAACATTTTTTTTTTCTTTTTTCAATTTTATTTTTTTTTATAATTTTTTTTTTTGTTGTCTCAACACAACTCCGATGTCAACACAAAAAGGTTCTCTTTCAGCCGCGGGGGACAATACATCCACGTCTAAGTCACTGTTTAACATTCTTAAATAATAATCCTGTGATTCAACCATCTGCTTCTCAATATAGATTATCAAACAAGGACAGTTCTAAGACAACGCCATCATACCACACAATGAGTCATCGTCTGCAATTTCAATCACATCGTATTGATTCCCCCCCCCTCCCCCGCCGAATATCGGATTTTGATACTTAGATGATACTCATCTCTTTTTATATCGGTCAATCTATACATTTTTCTCTCGAATTTACTAATTGTGATGTCCGTTGAGATACCACTTAATTTCTTAACCGTTAATATATTGTGCATTATTATTTTACACAATAAATTGTCCATTTCAGTGAATACTAATAGCCACATAATTATGTGCCATCCTAACTTTTAAAAAAAAATTATAATATTCACCGAATAAATACAAATAAAAACAAAATTATATGATAGTCTCAATGGCATTTTTTCAAAACTTTCTTTATTGAATTCGGATAAGATGTTCCCAGGGATTTCTACTAGCAGTTATCAATCTTAAAACAATGAATGCAGAAATCTTCAACTAGAGAGGTCAACAGGTCGGATTTGGGGCGGATTTTCACAACCTGAACCCGAATCCTATAGATTTTTAAAAATCAATAGGCAAGCCCGAACCCAAAATCCAAACCTGAACCCGAAATACCGAATCAAAACAGTCTATTATCTTTACAAAATTTCAAAACATTTTACATTTAGTCTAGTGCGAGTAATCCACCCCGTTCTAGATCGGGTTATTTACATGTAGCTGTACCCATTGACATCCCTAAACCCTAAACTTTTTATTTTCACGTAAATTTCATGTAATAGACAAACCATTCATTTTCATGTAATAAACCATTAATTTCCAATGAGAAAGAGGGAGCACCTACGGCGTTGGGGGTGGCGGCAGTATGAGAGGTAGAGAGAGATTGAGCTCAAGAAAGAGAGATAGAGAGAGTGTGTGAGCTCGGGAGTGAGAGAGGTAGAGAGAGTGAGCTCGAGATGTGGGTCGAGATGTGCGAGAGGTACAGAGAGATCGTGAGCTCGAGAGTGAGAGAGAGAGAGTGGAAGCGCTAGAGGTAAGAGAGGTAGAGAGAGAGATTTAGGCATGGGGGAGCAATAGAGGTAGAGAGAGAGAGAGTGAGGCGCAGAGGAAGATCTAGAGAGAGTTTATGAGGTGCGGGAAGGAGTGAGCGAAAGAGAAAGGGCTCGGGCGGGGTAGGGTTAAAAACATGAAATGCGGTTAATCATTCACCAGTTATAAAAATGGTGAATAGTTCACCGCTTTTAATAACAGTGAATGGTTCACCGCTTTTAATAGCGGTCAATGATGCAGCGGTTTAATGGTTTTTATTCCGTATAAAAAAATTTTAAAAGCGGTGAATGATTCACAGTATCTATGAATGCGATGAACCATTTTCCATTTATGCCTATTATTACAATTTTCTTTTATAGAGGACTATGTTTAAAATTATAATATTATATAGGATTATTTATAAAAAAAAATTCTATGAGAATAGTGAGCTATATGAAATTGGTGAACAAATTATATAGTCGGGTATTTATACTTGAGACTTTTAACTGTGACCGTCATTTTCCTGAAATATATACGAAGTAAATAAAAAAAAAACCAATAAGACAATGTAATATAAATTTTAGAGTAAGAGCTCTTACATGAGACTTGGAAGAATCTATTTGTACAACTTACCATCGAATCGAAATTGTGAGTTGATCAACCAAGGTGAGGAAGAGAATTTGTCGGAACCATAGTAGAGCCAACTAAAGCAGAGATTTTGATGTATGATAATAATAATTAGATTATTTGGAAAAGAAAAATCAACTTCATATTTTCTAAAAGAGCCTTGATTTTATATATGGTAAGGACGAGTTGTAACGACTAAGGATTTAAGTATCCATCGGCACGGTTCGTATCCACCGTGTCGTATCGTGCCAACAAGATACTGGCATGATACAACCCCTATGCCAATGATATAGCTAAAAACCATCTTTTCTTTAAATTACTAAGTAATTTTTTTAATAAAGTTTAAAAGATTTGATAAAGGTACATAATAATTAATTAAAAAAATTTATTGCTAAAGAAAATATATATTTCATGCCATTATGTGTCGGCATACATGTATTTTTTGTGACCAGCACTCATCGGCACTCTCGGCACACACCGTACCGTACCTTATCGGCAAGTTTTCGGCATGACCTTGTGCCATGACACTTAAATCCTTGGTAACGACCTGATCCGCTAGCAATAATTACTCGTTGGATTCAAACCAAGGATTTAAGTATCCATCGGCACAGGTCGTACCCACCGTGCCGTATCGTGCCAACAAGATACCGGCACGATACAGCCGCCGTGCCGATGGCACAGTTCAAAACCTTTTTTTCTTTAAATTACTAAGTAATTTTCTCAATAAAGTTTAAAATATTTGATAAAGATACATAATAAGCAATTAGAAAATTTTGTTGCTAAAGAAAATAGATATTTCATTACATTATGTGTTGGCACGCATATATTTTTTGTGACCGGCACTCATCGGCACGGCTTAGTACGCACCATGCCGGCAAGTTTTCGGCACGACCCCGTGCCACGGCACTTAAATCTTTGGTTCAAACTACCGACCCGAAATGCTTAAACCCAGTTGTTATTTATAGCATGTCTGGTCTTTTATATTCTCAATCATAACCCCTTTTCCATCTGATGTGACTATTAGGGCGTTACAGACTCCCCTCGTTTATGCCATGATGTCCTCATCAGGTCCAAACCTGATCACAGATGTAGATCAAAATTATCAGGCAATATGAGATTCTAGAGATAGCTCCTGCGGGTTCAAGAGGTGGCTCCCACCAACCCGTGGTGTAGCACTTTGCCCCGCATAGCACTTAGCTCTCACACTTTTGACTGGTATTCGTCTCTGATACCAATTGTAACAATCCGATCCGCTAGCAATAATAACTCGTTGAGACCAACCCAAAATACTTAAGCCTAGTTGTTATTAATAGCGTGTTTGGTCTCTTATATTTTCAATCAGAACCCTTTTTCCATCCGATGTGGGAGTACTGGGGCGTTACACGAGTAATAAGGATGGTTCTAATGTTAACTAAGGAGAGCTTGCGGGTATCATATAGTAAGAGTAATGGTATTCTTTTATTATGGAAGTTATCGGTATTAATTTAAGTTGTTGTAAACAATAGGTTGGAATATAACTGATATAGCGAGAAAATTTCAAATTTGCATATATAATATTTTTTTTCAAATTTCCACACAAGGCAGCTAATTAATATTATTTTAAGAGTTGAGCTACTATACTATTGGAAGCACTAACTTCTAACTTTTGGGCCCTTGGATTCATACTATTGCCACCACCTAGTAAACCCTAGGGATCCAAGGGCTCAAAAGTTGGAATTATATACTTCCAATAGTATAGTAGTCCCACACTTATTTTAATATAGTAGTCTTTTAAATTTTCATATATATATATATATATATATATATATATAGAGAGAGAGAGAGAGAGAGAGAGAGAGAGAGAGAGAGAGAGAGTAGAGCTTATATGCTTTCAAAAGTACAAGCTTATTCATGCTTGTGAATTTTTTACCATAAAATTTGTATTTTTTTTTTTTTGATTAAACAGGGATATACCCTATTTGAACACATGCGAAGCAACTAGGCTTCGAACCCAGGTCTTGGATAAAATTTGTATTGAGATTTGTGCAATTGTATTTTTTCTCTCCTTAATTGTTTTTACAATAATACGGATCCCAATACAAATCCTATGGTAAAAAAATCACAAGCATGGATGAGCTTGTACTTTTGAAAGTATATAGAGTAGAGCTTATATGCTTTCAAAAGCACAAGCCCAAATATGTTTGTGATTTTTTTACCATTGGATTTGAATCGTGATCCGTGCTATTGTACTTTCTTTTTCTCTCTCTTTAGTTGACTTTATAATAGCACAAATCTCAATACAAATTCTATGGTAAAAAATTCACAAGCATATTTGGCCTTGTGCTTTTAAAAGTATATAAGCTCTCTTTATATATATATATATATATATATATATATATATATATATATATATATATAACTAGGCTACTATACTATCGATAGCACCAAGCCATTGGTGCTATTAGGTTTTTAGCCTTTGGATTAAGAAATGTGTGGTTAGGATGATAGTGGTCCCTTAGGGTTTAGTGGGTGGTTGGGGGAATAGTATGATCTAATGGTTGGAAATGATTAAAAGGGTAGATCTAACAGCTAAAAACTTGGTAGCACCAAGTGCTTGGTGCTATCGATAGAATAGTAGTCGGACTCTCTCTCTCTCTCTCTCTCTCTCTCTCTCTCTCTCTCTCTCTCTCTATCTATATATATATATATATATATATATATATATATATATAATTAGGCTATTATACTATTAATAGCACCAAGTTATTGGTGCTATTAGGTTTTTAACCCTTAGATGAAGGAATGTGTGATTAGGATGAAAGTGGGCCTCTAGAATTTAGTGGGTGGTTGGGAAAATAGTATTATCTAAGGGGTGAAAATGATCAAAGGAGTAGATCTAACGGCGGGAAACTTGGTAGCACCAAGTGCTTGGTGCTATCGATAGAATAGTAACCGAACTCTCTTTCTCTCTCCCTTTCTCTCTTTATATATATATATATATATATATATATATATATATATATATATATATATATATAGAGCTAGGCTGGAATACTATTAACAGTACCAAGTCATTGGTGCTATTAAGTTTTTAATCCTTAGATTAAAAGATGTGTGGTTGAGATGATAGTGGGCCCGTTGGGTTTAATAGGTGGTTGGAGAAATAATAAAATTTAACGGGTGAAAATAATCAAAGGGGTGATAGAAAACTTGATAGCACCAATAACTTGGTACTATTAATAGTATAG
Source organism: Tillandsia fasciculata (assembly GCA_029168755.2). Lineage (NCBI taxonomy): Eukaryota > Viridiplantae > Streptophyta > Magnoliopsida > Poales > Bromeliaceae > Tillandsia > Tillandsia fasciculata. The sequence continues at coordinate 9,580,032 of CM054936.1, forward strand.
TAGCCGGACTATATATATATGAGTAGAGCTTATATGCTCTCAAAAGCACAAATGGTACCAATAACTTGGTACCATTTGGTACTATTAATCAAATGTGCTATTTACTTTTTCTTTCTCTCTCTTTAGTTGACTTTACAAAAACACAAATCCCAATGCAAATCCAATGGTAAAAAATTCACAAGCACATTTGTGCTTGTGCTTTTGAGAGTATATAAGCTCTACTATATATATATATATATATATATATAGTTGAGCTGGAATGCTATCAGTAGTAAACGGGCTCCGTTGCCACCCATTTGTTTTCGATGATGGTGCTTTCAAATCGATGAGTGCCACCGTTGAACATGATCTATGCCACTGGAAATATTTAAAAATCAAATTTCAAATCTTTTTGACATTATTGACCTAATGATCAAAGGGTTGCAAAATTTATAATTTTAATGGTAGATATGAGGTGTTTGCTCATTTATCGGTGTAAAGAAATCTGAATCAATTGAATTTTCGTTAGAAATTTTTTAAACTACTTAAAACAATATCTATACTCTCGATCTTGATTACAAGACTCCTATCATCACTTTTTGAAGGATATTCATTTTAGCCGTTCATTTTTGTACTTACTTGATGGACAAGAAAAAATATTTGAAAAAGCATGAAATTTAATTTCCAGATAGTTTAAATGGTTTAGATCATATTTAACGGTGCCGATCGTCGATTTGGAAGCTCCATCATCGAAAACAAATGGGTGGCAACGGAGTCCGTTTGCTACAGATAGTATTCTAGCTCAACTCTATATATATATGGCAATAAATGTAAATATGAAATAAATAATTGGCCAGCCAATAGTGCTTTAATTAGTTGTGACCATAATTGGAATCTTAGTGGAAGGTGCTAAAATGCTTGAAACGTTCTCCTCCAATTACAAAAGATAGTCAAATGTAACATCTGAAAAATATATGGGGCATATTAAAATCTTTGAGAAGTGTAGTTGTTGTATAACATTTATGGATGTGGCTATGTCATATGAAGATTTTTATCAAGGATTTAAGTGTCGTGGCATAGGGTCGTGCCGAAAACTTGCTGGCACGGTACGACACGATGTGTGCCGAGCGGTGCTGATGAGTGCCGGTCACAAAAAATACGTGTGCCAACACATAATGGCATGAAATATTTATTTTCTTTAGCAATAAATTTTTTTAATTACTTATGTATCTTTATCAAATCTTTTGAACTTTATTAAGAAAATTACTTAATAATTTAAATAAAAGAGGGTTTTCAGGTGTTCCATTGGCACGGGGGCTGTATCGTACCGGTATGTGATTGACACGATACGGCATGGTGGATACGGACCGTGCCAATGGATACTTAAATCCTTGATTTTTATATATATAGTGACAATTGATGAGCATCATTATTTTCAATTTATAACATATCAATATATGAACTAATTAACTGCCAATTGAGTATATTGCTAGTTAAATCTGGTTTAAATAAAATTTTCATTTTTGTCCTTTTAGGTAGTTATTGATGAAACTTTTCATATTTTAGATGGATATGAGATGAGTTCTAGGTGGTGCATGTTGCATAGATAACCAAGTTAAATTCAAGTTAACAGCTAGAGAAAACTATCTTGTAGAATCTTGCCTATTCAAATTTCCTTTGAAATTGAGATTCCTAGGGATCGAATAGTAAATCTACAATGGGTTTTGGGGGGTTCCAACCATGAGAGGGTAATATATTTTATGAACATGTGAAGCAAAGTCAGTTTTCCAGGCTATCCTCTTATCTTCTTTTTTTCCTTTTGTGCTTTTCTTACTTTTCTCTCTTCTCCGTCTTTGTTTTCTCTAATCTTTTAGAGTTTTAAAATTCCTACAGAAAAATTGCAGCAAAAGAGGAAAAAATTTCTAGTTATGTCTTACAGTAAAGAGAACTTAAAATGCTAGTTAAAAAATAAAACGATAAGGATAAAAGGTTTGGATGGAGACTTACGCTAGTCCATGTTTTCCTAGATCCATTGTCCATAAGCATACTGATTAGATTTGTGTTGGGAGATAATGGATTCATTTCACTACATGATAAAATTTTGTAATTCCTTATCTCAATTCTGCAAGAATAGTATCCTTATTGTAAATTGGAGCTCCGGAGATCTCAAAACCTTCAAGGGAAGAATAAGAACCAAACAAGAGTGAAAAAAAAAAACCAACAAAAAATTCCACCAAAGAGATGGAAAAAAGGATATTTTTTATCTTCTCACTTTCCTTAGTCCTTGCACCGGTGGTGAGATCTTGACATATCAAGGTTCTTGTTTTATCAGAGTAATTTTTCTTCTCTAACTATTCTGTATACAAATAATGAGCAATTAGTTATTCGTAGCATCAATCATCTGCTCGAACAATGTGCTCTGCTTTCTGAAGATTCAGCTTGTTCTTTCCAGCCAAAACATCTAGTGTATTATCATTACTGTCAAAAATCTCAGTTTTATCCTCTTTCTACTTATTATTTAATAGACAATGAATGCTCTATTCCTTACTACGGTGATATGAAGTTCTTTGCATTCTAATTGCTAACTTTATAGAAGTTGGTGTCTATTTGTACTCTAGCTAGGTTATTGATCTTGCAAGATTGAAATTCAATTGATCCCTTTAGCACCTCCTGCATAAATTGTTATTCATGTTTCCTATGCATTTGGTTTCTTGTAGCAGGACACTTCTGAAAGAAAGAACCGGCGACGGCATGTTGGGTAAATAGTTTGCATCATTTAGACTTTCCGAGAAATGGTTTAACACTTGTCTTCAGCAGTGCATGAATTTACCCGGTCTTCGTGTTGTGATGCAGTGCAAAAACAAGGAGTTGCAATGTTGACATTCTCCTCCACCACATGTTAAGTACTGAGCTGAGCGAAACCCAAAGCCGTAAAGCATAGTGTCTCTCTTTCTCATGGTAATAAGGTTGCATCTTTCTTGTTTCTTTGAAATCCGTACTCAAACCTAGTCAATTACACATTGTTTGATTTTGCCTATCATTGATTATTATTCTCTTTCTCTGATATTAATCACTAGGCAATGCTTCAATTTGTTTGTCATGCTTGTTTTCCCATGTTTTCCTGCTTATTGGAGTAATGATGGTGTTAGTTGATAAGATAACAAGCCAAGGGATTAGTATGGTTATTGATGAGTTGATAAGAGATTAATGTTTATTTTGTGGGAGTGGCGTTGACTACTAATAAAGTGGACGAAAGAAAAGGTAGACTATATCATGCATACCGATCAGCATTACGGAACAGCTGTGCCCATGTTGCCTGCAAATAAACGGACACGATTATGAGTGGGTTAGGGTGACACTAATTCATCTTTTTCTAACCCAACGTCCTTACATAGAGGTGTATCTAGAGTTGTATCACAGATGGCGGTATTTATTCTATATCATTATATTTTCATTATTTTCGTGTTAGTATATATTTTAATTTAATCCAACTACCTAGGCCATACCCTGGTTTGCCTTTTCAAAAAATGTGTTAAATTGTATTGGCACGTGGGGGATCCAGCAAGCACGTTATGAGACAGGACAGTGCTTATATGGCTTGGTGACGTCTACTACTAGTCTGTTCGCGGTGCATATCATGGCGCCCAGTCATGGTCACATTATGTGGCAAACATTCCCTTCTATAAGGACGTTTATCATGTGCTACGAAGATGGAACCTTTCCAGTTTCGTATAGAGTAAGAGGTAGTGTGATATGTTTGCACTATTTTGTTCTACAGGAACCAGTTGCCAAAAGAGAGGATGAAGATTACTTTGAGCAGACGTAGGGGAGGTAACTTTCCCATTGTTTGTGGTTTGCCTTTATTCATACGATCTTGAGATGCAAGAAGGAAAATTAGTGTTGGAAGTCCCCTAATTGTGATATTGATTAAACAGGAACTTGGAATCAACTGGTGGTTGGTCCTTAATGAAATCGTAGCATGGAACATCTTTCATTTGCTGTTTTTCAGAAACTTTATTGTATTTGAAGATTATGTGTTTATGTGGGCCCCTTTTGTAGTCCAGTTGTGCCAAGAAGCTGAATTGGTATGAAACAATTTGTACATGCTTGGATGTATCCAAAATGGCACCAATGTACCAATATAATTTTATTTTCTTGGATTGGTTGATTCAAAGTCATGCTTCCTTAGAGAACGATTGTTTAACTTTGCATTCCAACAATGAGCATCTTTTTTACTATATGTTGTCCGTTAGAATTTTTTTCGGTACATAAATTTTGAACATACAAGAAAATTGAATAAGAAATTTCACCTTTAAACTACTTTTAAATTGTATATTTAAATATTAGTGGAGTTAACTTCTTTATTTTTCATAATTTGTTAGATTGTCGTCGAAGTCTAGCTTTTCTGCACAAAGGTGCTTGTTCTCAATGCCGAACTTGCACTTTACACAGCCTCATGAGCCTGGATGCACAATATAGGGACTTTCGTGAGCCTGGATCAGCACCACGTTGGAAAAACGTTCAGAAAGCGGTAAATTGTTTACTGTCTTCTTAAAGACTGAATCAATCATAACTCTATAAAGGCTGTGAATCGTTCACCAATTTTTAAAGACGGTGAACGATTTACCGTCTTTAAGATAAAGAAGAAGGCGGTGAACGATTCACCGCCTTTCACTTCTCTTAAAGATCGTAAATCGTTCACCGCCTTAAAGACATAGAAGAAGGCGATGAATCGTTCACCGTCTTTAAGACCAAGAGAAAGGCGGTGAACGATTCACCGCATTTAACTTAAAAAGCTAAAGGCGGTGAACGATTCACCGCCTTTTTTACTATTATATCACCTCTCTTCACCCCGCACCGCACAGTCCTCTCTTACTCTCCACAGTCGCCGCCCTCGCCGTAGCCGTCGCCGTCGCCGAAGGCCATTGACCCCAACCCGCCCCCCTCTCTCTCTCTTTCTCTCTCTCTCTCTCTCTCTCTCTCTCTCTCTCTCTCGCTTTCTTTCCTCTCTCATTGTCTCTCACTGTCTCTCTCGTCGTCGGCGTCGCCTCGCCCTCGCCGTCGTCGAAGCCTATTGACCCCAAGCCTTTCCCTTTCTCTCTCTCTCACTGAGAGGTCTCTCTCTCTCTCTCTCTCTCTCTCTCTCTCTCTCTCTCTCTCTCTCTCACCCACCTACTGTCTTTTTTTTCTCTTTCACTGTCTCTCTTTTTCTTTCCTCCCTCATCCCTGATCCCTGAAACTTTTGCCGTCCCCGTCTCCCGTCTACCGTCCGTTGTTGTTGTCGCCGTCCTCCCTCTTCGTTGTCGCCCTCACACGTACATGTATCTCTCAGAGTGTTTTTTCATATGAGGGCGAAGATATTATTCAAACTGAGAGCATTCTCAAATTTCACAAACCGAGAGCACATGACAATTGTATATATGAGAGCGAAGATGGACCCACCGTGACTTGATATTTCGGTTCATCTTCGCAGATTTGCGAGACCTTGGAGTAAATTTTTTTCTTCTGCATTATCTTTTTCCCATTATTATTCATGAGTTAACTAATTTATATTATTTTATGGAATAGTAATTGTAGTATAAATATCTTATTTAGAAATATATTTTATTGTAGTTAAAATGGTTAATCGTCGCATGTCACTAATTGTTCATTGGGATAGATAGTTAGTTATGGATGAGAATGGTCCAAAATATGTTGACGGTCGAAAAAAAATAATCACGATTCTTTTCAATTCTACATGTAATAATTTCGAGACGAGAATGCAGCGTTTAGCAAATTGTACAAGAGAAAAATTTCGTTTAAAATTCATAATTTGTTGCCTCACGGTCGCTAATGAATATGTAGCTCAAGAAATAGTAGATGATGAATCATTGGGGAGAATGATTGAGTTATTTGAATATTATGGTTGTGTGACGGTATTTATTGAGAAAAATTTACATTCGTCAGAAAATTTTGAATCGCAAGGTTATTATACGAGAATGCTTCACAACTATATTGATGTGGGTTTATCCGACCATTTAATGGGTGATCAAAATATTGGTAGCGATGGTGGTGTGAGAATGAGGAGATTAGTAAAATTTTAATAATTTGGTGAATATTTGGCTTATTTTTTAATTTTTTTGGTAAGAGTTGATAATTATATATATTGCAGGGAAAGTGAATATTTGTCTGTTAAGACTATTGTTTCTTACTCGGTTAGTAGTGTGCCACCTATGATCACATGTGTGCCACCTATAACCACCTATTCGCAACCCACGACCTCACGTGGACTGTCACGCCCCGAGGTCGAAACTGCGACCCGGGCCTGCCAACAGATCCGCCGCCCATGCGAAAAACCCCGTATAGACGAAGCGTCTAACCTACAAAAAGAATGATACTATAGCTATACAGATATTAGGGCTGAAAAGTAAACTACTGAAAGACTAAAATCCAATCACTGTACAACTAGAAATAAAGATACAATATCCATCTCCCAAATACGATCAAATATAATATCCTTAGAATACAATAACCAAAACTAAACAGGGAGGTAAACCCAATAATATATCAGTGTACAGGCTCTCAGTACAAGTCAGATCCTCATAATACAAATATCTCTCGAAAGTAAAAACAAATAAACCAACTACTGACTGTACTAATAGATCTCCAATGAAGGGGTACCGTTACTGCTACTCTCCAAAGACAGGTAGGGATCTAGCTCGCGACTCCCTCGCCTCGATCAGCAACAAAAGGATCAGCAACTAGAAGTGGGTCCCTGGGAAAAAATCATCACGACGGGTGTGAGAACTACATCCCACAGTAGTTCTCAGTGGGTACCGCTAACAAGCCCGACGGTCTGCCCACTAAGTCTACTAGAGACATAAAGTAACAAATGCAGTACTGAAAGAAAAAGAGCTGGAAAATAACTCTACAGCTACTATGCCTCTATCTAAATGCTCAAAAAGTGGAACAGATGGAAACATGATACATCTACTAACTCTCAAATATAATCACCCAATCTACACTGATTGCCACATGGTGTCCAGTCAAACCTGCGCCCAACTACTGCCGCACATCCACAAGAGGACAGGTCTACCGTAGGGCGTCCGTGACTGCCAAAACTGGCCCAGCCAGAGGGACTGCGTCGACAAGTCGCGATAGCAAAGTAACAGGCCCAACTCCGGAGTGGCATTCGAGGGGCGCGACCCCACCAAGGAAAGTATCCGCGCATCTCTGTCGAGCACAATATGGCTCATGCAAGCTATAGTCCAAATCCACGATCAACAAGATCGACAGTAACTAACATCTCCTCTCTAATCTCACTAACAGGAAACACTCGAACAGTCAGGACCGCTGTCGACCCAACGACTCCCTGAAAAGAACATCAACTCGACATGCAAATTCACTGGCTGGGTATACTACACAGCCAACAACAATGAAGGGTCCAAGAACCCCGAAAGACTAGAACCTGCAACCCAAATCAAACAAGAACATGCTCTAGGCATAGCCCCTCGTTGTTCCCGACCCAGAGAAAAAAAGACAGCCCTTAGAACCCAGACCACTTGAATCCTCTCGAGTGGGAAAGTTTACAGAAAAAATGTGACATTTATTACTGAAAATTATTTTTCACTCAAACCCACGCGGGCTGAGGACTAAAAGTAGTTTCTATTTGTAAAACCATCTTGATTTGAGGAAAACCCATTTTTAATGATTTTTAATTTTTTCAGAAAAAATAGTTAGAAAACAAGTTTTTATACCCAAACCCCAAAGGGCTAATGCCTTCGTCCAATCAAACAAGATAATACTCCGGCGACCCTTCGATGTTTGAAAGAAAAAACATTGGTTGACTAAAATCATGTGTGTGTCCAAAAAGGTTCTGGGTTCAAGGTCCTGCTAAGACTGGTATACTACTGCCACTAAAACTGTCACGCCCCGGCGTCGAAACTGCGACTCGGGCTCGCCAATAGATCCGCCGCCCATACGGACACCCCATATAGACGAAGCGACTAACCTGCAAAAAGAATCAACTACAGCTAAACAGATATCAGAGCTGAAAGTAAAACTACTGAAAACTGAAATCCAATCACTGTACAACTGAAAATAATAAAATATCCATCTCCTCAATACGATCGTATAAAAAGTCCTCTGATACAAATACCCAAAAGGGAGATATCTCTAATAAATAAATCACTGTACAAGCTGTCAATACAAAAATATCCTCACTACAACAGTCTCTCAAACTGTAAAATAAAGTACAACTCTATACCTCACAACAAAGGTCTCTCAACAGAGGAAAAAGATGTAAACTAATCTACTGAAGCTCTCCTCTGAAGGGGGTACCGCTACACTCCAACGACGGGTAGGGAACTAGCTCGCGACTCCCTCGCAACCGGTTAGAAGGATCAGCAGCTGGAGCACAGGAACAGGAGTAGAAGTCCCTGGGGAAAAAGACACCACAACGGGTGTGAGAACTACTTCCCACAGTAGTTCTCAGTGGGTGCCGTCAACAAGCCCAACGGTCTGCCCACCAAGTCTACTAGAGGCATACAGTAACAAGGTAATACGGAAAGAAAAGAGCTGGAAAAGAATAACTCTATAGCTACTATGCCTCTATCTACTATGCTCAATAGGAAAAGAATACAGATAATGGTATGTATCTACTCACTACTGACAATGTGTCATAAGTACTATGCTCAAAGGAAAACTCAACTAAGACACATGATATCCGAACTCTCTCACATAACACCCAATCTCAATGACTGTCCCACTTTGGACCAGTCAACAAACCTGCGCTCATCTACTGCCGCACATCCCGAAGGAACGGACTTACGTAGGGTGTCCCTCAAGGACTATCTCAATCTCAAGCGAACTCTAGTGTATCAACTAGTCGCATCATCGCAGCCTCGTCAGGCTCGGTATCATCATCGCACCCGGGGCGTAGCTCGAGGGGAGCGACCCCAACGAACTCAAGTGTCTCAAGTATCTCATAACTGGCATAAAAGGCCAGGCTCAGCATGCTATAATCCACGATCAAACAGATCGGTATCTCAAAGCTCGAAGCACAACTCAGTCGGAAAAGAACCTCGACTCAAATATGAAAAGCCTAAACACTCTCACGGCTATGTCGGAAAACCCTCAACGACTCAACTCACTACACTAACTCACTAAAAGAAAGTACCACACAGTTGGGGCCGCCGTCACTCCAAACGGCTCCCACAACAGAACACCAACCACATCGATAACTCAGGAAGGGCCGGCACCATAAGGGTTTGGAAAACCCGATAGGTCGGTGCTAAGAACCCTATCAAACAAGAACAGACTCTAGGCTCCGCCTATCGAAGTTCCCGGCCCCCTTATAGTTCGGGAACACGACAACCTCGATACAACACGTAGAAGATATCAACTAGGGCCCGAAAGTTCCGGGAGACCGACACCTACAACCCTATCAAACAAGAACAGGTTCCAGGCTCAACCCCTGGGGCTTTCGTCCCGACAAAAGAATGGTCCCTAGAACCCAAACCACTCGAATCCTTACGAGTGGGAAAATTTACAGGAAAAGGGGTGACATTTGTTACTGAAAATCATTTTCACTCGACCCACGCGGGTGAGGACTAAAAGTAGTTCTCTTTCTGAAAAACCATCTTAATTTGAGGAGAAACCCATTTTAATGATTTTTAGTTCTTTTTAGGAAAAATAGTTATAAAACAAGTGTTTACCCAAACCCCAAAGGGCTGATGCCTTTGTCCAATCAAACAAGAACAGACTTCAGCGGCCCTTCGATGCTTGGAAGGAAACATCGATAGACTAAAATCATGTGTATGTCAAAAAGGTTCTGGGTTCTAGGTCCAGCTAACACAAGCACACAACTGCCACTAACATAGTGGCGACAGCACAACAGGGATAGAAGACCTCCCGGGACTGCCGTTTATCCAAACGGCTCCCGGCACAGAAAAGCGACCCACTACATCTACCAGACTCCACTCTGCTCCCAAGCACGAGTGCAAATGCATCCCACACTAAAAGAAAGTCCCGATCTCTCGACCCACTACCCGGGCGAGGATAACACTATGTCCAGGAATAGAAAAAAAACAGTGTGGGTGTCTAAACATAAATAACTCTAGCCCAAGTGAGGGTTTTCTACTGGTCTGGTTACACATACAATATATGACGGGGGTGCTAGGTCAAGTTCCAAGATAACTATATTAACAAATGATAAAAAGAATAACAATTCCTACAATCTGGCATGCTACACAAGAAAATAAACTATCATGCATAGTCCTACATCAGTAGAATTACTGTACAGTCCATAAAACTTGGAGATAAGGCCACCCACCTCGATTTGCCACCAATTGCTCGTAGACACTTGCAATTGGCCTCCACGCGATCCGCACGCAAAACGATGCCCGCTGCCGAAGTCCGCACGCAAAACGGAGCACGTCGCCAGAGTCTGCACGCAAAACGAAGCACGATGCCGAAGTCCGCACGCAAAACGAAGTCCGCACGCAAAATGGTGCACGGTGCCGGAATCCGCACGCAAAACGGAGTCCGCACGCAAAACGGTGCACGGTGCCGAAATCCGCACGCAAAACGATGCACGGTGCCGGAATCCGCACGCAAAATGGAGTTCGCACGCAAAACGGTGCATGGTGCCGAAATCCGCACGCAAAACAGTGCACGGTGCCGGAATCCCCACGCAAAACGGAGTCCGCACACAAAACGGAGCACGCCGTCGGGGTCCGCACGCAAAACGGTGCAGTAAAAACACGGTCCCTAACACATATAAGTACAAGGGGTTAATTCACTGTCCAAAAGAACGCCCCAAAACTGTGCCAAAAACACCGTAAAAACAAAGTGCGGGACCCACCTCGACTGCGCCGCGCCGCCCAACCGCTCTAGTGGAACCCTTCGCACGCTCCGCGAGGTCCACGACGCATCGCCGCACCCCACAAAATCCCTTCCTCGCTCCCTCCCTCGCTCTGTTGGAGAAGAAAGAAAAGAAAATGGAGGAGAAATGGTGTGCGGGGAAGAAAGAAGAAGAAAAAGAGGAGAAGAAGAAGAAAAAGAGAGAGGAGTGGCTCCATAAACCCGGTCCACGGGCCCTCCAACGAGGGCCCGCCGGCTGGCGGTCCACAGCACAGGGGCGCGTGCACCCGGTCCACGCGCGCGCCCCCAGCGCCACGCGGTCGTGCCCCTGCGCGCCACGCGGGCGCGGCAAGGCGCGCGCCACACTGGCGCGTTACACCCGCGCCCCAGGCGCGGGACACGCGCGCGCCACACGGGCGCGCGCCCCCGCGCCCACGCGGGCGCCAACAGGGGCCCGCCACATGGCGGCCCCCGCGCGACCTGCGCCGAAGGCGCGTTTCCCAGCGCGCCTAGCGCCCCTGCCGCGCTCCTTGAGCCACGTGCCGCGCCGCCTCGGGAATTCGTGCAGTGTCGCCTCGAAAAATGCGCACGTCAACCGAGTTCCAAAACAAACAAGTAAATAGTCCATTCTCAACGATTTCGCGCGCTGAATCCAAAAACGATGTCCGTTTATCCAAATTCTCATCCGAAAATTTGCCGAATGCCCCCGGATAGCCCACTTGATCCGATTTCTGCGCCGGGTCCAATTCTGAAGTCCGATTTACCAAATTCCAACTCTAAAAATTCCCGAAGGCAACCGGAGAGGTAATCTTTTATCCAAACATCGCCCGGAGTCCAAATTTGACATCTACGTCGCGCGAAACCACCTTTAAACACTCGACGGGTCCTCCAATTTTCCACGGGATCTCCTTTTAAGCCCAAAGTCCAACACTTGTGTCCAAATTGCCCGCAAACACCATCGACACACCATGCAGGCCTCCAGTGATGCAACTAAATCCCAAATTGCATCACAAATCTATTTCTCAGGCCCGACACGCGCACAAACACTCCCAACGGCCACTAAAAGCTGCCCAACAACCAGCAGACCCTACGCGGGCGGGGGATTCCGGGACCTCACAAAAACTGTGGCAACATATAAACAGAGAAACAAGACATCCGGGACTACCGTTCACCCAAACGGCTCTCACCACAGATAAAAGACCAGCTATATCTACCAGACTCCACTCCGCTCCCAAGCACGAGTGTAACATGCATCCCACACTAACAATAAATCCCGACCACTCGGCCCACTACTCGGGCGAGGAGAAACCCTAAGTCCAGGAATAGAGTATAACATGTGGATGTCTAAAGCATAAATAAACCTAGCCCAAGTGCGAGTTTTCTACTAGTCTGGTTACACATGCAACATATGACAGGGTGCTAGGTCAAGTTCCAATGATAGCAATTAGTTTAACTAAAGCAGGATCAGGGAACAATAACCAACAGGATATCAATAATAACACAGGAAAGATGACATCTCTCTCTCTCTTTAACATGCATTCTAATCTATCTCATAACATGCATGTTCCCTATATAATAGAATTAGTAGATAGTCCATTAATTTTGGAGGCGAAGGAACCCACCTGAAGCGCGCGTTAAACCAAGATCCAAATAAGCTGAAAGTGCACGGGGATAAATCCTCAGATTCCTACGATTCCAACGGGCCTAAAAACACCCAAAAACTCCTCCTGGGTACAAAGATATAGCCCAAACATTACAAACAACACGATTAATCCAAGTACAGAATCTGCTGAAATTTCAGTCCCAAAGATGTGAAATTTTCACCTGTAAGATAAACTCCAAAAATTCCAATAAAAATACGACGGCGATCCTCGTGAAGCGTAGATGTCAATCGAGTCCTTAAACGTCGAATTTTGATAACCGAGTGCTGAGATAAAAATCCGATAAGGTCCTACTATCCAAGAAGATCCACCAGCAACAAAGGGGGTTAAAAATGTACCAGAAACCCCCAATAAAAGCTCAAATATGTGGAGAGTGGAAATACAAAAATCGTAGATCTACCTCTCGTGAATTCGACGCCACGAAAATCGTCCAAAAATACTGTCGGAGTGGCTCTGTGGACCTCGCGGACCGAAATGCGACGATAACGGGCCTCCGATGAAAGAACGTCGCTCTGTGCTACGATGCCGAAGTTGTCGATGCCGCGGCCTCCAAAAATTCCGAGCTTCCTGCACAAAATCCAGCGCAGGAAGATGATCAAGTTTGCAATAGGGCCCATTCGCATTTGGGCTCGGGAAAAGGCCCAAAATCGAAGAGCAAATGGCCTATTTATAGGCCTTTCCCAAAAAAAAAAATCCCAAATGTGCTTTTGGGCCCAAAACCGGGCGCCCGCAAGGTTTAGGGCGGGTATATTGTTGGGCTGGCCCAACACTGTGCGGACCCGAATCGCAGAGGAGCCGCCATGTGTCCCCTCCACGTCCCGCGCGCACGCCGCACGCGCGCCTGCCAATCGCGGCGCGCCGCGTGGCCGCGTGGACCATGGGCCGCGGTTAACGGCGCCCCAGCCGGGTCGATGCGCCCGCCAACAAGCGGGCGCCACGTGGCTTGGCCGGGTCCACGGTGCGCCGTGCCTGGTGCGCTGTCGCGCGTGCGTTGACCCACCAACCAACGCGCGACACGTGGCACATCCAACGTTGGTTGGTCCCGGTGCACGCCAAAACTCGTGGACCGCGCTCCCCGCCGCCGTGCACACGCCTGCCCGGGCTCCCACCGCTGCCCGCCGCCACTGGCACTGCCCTTGTCACGCCCCGGCGTCGAAACTGCTACCCGGGCTCGCCAATAGATCCGCCGCCCATACGGGAAGCCCCGTAAAGACGAAGCAACTAACCTGCAAAAAATCATCTACACTAAACAAATATCAGAGTTGAAAAGTAAATGCTGAAATAAAATAAATACAACTCCAAGTCCTCACCCAAAAAATAATAGTCTCTCAGCAATAAAAGAAAAGTACAACTCTATACCTCACTACAAAGGTCTCTTAACATAACACGCTCAAAATATAAAAAGTGGGTACATCTGCTCTCTCTGGAAGACGACTGGTAGGGATCTATCTCGCGACTTCCTCAACAGGGGCAACAGGAACAGGAGTAGAAGTCCCTGGGGAAAAAAGACAGCACGACGGGTGTGAGAACTATATCCCACAGTAGTTCTCAGTGGGTGCCGCCAACAAGCCCGACGGTCTACCCATTAAGTCTACTAGAGGCATGAAGTAACAAATGAAATACTGAAGGAAAGAGCTGGAAAAGAATAACTCTACAGCTACTATACCTCTATCTAGATGCTCAAAAAGTGGAACAGATGAAAACATGGTGCATCTACTATCCCTCAACTCATATCACCAAATCTACCTGACTGCCTCCTCGGGTCCAGTCAAACCTGCGCCTACCTACTGCCGTTACATCCACGTAGGACCGGACTGACGTAGGGCGTCCGTGACTGCCAAAACTGGCCCGGCCAGAGGGACTGCGTCCGTGACTGCTAAAACTGGCCCAGCCAGAGGGATAGCGTGGACAAGTCGCGATACCAAAGTAACAGATCCACCGTGGACGTGGCACTCGAGGGGCGCGACCCCATCGAGGAAAAAGGTATCCGCGCACTCTGTCGAGCTCAATGTGGCACTGCAGGCTATAGTCAAAATCCATGCTCACTCTCAGAACGGAAAGACTCAGGATCCTCAAACATCTCGCACAACGGTCGGAGCACTCTCGACGACTCAGCTGATCAGCTCTCTCGAATCACAAGACAGTAGCAAACTCCACCAACTCAAAGCACAAAACACACTGGCTGGAGATACTCCACAGCCGGGATCGACCCACAACTCAGGGCTAACAAAACTGGACGGACAACACTCGACGGCCCGGGACCACCGTCTACTCAACGGCTCCCACGACAGAACATCAAACTCACAGATAACACAAGAAAGACCGACACCATAAGGGTTTGGAAAACCCGATAGGTCGGTGCTTAGAACCCTATCAAACAAGAACAGACTCTAGGCTCCGTCCATCGAAGTTTCCGACCTCCTTACAGTTCGGGAACACGACAACCTCGGTACAACACGCAGAAGACACCAACCAGGGCCCGAAAGTTCTGGGAGACCAACAACCTACAACCCTATTAACAAGAACATGTTCCATGCTCGGCCCCCGTGGCTTTCGTCCCGACAAAGGAACGGCCCCTAGAACCCAGATCACCCAAACTCTCTCGGGTGAGAAAGTTGTAATAAGAAGGTGTGACAGTTATTACTGAAAACTATTTTTATCTGAGAAACCCAATTTAATATATTTTAGTTCTTTTAAAAAAATCCGTTTAAATAAGTTTTATTTTTCAAACTCCGAAGGGCTATTGCCTTCACCCAAATCAAACAAGAATAGGCTTCGGCGGCCCTTCGATGCTTGGAAGAAAACCTTGGTTGACTAAAATCATGTATATGTCAAAAAGGTTCTTGGTTCAAGGTCCTGCTAACACTGGTATTCTACTGCCACTAACACAATGCAACAAATAAAACAACATTCCGGGACCACCGTTCACCCAAACGGCTCCCGACACAGATAAACGACCAACTACATCTACCAGACTCCACTCTGCTCCGAAGCACGAGTGTAACATGCATCCCACACTAAAAGGAAAACAGACCACTCGGCCCACTACCCGGGCGAGGATAACACTATGTCTAGGAATAAGGTACAATGTGTGGATGTCTAAACATAAATAACCCTAGCCCAAGTGAGGGTTTTCTACTGGTCTGGTCACACATGCAACATATGACGGGGGTGCTAGGTCAAGTTCCAAGATAACTATAATTTAACAGATGGTAGAAAGCAAGGAGATCACAAGATCATCAGATAGAACAAGGAATAGCAATTCCTACATTCTAGCATGCTACACAAGAAATTCACTATCATGCATAGTCCTACTATAGCAGATTTAATGTCCAGTCCATCAATCTTGGAGACAAGGCCACCCACCTGAGAGTGCTAACTGTCCAAAGTTCGACAGCTAAAAAGTACCAAGAGCAACAACCTCCACTAATCCACAGTCCCTAAGGTCCAAAGACACTGAACAACTCCTCCTGGTACAAACAAAAGGTCCAAGATTACACTTTATTCCACCAAAAACCCAAGTACAAACAAAATTGCTGGAACAGTCCCAAAGATGCGCATTTTTCACCTATAAACAATGCTCCAAAAAATTTAATAAAAATACGACGGCGATCCTCGCGAAGTGTAGATGTCAATAGAGTCCTGAAACGTTGAATTCCGTTGCCCAGATGCAGAGATAAAAATCCGACAAGGTGTTGCTGTCCAAAAACTCCACCAGCAGAAAAGGGGGTTAAAAACGTACCAGAAACCCCAATAAAAGCTCAAATTCGAGAAAAGTGGACAATACAAAAATCGTAGATCTACCTCTCATGAATCCAACGCCGTAGAAATCGTCCAAAAATACTATTGGAGTAGCTCTGTGGACCTCTCAGACCAAAATGCGACGATAACGGGCCTCCGATGAAAGAACGCCGCTCTGTGCTACGATGCCGAAGTCGTCGATGCCGCGGCTTCCAAAAATTTCGGGCCTCCTCCAAAAGATGCGCAATAAGAAGAGCTCCAACTTTGCTGAAGGGTCCAAAGGCAGAGGAGCTCGAGAAAAGCCTCTCACACAAAGTGAAGGAGGGTATAAATAGGCTCAACTCGAAAAAATCCCGAAATTGGGCTTTTTGGGCCCAATTCTGGGCGCCCGGGACAATCGGGCGGCTATAGTGTTGGGCTCGCCACGCGTCCGCCAACACTCCCCGCGCCCGGTGCACGCGCGCCCGCCACTCGCGGAGTGCCGCGTGGCCCGACGGCACGGCGTGGGGCGGCTGCACCCGGCCAACCGCGGGGCGCCACGTTGCGCCCCCACGTCGCCCTGACACCCCCGCCGCCGGCACCTCTCCGGCCGCCGGAACAGTGCCACCAAACCTCGAAATCTGTGTTTTCTCCTCCGGGCTCCGAAAAATACAAGTAAATAGTCCATCTTCATCATTTTTGCGCGCTGAATCCAAATTCGATGTCCGTTTGGCCCAATTCCACTTCTAAAATTTTTCGAAGGCCTCCGGTGATGCAAACTTACTCCCAAATTACACCATAAATTCATTTCTTGCGCCCGACATGCGCACAAACACTCCCAGAAGCCACTAATCCATTAATAAACCCTTAAGCGGGGATTCGGGTCCTCACTGTTGGGTTATGTCTAATATGGATCTAAATAGGGGAAAAAATACCTAGAAGGGGGTGAATAGGTGTAAATAATAAACACTCAAAAATCTTTGCGTAATAAAACCCAGTGCGGAAAAATAAATAACACGCAGAGATTTTACGTGGAAAAACTCCAAAAACAGGAGTAAAAAATCACGGGACCGATAACACGGTGAAATCCACTAGAATTATAACACGTACAAAGGTGATGTAACGCACTCACTCACGACTCAACCTTTTTCCATACGCTCCTAGTAGATCTTCTCCGCTCGCTCCGCAACGCGCCTCGAATCCATGATTTGCGTCCAACGCCGAATCCACGACGTCCAATGTCGAATCAACGACGTCTGACCGAATCCACGGTCTCCACTAAGTAGCACGTCTCGAATCCACGAATGTACCTCGCTCCGAATCCACGAGAGCGGTAGCACCTTGAATCCACAAGGCCACGCGAGTCCACGCGCCGATTTTGGAGAAAATCGTTGTTTTGTTGGTGGTGGTGATCCACCGAATACTTAGATCAAAGATAGATCGGAAATACCATCTAAGTATTCATTAATTTGATTCTGCTCAAAATCTGAGTTTGAAATTCTAGAATCAAATTAATTAATATAGATGAAGAAATATAGAATTAAATCTAATTATTTCCTTTCTTCTCTATATGTGGATTTTTCTCTTTTTCGGATTTTTTGGATTATCCTGGATTACCCTAAAAGATGAATCGTAGGGTTTGTTTATAGGTTAGAAACCATTGGAAGAGGATAAGAATAAAAAACTAACCTTATCTGGAAGTTTTCAGGTCGACGGTCCGGACTGGAATAATGTGATCCGGACTGTCGTCGTTAAACAAAATTTTTCCAGAAAAACCACATTCGGGGTCTGGACTGAAGAACCACGGTCCGGACTGTTCATGCAGTTTCTGCAAAATCCACGTTCGGGGTCCGAACTGAAGCAGATGTGTTTCGGACTGGATTTGCGCATGAACTACCCTATGTTCGGGGTCCGAACTATAGTACCCTGATTGTAGTGACCCGACCCTTAGGGGTATTTTTGAACTCACATGTAAGCTACTTGAGCCTTTAGGTGAAATAAAATTATTTAATTTGTAAAAAGTCGGTCGGTGTGTGGTGCTGGTATTTTTCTGCGATAGAGCGCGGAAAACGATGACCGACGGTGCGATCGGATTCGAAATCCGATGTCGGGATCTCCCGGAACGGGATCCTTAGTGATGCGGTGATTAGTCACGCATCGGAATCCGTGCAAAATATCTTGCACCCGTTAGAGATAAGGTGGATTATCTCAAAGGGGGATGATTAATTAATTAATCAATTATCCGATAAGGGGAGTTCGGATTCTCTTACGAATTAATTAAAGGATTTAAATTGGTGGGATTTTATCTCGTGGATTGGATAAGAGATAAAATCCGGATATTTAAATTGGGGATTTATTTCCCCAAGATTATTTAATAAAGGTGATTAAATAATCGGTGACCAGGATTTAAAACTTAAGATTTAAATATCCGGTAATTTGAATCCAATTGGGAATTGATTTCCCATGATTATTTAATAAAGGTGATTAAATAATCGGTGGTCAGGATTTAAAGGTGAGGAAATATCCCGTCAGTCGGATATTTACTTGAGAAATAGAAACGGGGAATTTCGGGTTTTTCCTACGCACGTAAATAAAGAGGAAATAAATCAAATGATCAAATATGAGGGATCGACGGTAAGGATTAATTAATTAAGGAACTAATTAATTAAGGTCAAATATCCGAGGAGGATTTTGACGGTGTTATGTGTGAAATTAGATAAAAAGGGGATAAATAAATAACAGAGTTTATTTATTCCCCCGTTACCAACGAAACCCTAATTTAGAAATACCGCCTCTCAAATCGCCTCTTTCGTGCGTACCGAAAACCCCAACCGGTGAGGAGAGAAAAAGAAAAGAGACGGAACCCTAACCGAAGAAAGGAGAAGGGAAAAGAAAGGAACCCGATTGCTCCGGACATCGATCGAAGGCAAAAGTGAGACCGGGCGACCTTCCCGACAATCTTCGGTAAGCAAAATAATTTTTAGAATTTTTTGGGAATTTTTCCGTCGACCTTTTGTTAGTAATCTTTGGACTCCTCCGTCGTCCCCGTCACCGACGTCGTCCTCGTCGCCGCGAGACGGACGGCGAAGGCGGAGAGGACCGCGGACGGCGAAGGCGGAGGAGGGTCGCGAACGGCGAAGGCGGCGACGGAACCGCGCGAGCGCCGCGCGGGCGAACCCGCGCGGCGCCCGCGCTGGCGCCGCGCGGGGCGGCCCCGCCGCGCGGGGCCCGCGCGGGCAACCCGCGCGGGCGCCGCGCGGGGACCCCGCCGCCGCGCGGGCCCGCCGCGCGGGCCGCGCGCCGCGCGGGCACGCCCGCGGGGCGCCGCGCGGGGCCCCCCCGCGCCGCGCGGGCGCCGCGCGCGCGCGGCACCCGCGCGGGCGCCGCGCGGGGCCCGCGCCCCGCGCGGGCGCCGCGCGGGGCCCCGCCCGCGCGCCGCGCGGGGCGCCGCGCGGGCGCCGCCCGCGGAGCCCGCCGCGCGGGTTCGAGCCGCGCGGGGCTCCGACGGGCGGCGACGGCGGTGCGGGGAGTGGTCCGGTTTGGCGACTGGACGGTGCCGGGCTTGTTCCATCAAATTGTAAAGTGGGGGTTTTTCCGTTTTGAGGTGTTAGTGTGTGTTTTTGACCATAATTTGTCCGTGCGGACTTTTCTTAGGTCCGGGTGCACAGCGGGGGAGCGCGAAGGATATAGGTGTTCCGATTGCTCTCCAACAAGGTGGGTACGGTTGCGATGAGTGCAACCGGTGCTGTAAGTGCATCTTTCGTCATTAAAGTACTCTTAAATTTACCTAACAAAGTAGATGGACAGTTTAACCTTTCGCTTAATGGTATTTTATCTAACAACTTAAGCGGCTGCGGTCGCGGTGCCCACTACACGCCAATCTTGGCAATCCGGTTTCGGATGCTGCACGTACACCAGCGGTTTGGCCACCGCACCGGTGTACTTTTCCGGAGAAGTGGTCTTTTTGACCCGTGTGCTCCGCGAAGGTATAGGTGCAAGTGGGGACCTCTTCGCGCCAGCTGAAGGTGACACACCAGCACCGCGAAGAGGTAAAAGCATCAAAGGTGGTTGTGCACGAGGGGAGACTTTAGTCTCCCCGACAGGTGGTCTGGGGTTGGTGCCCAGTTTAAAATATGCACAGGTTTCTAACGAAAGGTTACGGTGTACTCGGTGTGTTCGGTTTGTTTTTCCCTCCTTGATATTATTAGACATCTACTTTGTTTGTCACTGACTTTACCCACTCCGTGACAGGTGTTACTAGGTGCGTTAGCCGGGATGGCGGTGGGACTGCGTCGTGAGGATCGTAGTCGGGCACTTGGTTATCATTATTATATCTCATTTCTTTTTATGCTATTTTAGTCTTTTGCTTGTGGATTACTTTAGCTGTGGACATGTATTAGTTAGCACTGTGGATGAGGTGTATCTTTATGCTTTGATACTCTTAGTGGTGTTTTCATTCGCGGCATGGTTTCAAGATAAATATTTGATTGCGAAAACGTTTTCTCAAACAAGGTGCCGAGTGGGCACGGGTTTTACAACTCTGGGTTTTATCCTTTTCAAACATTGACGCCGCTTTAATGACATGCTTTGACAAATAAGGTGCCGAATGGACACCGATTCCTTCTAAACAGTAGTTAAATGATTAAACGCTGATTTACGGTGTATGTCTACTGCATGGTTGATGGTTGAAGCTTATTGATTGATGTGTACTGGTTGATGTTTGATGTTGTAAACGGGACGCCGTGCATATACAAAGGAGACTCTGTCCGTGGACAGAGAGAATTTGTGTATGTGGCGGTCTGGCACGCACCGGGGATGAGGTTTATGTTACCTTATTAAAAGAAAAAAAAAAATAGACACGCATTTTCCGCTTTGATTGACTCAAAAACCCCCGGGGGCGTGACACTGATCCGGATCCTGAACATATAACATGTCCAGTTTTTTATTTTTATGCGATTAAAAATCTATCCAAGTATTTCTACACTATAAGAAGTATTCGGATCACCAAACTTATTTAGTTAAACGTACCTGATCCTTTTGAATTCTTCTTTCTTGAGATTGAGGTATATGATCCAAACTTCTTCATCTTCAATCTTCAAGACTTAGCCACTTTCACGAAATACGCCAAGACAAATTCCTTAACACTCATATCCTCCCCCACTAAAAGAAAATTTCGTCCTCGAAACTAACACGGCTCAAAAGGAAGTCTCCAAGCCAAAGGTAAGTATCCATCAACACAGTCTCCAACTCCCCAGTTGCTACTCACTCTCCGCAAAGCAAGTCCAAAAGCTGGAAAAACCTCAGGAACTCCAAACACTAGGGACAAGGAAGAACAGCCAACTCTACTCATCCAAAACTACAGGAAGTACGCCAACACAACCAACAAGAAAGGTAAAGGCCCCACGAGCAGGAAAGGCGTCAACCCCAACTCTCTATTTAGAAAATAGTTGAAATTAACGAAAAGGCCGAAAATTCTGAAAAGACCAGTGCCTTCGCCCCAATCAAACAAGAACAGGTTCGGGCAGCGTCTCCATTTCTAGAGTAGCCTTTCGAAGCTTTCGTCCTGTTCGTAAATTTCAGGGCAAGGGCGGGAAAAAGAGAGAGAAGTGCTGAAGTCGTTCCTGCTATGGCTACGAAAACGGAAGCTACGACCTATCCGTGACCCCTAGAGACACAACCTCTAGTCCTAGGCGTCACCTACGCTCAACAGGTAGCACCTAACCCAAAACCGCTGAAGCCACTACTGCAGGAAGGATACCCCGGTGACCTGTGAAAATGATCTCCTGTTGTCCAACTCGCGGGAAGGTCACTGTTCTCATTCCACAATCAGTCGTTGCACGATACCGCACCAACTGGTCCATCCCGTGTGCTTAATCTGAGTCGTGGAGCTGTAACTGAACCGTCACACCTGCCGGTGTACTTTCCCAAGTCTCAGCTATCCCGATCATGCCCCACAATCCTCCTCTGCTCATAGGATACTGTGAAGAATCCAATTGCTAATGCATGTAGCAAAATTCCTATCTTTTATTCATGCAGAGATGCAAATGCCCTACTAACATGTGTAGAAGGATGCAGCGGTACCGAAATGCTCAACTCAGTTGACAGAAATTAAAGTCATACCTGCGGCGATAGGATCTGCTGCCGGGATGCCCTCCACCAGGGCTGCATAAACCCGTCCATTGGGTGCTGAAGATCGTCGTCTCGTCTGTCCCGACATTGTACCCCACTCTGTCTGACGGTGTACCGGAGGGACTTCCGCTTCCTGAACAGGCAAGGGGGGTGCTTTAGCAAGGGGTCGCATTGACGGAATGGCTCGGGGACAAGCTGCTCGAAAATGTCCCAACTCTCCACATAGGAAATACCGTCCCTGTCTCTGGTCACACTGCGACGGTGGATGAGGCCCGCCACAGATGACACACCGCTCCTGTCGCGGCTGCCGATAATGCTGATGCTGAAATTGCTGTCACTGCTGATACTGCGGCTGCTGCGGGGGCCCACCAGATCTCTGGCGCCTCTGAAACCCACGACCCTCAGGGTGAGATCGTGGAGGTCTCGGAGGTGCCTGCCGACACGTCTGTCCCTCATCAACCGGTGCTGGGCGCTTCGCCCTTAGAATCACTGCGGGAGCTGGAGCCACCTCATCCATCACTGCCTCTCCACGCTCAACGTAAAGTGCCTGCTCCATAGATGCATCCAACGTCTGAAATCGGCGCGAACGGACGAACTGATAAATCACCCGGCGCAAACCCCGCTCAAACATGTAGATCCGATGTGCCTCGTCCCTGGCCGTGTGCGGTACACAGGCCAACAACTGGTTGAAGTTTGCGATGTACTCATGCATGGGCCGATCTCCCTGTCGGAGATTCTTCAGTAGCTCCTCCAATCTCTGCCTGACGCTCTCCGGAAAAAGGCTCCAAGAAATAGACTGCGGAACTCCGCCCAAGTAAGAAGCTGGGTCCCAGGTGGACCAACCGGTCGAACACGCCGCCACCAGGCCTCGACGTTGCGCTCCAAGAAGTTCGTCGCCAATAGTACCTAAAATCGCTCCTCAATAAACATGCTCTCAAAATGTTGCTCCATAGCCGTGATCCACGACTCTGCCTCCCACGGCTCCGCGCTCTGTCCCAAAAAATGAGGTGGGTCAAACTGACGGAACCTCATCAACAAATCAACCACCTCACGCTGCTCTGCAGGGGTCAACTGTCCTGCCATCCCAGACGGCTGTCTACTAATAACCGGCGCAACAGGGGCTGCCGGTGCCGCTGGTATAATACGAGGTGCCACAGCTGGGGAAGAATGTACAGGAAAACTCGCAGGGGGTGCTGTGATCGTCTGCACCCTCTGCTCCAACAAGCGCATCATCCGATCCATGGTCTCCTCTCGATGTCGGGCAGCCTCTTCCTGGCGTCGGAAAGCCTCTGACAAATGGGCCATCTGAGCCCGAAGCTCCTGTACCTCACTTTGCTGACCCTGTGCTGACTCCTCTTGCCCAGGCTCATCGGAGGAAGAAGGCTAAGAACGCGTCCGCATCCTGCGTCGGGGTGGCATCGTGCTCACCTGCAGCAACATTCAAATATCAGGACAAAACAAAACAACACTCGACCCAATCCAGCGAAAGTCTAGGGCATGTCACCCATTCCACAGCATTATGTTGTCTGCAGCCAACATAATCGCTTAGGAGAATAAACATGCCAACCACTCATCCCGTCTCTTGGGAGAGGTATAAAACTCAATCAGGACTCTCGCTAAAAGTCACGACTCTCATGTAGTCATCCTAATGTCCAACCACAAGACTAAGGTTTCTAAGTTCACAATGACCTACAACCTAGGCTTTGATACCACTCTAATCTGTCACGCCCCGGCATCGAAACTGCGATCCGGGCTCGCCAACAGATCCGTCGTCCATACGGGAAGCCCCGTATAGACGAAGTGACTAACCTGCAAAAGATCACCTACACCAAACAGATATCAGAGCTGAAAAGTAAATGCTGAAATAAAATAAATACAACTCCAATTCCTTATGTAAGACCCGCTATTTTCTTCCGGTTAATCTCTTTCCTTCTTCCCACGGGTGGGGAATCCGACGGGTGCAAATTTTTGCTTAATTCTGGACGATCCGTCGAGGCTTGCGGGTAATTTTAGGCGATAGAGCTCGCGAAACGGAGAATGGTGGTGCGATCGGATTCGAATTCCGACCCCGGGATCTCCTAGAACTTAATTCTGAAGTTTGGACCCCTTTCAGACGTTCCGGGATCTGTGGGGACGATCTGCACACTTTCCGAGGTAACTGTTAGCCGCTGATTATTATTATTATTATTATTATTATTATTATTATTATTATTATTATTATTATTATTTTAGTTGAACTGGGGGTTTATAAACCGGACATAGGGTTTCTTTTGGGGTTCCTTCGTTTTTTTTCTTGACCGTGCGGCTAGGGCGTTTGGGGAGCGATCAGAAGCGAGGAGAGGAAGGAACAGGCAACCCAATCTCTTTTCGCTCTCGCTCGAGACTTCTCCGACGCGGGACTCCACGATCCGGAGGAAGAGAAAAGGGAAAAGGTGGACGATCCTTCTCCTCCATCCCTCGCGATTCAAGGTGAGCTCTTACCGTTTTGTTTAGGTTTTGTAAATACAATCTCTTTGGGTCTTGCCGATCGGTCCGGGGATGGTGACCACTGCGCGGCCGCCGCCGCCGCCGCCATCATCGAGGCGGATGCCGCCGTCGCAGGGCCGCCCGCGCGGGCTGGGGCCGCGCGGGGCCACCCGCACCAGCGGGTAGCGCGCCCGCGCGGCTTGCTGCCGCGCGGGGCCGCCCGCGGGAGGGGTGCCCGCGCGGGTTGGGGCCGCGCGGGGCCGCCCGTACTCGCGGGCAGTGCGCCGTGTGGCTTCCTGCCGCGCGGAGCCACCCGCGGGAGGGGCGCCCGTGCGGGTTGGGGCCGCGCGGGGCCGCCCGCACCACGGGCAGCGCACCCGCGTGGCTTGCTGCCGCGCGGGGCGCCCGGGCGGGCTGGGGCCGCGCGGGGCCGGCCGCCCGCAGGTGAGGTGCCGCGCAGATTGGTGCCGCGCGGGGCCACCCGCGCCTGCGGACAGCACTCCGCAGGGACCTGTGCCACGCGGTGGCCACCCGCTGGTGGGGCACCGCGCGGGCTGAGGCCGTGCGGGATTGCCGCCGACGGGGCGAGGCTGCGCGGAGCTATCCGCATGCGGGGCGTACGGCGCCCGGGACGTCGTCGTGCGGGGGACCTCGCCCCGAGGGTTTTAAGAACTTGTCATTTTCCCGTTTTCTGCCGGAGTCGTTGTTGGGTGTTTTTGATCACCAGGTCTTAGTTTTCGCTTCCTCAGGGTCGCAAGACGCTGCAGACTCGGCAGACACGCGACCGCGGACGAATCGAGTTCAGACTCTTTTCAAGGTGGGTACTTTTTCCAGGGCTAGTTGGAAAAGGGTGTTAGTTGTAAGATGCATGTTCGGGCAACGATGGTTTTCTAAAATGTTTACTGTTGACATCTCTAATCCGTTTACACTATTTATTTGATCTTTTATCTAAATACTTGACTATGAGGCTCATGTTACTACACGCACACCAGCGGCTTGGCCTCCGCAAGGGTGTGCTTTTTCGGGAAAGTGGTACGTTGACCCGTGTACCCTGCATGACGGTGGCGTAATGGGGGCCCTCGTGGGTGGAGGGTATGAGCGGTGGAGCCGAGGTAGGTGCTCGGCGGCCGAGGTAGGGGCTCGGTAGAGGTCCGAGATTGGTGCTCGGAAGGGGTTGCCGGGGGAGGTGCCCGGTTTGTTTTACACAGGGTTACCTACCGTGGTTTACACTTCACGGCGGGGGCGGTTGCTCCAGTTTTTGTGGTTTGTCATTTTATTGCCCTTTTTGCTCTTATTTTTCTTTATAGTCACTGACTTCCCACCTTGTGACAGGTTCGTCCGGGGGCGAGTGCTAGGGCGCTGGTGAGGCCGTGAGAGCGTTGTTCTGACCTTTAGCGTCAGCAGACACTGTGACTTTTCTTTCCTTGGTCTTTAATTAATCATGTTAGTTAGTTGTGGATTGCGATACCCCTGTAGGATCGATGTGGATGTTGCCTCTTCTTTCATAACTGTCGAATGAATGTCGTTCCCTTTCCTCACTTGGCCGTTTTGAACTGCGAACAGCAAAAATAAGGAAAACCGTTTGCGAAAATCGACTTTGAAACATGGGTGTCGTGTGGGCACCGTTTTTAAAACCTTGTGGATTTATGTGGCTTTGATACGGGTTTCAAATCATCGGCGTCGGGTAGGCGCCGCTTTCAAAACTCTGTGATGTTTTATCCTTTCAAAATAGTCGGCCTCTTTTCTATGAGTGAAAGTTGGTAGAATGTGTGAAACGCATATTGTATGTGACTGTGCCTCGATCTAGTGTGGTTAAAGCTTGAATGAGATGTACTACGTAGTCAGGATGCCGTGCATATATAAAGGAGGCTCTGCCCGTTTGTAGAGTGAATTTGTATATGCGGCGGGTCTGGGCGTGCACCGGGGCGGAATTGATTTCAATAAGAAATATATTACGTTGATTTGGGAGCATCGGCGGCTCCTCTTCCGCCCGTTTGAACCCCCGGGGCGTGACAGATTAAGATGGTATCAGAGAATGAACTTTAACCATGATAATCGGGGCCTAGCATCCATGGGGCGCAATACTCTAGCTACTGATTAATAAAATGAATATTGTATAGACAAGTAGAACGCGAGTGCTCGTGGGGAAGGTGAATTTAGTACAGTCCCTTTTGGTGCCAGAGTCGAGGTGTTACTTTAGATTAGCCAAGAAGTAACTGGTTTTGTGCATGTGTTTAGATCATGGCCAGAACTAGATCTACCACTGAGGAGGCAGGGGCGGACGCAGCGGCGTCGGCGGCTGCAGAGAACCAGCTCTTGAGGCAGCAGTTACGAGAGATGGCGGGGCAGTTGGCGACCCTTACGGATCACGTGCGCCAACTGACCCAGCAGCAGCAGCAGCCCGCTGCGACGGTGGTAGTGACCCAGGGCCCTTCTCCGGGGCCAACGGCGCCAGCGACAGAACCGCCGATGATGGAGGCCGAAACGGGGGCTGCCCCAGCCCGGGCCGAGGCACCCGAGGTACCACCAGCCCAACGGACGGTGCCAGAGGTAGCCCCTTCGGCAGCAGCAGCGGGATCGACGCCGGGGACCTCGACCAGGGGTATAGCGGTGGAGACACTGGCGACGCCTTCTCCCGCCGTGGCCGCCGCGGTCACGGGGGAAGGGTCTGTCCAGTTGACCGAACGGGATCGTATCCGAGCCAACCTTGCAGACTTTAAGAAATACGACCTGCTGGTGTTTGAAGGGGAGTCAACGGACCCCTGGGTCGTGGAGAAGTGGGTCGACACAATGGAGAAGTTGTTTGAGGACTTACTGATGGAAGATCACAAGCGGGTTCCCCTGGCCGTCCATTTTTTTGAGAGGAATGCCCGCATATGGTGGAAGACGGTACGCCCTGACTCCGCGAAGGGTGCTGCCCTCCCGTCGTGGGCCACCTTTAAACGGGAGCTGTTCGGGGCATTCTTCACCAGCAGCGTCAAGAAACAACTAGAAGAGGATCTGAACCACATTAGGCAAGGAAATCGAACGGTTATGGAGTACTAGAGGGAGTTCTTGAGACTGGCAAACTGCGTCCCGTTCGTCATTTGGGACGAGTCACACAAGGCGCAGCTGTTCGTGGACGGACTGCGGAGCGACATTTTCCAAGTGGTGGATGCGGCGGATCTGCATACTTTCCAAAAGGTGGTTGATCGGGCCACCATCGTGGAGCGCGGCTTCGCCGTTACACGCGCTCGAGGGGATGGCCCTTCTCAGTAGGAAGATAGGAAGCGGTCTCAGCTGTTCTCCGGGGGAGGCTCTTCTACTGGGAGTCGACCCTCCAAACGGTGGAGACCCCAGCAAAGGACCCGGAGCGCACCTTCGGGGGGACAGAGATCAGACGATAGGCCCTGCGTCATCTGTGGCGGGGCACATCGGGTAATGGAGTGCTCCAAGAGGCAGGACCACTGTTTCCGGTGTGGCAAGTAGGGGCACTTCCGCTTCAACTGCCCTATGAACCAAGGCGCAGCGTCTTCAGTAGCCTCCGCACCAGCACCTCAGCATGCGGGGCGAGGGAAAGCCCCGATGACGTCAGCTCCCAGACCACCCGCGCCTCGACCGGCAGGGGACAGACCGCCACAATCTGGAGGCCGGGTTTACTTGATGAACCACCAGGAGGCGTACCCGTCGGAGGACGTTGTCGCAGTTATCATTCTTGTTTCTTCTTACCGTGCTAGAACCCTTTTCAATACCGGAGCAACCCTTTCGTTTATGTCTTGTGATTTTGCACTGTCACATGGATTTGAGGAGAGACCCCTACTTAGTGTTTTGTCTGTCCAAACCGCGGGGGAATCCTTGGAGGCCCGCAACCTTATACCTTCCTGCCAGATAAGGTTGGGGAGGCTCTCCTGCACCTGGGATTTGGTAGTCATCCCATTGAAGGAGTATGATGTAGTCCTTGGAATAGATTGGCTCACGTGGTACCAAGCAGTAATCAACTGCGAGAAGCGCCAAGTGCGGCTGCAGTATCCAGAGTTTCCAGAGAACGTGTATTTGGCGTGCAAGAGCGTTTCCTTTTCTTCCATCATTTCAGCATCACGAGCCAGGAAACTGATTGAGGGAGGGTGCGTGGCCTATTTGGCGTCGGTGGACTTGGCCACGAGACCCTCTGTGGCACTCCCCGACATCCCGGTTGTGAGGGATTTCCCAGATGTCTTCCCCATCGAACTGCCGGGGATGCCTCCCGAACGAGAGGTTGTATTTCCGATCGAGCTTCTACCCGACACCCGACCGATCACGAAGGCGCCCTACAGAATAGCCTTTGCAGAATTGAAAGAACTTAAGGCGCAGCTTGAAGACCTTCTGGACAAAGGATTCATCAGACCGAGTGCGTCACCTTGGGGCGCACCGGTGCATTTCGTGCGCAAGAAGGACGGAAGCTTGTGACTGTGTATCGACTACCGGGAGATTAA
The DNA here is from genome assembly GCA_029168755.2 of Tillandsia fasciculata. NCBI lineage: Eukaryota > Viridiplantae > Streptophyta > Magnoliopsida > Poales > Bromeliaceae > Tillandsia > Tillandsia fasciculata. Next base: position 9,609,280 of record CM054936.1, read on the forward strand.
TAAGGTCACCGTGAAGAACAAGTACCCCTTACCCAGGATAGATGACCTCTTCGATCAGCTGAGGGGAGCGACAGTTTTCTCCAAGATTGATTTGCAATCATGCTACCATCAGCTCAGGGTGCGAGACGAGGACATTCCGAAGACAGCCTTCCAGACCCGGTATGGCCACTACGAGTTCACTGTAATGCCGTTCGGGCTCACCAACGCCCCAGCGGTATTTATGGATATGATGAACCAAATCTTCAGGCCCTTTCTGGATCGGTTCGTTGTGGTCTTCATCGACGACATCCTGATCTATTCGCCCACTGATGAGGAGCACGAGGAGCATCTACGGATCGTTCTACAGACGCTCAGGGAGTAGAGGTTATTTGCCAAACTCAAGAAATGCGAGTTTTGGCTTCGCGAGGTGGGGTTTCTGGGGCACATCATCTCGGCTGCGGGACTTGCGGTGGACCCAAAGAAGGTGGAGTCGGTGATCGACTGGCCCCAACCGACCACGGTGACGGAGGTCCGCAGTTTCCTGGGTCTGGCAGGATACTACAGATGCTTCATCGAAGGCTTCTCGAAGATTGCGACTCCCTTGAACCGCCTGAACCGGAAGGGAGAAAAATTCATTTGGACGACCCAATGCCAAGAAAGTTTCGAGGAGCTCAAGAGGAGGCTAACAAGACCACCGGTACTGGCGCTACCGACGCCTGGAGAGGATTTTGAAGTTTACTGCGACGCTTCACGAGTTGGGTTGGGGGGTGTACTGATGCAACAGGGGAAGGTGATAGCCTATGCCTCAAGACAGCTCAAGGAATACGAACGGAACTACCCGATACACGACCTAGAGCTCGCCGCCGTCGTCTTTGTTCTGAAGCTTTGGGGGCACTATCTCTTTGGTGTCTACTGTAACGTGTTCTCGGACCACCAAAGCCTTAAGTACATCTTCACCCAGAAGGAGCTGAACCTACGGCAGAGACGATGGTTAGAGTTATTGAAAGATTACGATTTAACTATTCAATACCATCCGGGAAAAGCAAATATGGTGGCGGATGCCTTAAGCAGGAAATGGCGGGGCGAAGGGACGTTAGCGGGCAGGATTACCCAGCAGGACGACCTGATCGCGGAGTTCTCGGGATTACGGTTGGAGGTGGTACCGGCAGGGACGGTCAAGCAACTAATGTCCTTGGTGGTCGTGCCTACCTTGTTCGAGAAGATTCGAGAAGGCCAAGGTACCGATCCACAGTTACAACTGGAACGAGACAGAATTTCCCCAGAGCGGAAGGGAGACTTTTCAGTGGAGACAGACGGTGTACTCCGGCTCCGAGGGCGGATTTGCGTGCCCGATTCGCCAGATCTGAAGAAAGAAATCCTGACTGAAGCACATTGCGCCCCCTATGCGGCACACCCTGGAGGCACCAAGATGTACAGGGATCTCAGACGGACCTTTTGGTGGCCGAAGCTGAAGAGGGACGTGACGTAGTTCGTAGCGCACTGCTTGATCTGCCAGCAAGTGAAAGCTGAGCACCAACGGCCGGCGGAGAAGTTGCAACCACTACCGGTGCCGGAATGGAAGTGGGAGCGAATCACGATGGACTATGTCACCAGGCTCCCGTGTTCGCAACAGGGACACGACACGATCTGGGTCATTGTAGACCGGTTAACTAAGTCAGCTCACTTCCTACCCATCCACACCACCTGGACGCGCGATCGATTGGCTCAAATCTATATTGGCGAGATTGTGAGGTTACACGGAATACCGGCATCAATCACTTCAGACAGGGACACCAGGTTCGTCTCGAACTTTTGGCAGAGTCTTCACCAGGCCTTGGGGACCAAACTACACTTCAGCACCACTTTTCACCCTCAGACGGACGGACAGTCTGAGCGAGTGATCCAGATCCTCGAGGACATGCTCCGGGCATGTGTACTTGACTTTGGAGATGGATGGTCATGCCACCTACCTCTTGTGGAATTCGCCTACAACAACAACTACCAGGCTAGTATCCGTATGGCGCCGTACGAAGCCCTGTACGGTAGGCGCTGCAGGTCCCCGATTTGTTGGGACGATTTGGGGGAGCGAAAGTTTTTGGGACCGAATTTGGTGGAAGAGACTGAGGAAAAGGTGCGCCTCATTAGGCGGCGGCTGGTGACCGCCCAGAGTCGACAGAAGAGCTACGCGGACCAGAGGCGCCTCGACTTGGAGTTCCAAGTGGGAGAGCATGTGTTACTGCGGGTTTCGCCATCTAAAGGGGTGAAGCGGTTCGGGCTGAGAGGCAAGTTGAGCCCACGTTATGTGGGGCCCTTTGAGATCCTGGAGCGCATCGGCCCGGTGGCCTATCGCCTTGCCCTATCGCCGAACCTTGACCGGGTGCACGACGTGTTCCACCTGTCCATGCTCCGTAAGTACCTCCCCGACCCGTCGCGGGTGCTTGACGTCACTGCAGTCGAGCTCAAGGTAGACCTCAGTTTCGAGGAAGTACCGGTGCGGATCCTAGCTCGGGAAGACAAAATGTTGCGAAATTGGACGATCCCCTACGTGAAAGTGCTTTGGGGCAACCAGGAGGAAGGTGAAGCAACCTGGGAACCCGAGTCGAAAATGAGGGAGTGCTACCCAGACCTGTTTGCCGCGGACGGGAGTTAAGTTTCGGGGACGAAACTTGGTTTTAGTGGTGAGTGATGTAAGACCCGCTATTTTCTTCCGGTTAATCTCTTTCCTTCTTCCCACGGGTGGGGAATCCGGCGGGAGCAAATTTTCGCTTAATTCTGGACGATCCGTCGGGGCTCGCGGGTAATTTTAGGCGATAGAGCTCGCGAAACGGAGAACAGTGGTGCGATCGGATTCGAATTCCGACCCCGGGATCTCCCAGAACTTAATTATGAAGTTTGGACCCCTTTTAGACGTTCCGGGATCCGTGCGGACGATCTGCACGCTTTCCGAGGTAACTATTAGTCCCTGATTATTATTATTATTATTATTATTATTATTATTATTATTATTATTATTATTATTATTATTTTAGTTGAACGGGGGGTTTATAAACCGGACTTAGGGTTTCTTTTGGGGTTCCTTCATTTTTTTTCTCGATCGTGCGTCTAGGACGTCTGGGGAGCGATCAGAAGCGAGGAGAGGAAGGAACAGGCAACCCAATCTCTTTTCGCTCTCGCTCGAGACTTCTCCAACGCGGGACTCCACGATCCGGAGGAAGAAAAAAAGGAAAAGGTGGACGATCCTTCTCCTCCATCCCTCGCGATTCAAGGTGAGCCCTTACCGTTTTGTTTAGGTTTCGTAAATTTCTTTTGGGTCTTGCCGATCGGTCCAAGGATGGGGACCACCGCGTCGCCGCCGCCGCCGCCGCCATCGTCGAGGCGGATGCGGCCCCGTCGCGGCTTGCTGCCGCGCGGGGCCGCCCGCGGGAGGGGCGCCCGCGCGGGCAGGGGCCGCGCGGGGCCGCCCGCACCCGCGGGCAGCGCGCCGACGCAGCTTCCTGCCGCGCGGGGCAGCCCGCGGGAGGGGCGCCCGAGCGGGCTGGGGCCGCGCGGGGCCGCCCGCAGGTGGGGCGCCCATGCGGGTTGGTGCCGCGCAGGGCCGCCCGCGCCTGCGGACAGCACTCCTCACGGACCTGCGCCACGCGGTGGCCGCCCGCTGGTGAGGCGCCGCGCGGGCTGAGGCCGTGCGGGGCCGCCGCCGACGGGGCGAGGCTGCGCGGAGCTGTCCGCATGCGGGGCGTACGCCGCCCGGGACGTCGTCGTGCGGGGGACCTCGCGCCCGGGGGTTTTAAGAACTTGTCGTTTTCTCGTTTTCTACCGGAGTCGTTGTTGGGTGTTTTTGATCACCAAGTCTTAGTTTTCGCTTCCTCAGGGTCGCAGGACGCTGCAGACTCGGCAGACACGCGACCGCGAACGAATCGAGCACCGGACTCCTTTTTAAGGTGGGTACTTTTTCCAGGGCTAGTTGGGAAAGGGTGTTAGTTGTAAGATGCATGTTCGGGCAACGGTGGTTTTCTAAAATGTTTACTGTTGACATCTCTAATCCGTTTACACTATTTATTTGATCATTTATCTAAATACTTGACTATGAGGCTCGTGTTACTACACGCACACCAGCAGCTTGGCCTCCGCAAGGGTGTGCTTTTCCGGGAAAGTGGTACGTTGACCCGTGTACCCCGCGTGTCTGTGGCGTAATGGGGGCCCTCGTGGGTGGAGGGTGTGAGCGGTGGAGCCGAGGTAGATGCTCGGCGGCCGAGGTAGGGGCTCGGTAGGGGTCCGAGATGGGTGCTCGGAAGGGGTTGCCGGGGGAGGTGCCCGGTTTGTTTTACACAGGGTTACCTACCGTGGTTTACACTTCGGGGGGGGGGGGGGGGTTGCTCCAGTTTTTGTGGTTTGCCGTTTTATTGCCCTTTTTGCTCTTACTTTTCTTTATAGTCACTGACTTCCCACCTTGTGACAGGTTCGTCCGGGGGCGAGTGCTAGGGCGCTGGTGAGTCCGTGAGAGCGCTGTTCTGACCTTTAGCGTCAGTAGACACAGTGACTTTTCTTTCCTTGTTCTTTAATTAATCATGTTAGTTAGTTGTGGATTGCGATACCCTCGTGGGATCGATGCGGATGTTGCCTCTTCTTTCATAACTGTCGAATGAATGTCGTTCCTTTTCCTCACTTGGTCATTTTGAATTGCGAACAGCAAAAAGAAGGAAAACCGTTTGCGAAAATCGACTTTGAAACATGGGTGTCGTGTGGGCACCGTTTTTAAAACCTTGTGGATTTATGTGGCTTTGATACGGGTTTCAAATCATCGGCGTCGGGTAGGCGCCGCTTTCAAAACTCTGTGATGTTTTATCCTTTTAAAATAGTCGTCCTCTTTTCTATGAGTGAAAGTTGGTAGAATGTGTGAAACGCATGTTGTATGTGACTGTGCCTCGATCTAGTGTGGTTAAAGCTTGAATGAGATGTACAACGTAGTCAGGACGCCGTGCATATACAAAGGAGGCTCTGCCCGTTTGTAGAGTGAATTTGTATATGCGGCGGGTCTGGGCGTGCACCGGGGCGGAATTGATTTCAATAAGAAATATATTACGTTGATTTGGGAGCATCGACGGCTCCTCTTCCGCCCGTTTCAACCCGCGGGGCGTGACACCTCATCCAAAATACAATAGTCTCTTAGCAATAAAAGAAAAGTACAACTCTATACCTCACTACAATGGTCTCTCAACATAACACGCTCAAAATATAAAAAGTGGGTACATCTACTCTCTCTGGAAGATGACTGGTAGGGATCTATCTCGCGACTCCCTCACCTCGATCAGCAGGATCAGCAACAGGGACAACAGGAACAGGAGTAGAAGTCCCTGGGGAAAAAAGACAGCACGACGGGTGTGAGAACTATATCCCACAGTAGTTCTCAGTGGGTGCCGCCAACAAGCCCGACGGTCTACCCATTAAGTCTACTAGAGGCATGAAGTAACAAATGAAATACTGAAGGAAAGAGCTGGAAAAGAATAACTCTATAGCTACTATGCCTCTATCTAGATGCTCAAAAAGTGGAACAGATGAAAACATGGTGCATCTACTATCCCTCAACTCATATCACCAAATCTACCTGACTGCCTCCTAGGGTCCAGTCAAACCTGCGCCTACCTACTGCCATTACATCCACGTAGGACCGGACTGACGTAGGGCGTCTGTGACTGCCAAAACTGGCCCAGCCAGAGGGACTGCGTCCGTGACTGCTAAAACTGGCCCAGCCAGAGGGATAGCGTCGACAAATCGCGATACCAAAGTAACAGATCCACCGTGGACGTGGCACTCAAGGGGCGCGACCCCATCGAGGAAAAAGGTATCCGCGCACTCTGTCGAGCTCAATGTGGCACTGCAGGCTATAGTCAAAATCCATGCTCACTCTCAGAACGGAAAGACTCAGGATCCTCAAACATCTCGCACAACGGTCGGAGCACTCTCGACGACTCAGCTGATCAGCTCTCTCGAATCACAAGACACTAGCAAACTCCACCAACTCAAAGCACAAAACACACTGGCTGGAGATACTCCACAGCCGGGATCGACCCACAACTCAGGGCTAACAAAACTGGACGGGCAACACTCGATGGCCCGGGACCACCGTCTACTCAACGGCTCCCCACGACAGAACATCAAACTCACAGATAACACAAGAAGGACCGACACCATAAGAGTTTGGAAAATTCGATAGGTCGGTGCTTAGAACCCTATCAAACAAGAACAGACTCTAGGCTTCGTCCATCGAAGTTCCCGACCTCCTTACAGTTCGGGAACATGACAACCTCGGTACAACACGCAGAAGACACCAACCAGGGCCCGAAAGTTCTGGGAGACCAACAACCTACAACCCTATTAACAAGAACATGTTCCATGCTCGGCCCCCGTGGCTTTCGTCTCGACAAAGGAACGGCCCCTAGAACCCAGATCACCCAAACTCTCTCGGGTGAGAAAGTTGTAATAAAAAGGTGATAGTTATTACTGAAAACTATTTTAATCTGAGAAACCAAATTTAATATATTTTAGTTCTTTTAAGAAAATTCGTTTAAATAAGTTTTATTTTTCAAACCCCGAAGGGCTATTGCCTTCACCCAAATCAAACAAGAACAGGCTCCGGTGGCCCTTCGATGCTTGGAAGAAAACCTTGGTTGACTAAAATCATGTGAATGTCAAAAAGGTTATGGGTTCAAGGTCCTGCTAACACTGGTATACTACTGCCACTAACACAGTGGCAACAAATAAAACAACATCCCGGGGACCACCGTTTACCCAAACGGCTCCCGACACAGATAAACGACCAACTACATCTACCAGACTCCACTCTGCTCCCAAGCACGAGTGTAACATGCATCCCACACTAAAATAAAAACAGACCACTCGGCCCACTACTGTGAACCTTGTGTTGTACCCAGGAGAGTTTGCGGGTATTGCTGGACCCGTTGGAGTTGGAGATTTGGATTTCTGGGTATTTTCAGCTGTGGGACTTCTGACATATCAGCTCCTCAGGTGGGTGGCCTCGTCTTCAAGATCTATGGGTTGCACATTAATTCTATCTGTATAGGAATTTGCATGTTGTAAATGTATTTTGTATAGCATGCTAGAATATAGGAATTGATGTTCCTGATGTTGTTAGATGATAATGTGTTTTATTGTTTCCTTCAAACTGTTAATTATTTGTTATCTTGGAACTTGACCTAGCACCCCTGTCATATGTAGTATGTTCAGCCAGACTTGTAGAAAACTCCGACTTGGGCTAGGTTCTTTTTGCTCTAGACATTCCCACACCTCTATTTATTGCTTCACCTTGGACTTAGAGTTTTCCTCGCCCGGGTAGTGAGCCGAGAGGTCGGGTTGTTGTGGGATGCATTTTACACTCGTGTCTGGGGACCGAGTGGAGTTTGATAGCAGTCTGTAGATCAGTGTTTCTTTTGGGAGCCATCTGAGAGATAGTGGGTCTCGGCTGTGTAGTTTTCCAGTCTGTGAGTGAGATAGTGTTTTGTTGGTTACTGTTGATCTTATTGATCGAGGATTTAGATTATAGCCTGCATGAGCCATATTTGAGCTCAACAGAGATGCACGGATACTTTCCTCGGTGGGGTCGCGCCCCTCGAGTGCCACTCCGGAGTTGGGTTTGTTCTTGCTATCGCGACTTGTCGACGCAGACCCTCTGGCTGGGCCAGTTTTGGCAGTCACGGACGCCCTACGTAAGTCTGGTCCTCCGTGGATGTAACGACAATAGGTAGGCGCAGGTTTGACTGGACCCGAGGAGGCAATCAGTGTAGATTGGGTGATCTGAGTTGAGGGATAGTAGTTGCACCATGTTTCTTTCTGTTCCACTCCTTGAGCATCTAGATAGAGGCATAGTAGCTGTAGAGTTTATTTTTTCAGCTTTTCCTTTCAGCACTGCATTTGTTACCTTATGCCTCTGGTAGACTTAGTGGGCAGACCGTCGGGCTTGTTGGCGGCACCCACTGAGAACTACTGTGGAATGTAGTTTTCACACCCGTCGTGGTGTCTTTTCCCCAGGGACTTCTACTCCTGTTCATGCTGCTCCAGCTGCTGTTTCTTCAGATCGAGGTAAGGGAGTCGCGAGATAGATCCCTACCAGCCGTCGTCCAGAGTGTAGATGTACCCCCTTACTATTTTGAGAGTTACATGTTGAGTGACCTTTGTAGTGAGGTATAGAGTTGTACTTTTCTTTTATTGCTGAGAGACTTATGTATCTTTTTGGTGAGAACATGGGTTGTATATTCAGGTGTTGTAGTTACTTTATTTCAGCTTTTACTTCAGCATTTACTTTTCAGCTCTGATATCTATTAGTGTAGATGATCTTTTGCAGGTTAGTCGCTACGTCTATACGGGGCTTCCCGTATGGGCGGCGGATCTGTTGGCGAGCCCGAGTCGCAGTTTCGACCGTGGGGCGTGACAGTTATGACATAGCAACAAGCTCCAACACTAATGTCTCAAAGTGATAATCCCTTTTTGCATAATCTCTAAGTACTAACATACAACTGCTCATGATATTACAGATAAATACATACTTTAACAGAAGTGATTAGGGTATAATGATCGTGGCCAAATACCAATATCTCAATTACATGGATAAGCTATCAATTATTTAATTCCTTTTTGCATGCAAGGTTTATCAGTATCATGTTCAGCATTTATTAACATCGGAATATTCTGGGGTTCCTAATGAGCATACCAAAAGAAAGGGATACAACAACCACCCACCTCGAAAAGCATGCACTATAACAATGCAAGATCCCTCGCTGCCAAGATCCTCAATCTCCAACAATCTCCACAACAGTGAACTACTGCAAAAATACCAACTGGTGCACGATTAAACATACAGTCAACCATTGTCCAAAGTCAGTCAAGAAGAGGCTCTGTTTTCACCTATAGGAGGGACTCCGAAAAATCCAACAAAAATACGGTTGCGATCGTCGCGTCGAGCCCTTCGAAACGAGTACCTGGACGTCCCAAACCGAGTTTTGTAGGACAAGATACAAAATCGACAAGGTGACCACCTCAAAAATCCCAAATACAAAATCTGTAGAACTTTGCCTTGAAAAAAGGGGATTTTCACATTCGGAAAAAACTCAAAAAAATCCAGGAAAAAAACGATGATGTTCCTTGCGATGCGTAGATACAAAACAAGTATTAGCACGTCTCAATCCGATGTCCGAGCGCGAAGATATCGATAAAATACTCCGGTGCTGTCCAAAAACCACATAGCAAATAGGGGGGTCAAAAGTGCCTCGGAAACCATGCCAAAAGTCTGGAATACGATGAAATGACCAACATAAAAAACGAAGCCCTACCTGTCATGAAAACGTGGGTGCAAGAATCGTTGAAAATGATGGTCGGAGCAGGCCGGGGGAGTCCTCGTACCGAAAACCGACAAAAAGAGCAAATAAGGAAAGTGCGTCGCAGTGCGCCGAGAAACAGTAAACCTCGAAGTACGTGCCTCCAAAAATCCTGGAACTCCACCACAAAGTGTAGAACAAAAAGGTGAACAAAAACTCTGTAGAACTCCCTCTAAGAAAAGGGCCAGAAAATGCACAAAAGAAGGCCCAAGGAGCCTATTTATAGGCCCAGCCCAAAAGGGGCATGCGGGTTCGGGTTTTCGGGCGCCCGCATATTTCGGGCGCCAAAATCCGCACCCAAAAGCCCGCAATATGGGAGCCCGGAATCACCTGCTTGCGACACGTGTCCCCCGAACAGGGGACAGCGGTGCAAGCGGGCCGGGGAGGCGACGCGTGTCCTCCCCCAAGGTCAAACGGGTAGGTGGCGCCCGCCTTGGCGGGGTGCCACGCGTCCCGCATCCGCCGTGCGACACGCCAGCCGCGCCCACGCCCCCCCACCCCCACGCGCGCACGTGTCCCTAGGCTCCCACCTGGGCCACCGTGGACTGCGCCCACGTGAGCCCGTCAACAGCGGCCGGCCACGTGTCCAAGCGCTGGTCCACGGGACCCGCGCGGGTTCCGTGGACTGCGCCGCATGCGCCGCCCACTGCGAAGACGCCACGCGTCCACCAGCTCCGGTCCATGCACCCCGCGCTAACTCTGTAGACCGCGAAGCCTGAGCCAGCCAATCGGGCAACGCCACGTGGCTCCTTGGCGGTCTACGGTCATCCCCATGCACCAAAAACTACAGTAAACTTCCGGGAGTCCCTTTTTGGGCATCCGGACTCAGAATTAAACAAGCAAATAGCCGTTTTCAAGCGTTTTTCCGTGCTGAATCCAAATCCAACCTCTGTTTGGCCTAAAACCTTTTCTAAAATTCGACAAAAGCAGCCGAAAGCCAATCCAGCTATCAATATCTCACAAGGTCCATCTGTGGCATCCCTTTGATGCACTATAGGCTAAACACACCATCAATAGGTGTTTTACACAATGGATTCACAGGAAAAGCTACATGGGGTTCTGAGGTCCTACATTTGTGTAGTTTAGAAACACTTGGATAAATTTTCAGTGCATAAAAATCAAAAACTGGACAAGTTGGATGTTCAGGATCCGGATCAGACCATTCCAGTCCGGACCCCGAACATAGTTTAGTTCATGCGAAATTCTAGTCCGGACCATCCCCTGTTCAGTCCGGACCCCGAACTATGTGTTTGCTGAAATCGCATGAACAGTCCGAATCAGGAAATTCCAGTCCGGACTCCGAACTATTTTTTCAGGAAAATTGCTGAAAAAAGACGACAGTTCGGATCAGCCAAATCCAGTCCGGACCGCCGTGCGGGAAAAAGTTTGTTAAGTCAGTTTTTGATGCTTATCTCTTTCCAAAAGTTTCTAACCTATAAATAAATCCTAATTTTATTTTTTAGGGTATCCGAAGAACCGAGAATTAATCGAGATAATCGAAAAATAATAGACAAATCCACAAATATAGAGAAGAAAGGAAAACACGATTAAATTCATGTTTCTTCATCTATATTGATCAATTTGATTCTAGGGTTTCCAAACTCCTATTTTTTGTAGAATCAAAGTGATGAATACTTAGATAGTATTTTCTTATCTATCTTTGATCTAAGTATTCGGAGAATCATCACCAAACAAAAACAACGATTTTACCAAAAATCGACGCGAGGATTCCGCGTGGCCTTGTGGATTCAAGGTTCTACCGCTCTCGTGGATTCGGAGCGAGGCGCGTTCGTGTGATTGAAACGTGCCGCATTGGAGAAGACCGTGGATTCGGTTGGACGTCGTGGATTCGACGTTGAACGTCGTTGATTCGGCGTTGGGACGCAAATCGTGGATTCGAGGAATGTTCGGAGCGAGCGGAGAATATCAACTAGGAGCGTATGGAAAAGGTTGAGTCGTAGGGTTACGGTAAATCACCTTGTACGTGTTTAATCTTAGTTGATTTCACCGTGTTATCGGTCCCGTGGTTTTTTTACTCCTGTGATGGAGTTTTCCATGTAAATCTTGCATACTTTATTTATTTTTCGCATTAGGTTATATTTTTACACAATGATTTGGTGTGTTTATTGTTTCCACCTATTCACCTCCCCTCTAGGTGATTTTTTTTCTATTTAGATCTATATTATTCATAACCCACACTTTTGATCCAGCAGCTGACGGCAAGGGAAAGTCAAGACCCTTCGCCCCCACCCATGCAACAGTAGAAGCACGTGGGTGGAGTGATTGAGGCACTTCAGCCTGAGGTGCCCAAGTCCTCGCATCACACTCCGACCGCTGGGCGTCGAGAGGAGGTAGTGATGACACCGCTGGTTCGAACTCCACCGGCGAGGACAGTCTTGCCTACGATGGTAGTAGGAGTAGAATGGGATCGACTCATGGCCCGCTTGAGGGAGTTCCGAGAATCCAAGCCCTGGACTTTTGATGGAGAGAAACCTGATCATTGGGTTTTCGAGAAATAAATTTTGCACATGGAGAAACTTTTCCATGATACCTTCGTGGCGGATCGAGATCTTGCCGATTTTTTTTTTCGTCTTACTTGTCTAGCCCCATTGGCTATTTGGACAAATTTTTTTTAATCTCTTCACAGGCTCTCCTCGCTCTCTTTTCGTCAAGCGTCATGTTGAGACCAGAATTTTCACCACTTAAGGAAGTGATACGTGGCGTTTACCATCGGCCGAGGACATCAGCCGATAGGAGAATAAGTTAGTAGTGAGGGACCCACATCTTGACCAAGATCGGCCTATGTCACGTGAGAGTGCGACACATGACACACGCCCATCGGCTAAAGGCATCAGCAAATAGGAGAAACAGTCGACAAGGGAAGTCGTATCATCCAGAACCGATCTCCGCCGAAAGCAAATATTAAACCGTCTCAGTCGAACGACGGAAAAGGCAGAGTCAGGATCAATTCTCGGCTGATCGAGCTGCAGAAGGAAAGACCTTGGAAGGAAAGAGTATGAGACTTGGTCGCGAATCTCGTAACAGCTTCCAAAACGACAAGCGGTGCCCAGCATTGGAAAACGCCGAAGATCACGTTTCGGCGCGTCGATTAGGGGATGAACTTGGACTGAAAAAATGACTACTATCCTATTGAGGAGAATCAACTCAAAAGGAAGTAGTTGAAGAATTTACGATCATTCCCCTTAGATCACGCCGATTACTAAAATCGACAGTTATACACTTGGTTCATAAATATATAAATAAGAGAACCAACGAAGAAAAATGGGCCCTGCAACCTCGTTAGCTAGTGACCACCCATGCCTTTTCATATCTTTCATACCTACATTTACTACTTTCCTAGATAAGTTTCATACCAGTATCTACCGCACTTCCTAGGAGTAGATTTAATTATAATCGGTTCCTAGTTACTCTTGTAACCCCACTCCAATCAATACAAATCCTTAATCAGCTCCTTAGCCGTGTCAAATCCTCGTCTCCTCATCTCAGTTCGGATACTCTAGGCCGAACTCTATTTGCCTCACAACCCCGGTTCGACTAATCTAAGCCAAACTTATACGAGAGTTGATTGAGAAGAACCCGGTCGAGCGGATCCCTCCTCGGCCCAATCGCTTGATCCATTGACACGCGGCGCATCACACTCAGAGGGTCACCCCTACAGGGCCGATCGATCACCGCAACTTTTCAGCCCAACACGTCACAACCACCTTCTCTCGTGTGTTGTGCGAGGGCCAACTTCTTTGAAATAAAAGTTTATCCAAATTATATTTAGTTAATCTAATATTTAGTTAGAGATAGAGTTTATTCAAATTATATTTAAAAGTTTATTATATTTGTAATTATCCAAAGTAAAAGTTAGATTTATGATTTATTATGATTTCATAGATATATATATATCTAGGAATGGGTTAATTTGATGAAGGGAGCCACAGTAGACATTAAGAATGCCGTTGAAGGGTGTAATTAAATATTTTTTTATTGATAAAGTTTTAGCTCTTCTTCAATGTCTCTTCTTCATATTATTTTATTTTAGAATTTTAGATTCTGAGATATATCATGATATGGAAGAAGAAAAGAATGAGGTAGACAAAATTATAGAATTAAAAATAAAGAGTTTTGGTATAGCATAAGGCGCGCACATTAAAACCAACGAACCCAAAATATCTGTATAAGAGGGTAACAATAGCGCCCCCCCCCCCCCCCCCCCCCCCCCCCCCCCCCCCTTATTTTGTGTTCCCCCCCCCCCCCCCCCCCCCTCCCTTATTTTGTGTTTGGAAATAATGGGAGCACCCCCCCCCCCCCCCCCCCCCCCCCCCCCCCCCCCCCCCCCCCCCCCCCCCCCCCCCCCCCTCCCCCCAACCCCCAACAAAACAAAATCTAAGTATTTTAATGCATGAAAGTAGGTGTTTATGAACACTATAATTCCAAACTAGACCTAAGTAGATTAGTGGTTTAGTCACGAGACTTATAGTCGACCTAAAATTTTAGACAAATGAATGTATGTATGTCGCTAAACATCTAAAACTTTAGCCTTCCCACTCAATTAGGTGGGTTTGGGTGTCCATTTACGTGAACAGTTGTATGAGTTAAACAAATAATGTATGGGTGTCTATTTAATTTCTTTTCTATTTGGGAAAAAGATAGCGAGCTATCTATTTCGTCGTCTTTAAAAAATAAACTAAGCTACAATTGTAAAGATCCCAACCATTAAACCTTTCGTCAAGAGCACTATTGGTTAAGGATTCTTAACCTTCTTATGGATGACAATATCAACACATATGATATGTTAGGCCATGTTTGGTTCATGATTGAAATGGCTAATGAAAAATAGAAATGGATTGCGTTAGATAGGAAATAAAATAACTTATCATTCAAGCTTGGTGCATAAGTGGAATGAAAATCAGAATTAACAACTAGGATATCTAGAATTTTGAAATAGGGGTTTTCGTTAAAAAAGAGAACTGATCAAGGGAGAGGATGGGGAAGTGTTTGTGAGAGAGAATTTAGAGTGTTTTATTCTAAAATAAACTAATCCAAGATTCAAAGCTAGATTGGACTACAAATGAATTAAATCGTTCTCATTCAAACGGGAATGAGAATTGAAAGCTAATTCTTATAAAACAAATAATAACTATCCGAATCAGTAAATTCTGATTTCATAGTCTAAAATAAGTGAACCAAAGAAGACGTTAGAGAGGAAAAAAGAAATAAATTACAGTTTTAGGCCTCTTATATTTTCTACTTTTATATATATTTATATTTTGGACTCAAATTCTGTGCTAGCAGAATTTCACAATTGTTGGTTGGCTTGAGATGTGTTCCGGATGCCGAAGAAATGAAAAGAGTTTATAACTAGTTCCCAAACTTTTCTAGGATGCCGAACAAACAAAGCATTGAAAGAAAATGAAAAAAATTAAAATAATAATAATAATAATAATAATAATAACAAAGAAAAAAAGAAAAAAGGAAAAAAAAAAAGTTGATACTGTCTGCGATCTCGAATGACTCATCTCGCGCGGTTCACCTTTTTTGGAATTTCCCGTGGGATGGTATTCGCGATTCAGATTTATATTTGTATGTATGGATGGTATATGTGGGTATCAGGTATTGCGGATCCATGACTTCCAATAGACGCAAGCATCTATTGTTAATTACCCCCATGTGATTGGGGCACCTTCGATTAAGAGACCTTTGTGAGGAGGATAGAATAAATCGTATCCTAATGACTGACCAAATCCTAAGTATATGTGTTAGGATTTAGATGGATTTGAAATTGACTTGATCCTGCTTATATGTGTTGAGGACTAGTCGATATTAAACTCTAATTATATGTGTTAGAGTTTAATTGGGTTCGATTGGCTCTAAGTATATGTATTAGAGTCCAATTGTATTTGATTCCATATTTGGCGTATATTCCAAAGTGGAGACATGACCAAACCCCAAAGATATGTATTGAGGTGGGTCGGATTTGATGCTACTCGAGAGTAGGAGGTGGCTAAGTCCTATATGTATTAGGATTGGACGAGTTTTGATATGTTCTTTTCACTCTAGTTATATGGGCTAGAATGAGAGGTTGACTAACCCTAAGTATATGTATTAGGATTAGTTGAATTGATTTGGTTTCTACCCTAGACATATGTGCTAGAGTAAAAGGTTAACTACACCCTAAGTATATGTATTAGGGTTAGTTGGGTTGGTTTGGATGAACTCTAAGTATATGTGTTAGAGCCCGATCAAATTTGATTTGACTAAATTTTAAGTATATGATTTAGAATCTAGTCGGTTTGAATATGATTTTGCCTTAATTATATGTGTTAAGGCGATGAGATTGAATAGGTTTTGGGTTTTATTTATGGATCAAAATGGGTTATCAGTTTTATTTGTGGATCAATTGGGTTTTGGGTTTTATTTGGGTTGTGGATCAAAATGGGTTATCAGTTTTATTTATGGATCAAATGGGTTTTGGATTTTATTTGTAAGTGGACTGGATTTAAGACCCGTATGTGGATTGGGCCTATGTTATATGTGGATTGGATTTGGGACCCGTATATTGATTGGACCTTATGTCATATGTGGATTGGATTTGAGATCCGTATGTGGATTGGATTTGGGACCCGTATATGGATTGGGCCTATGTTATATGTGGATTGGATTTGGGATCCGTATGTGGATTGGATTTGGGACCCGTATATTGATTGGGCCTTATGTCATATGTGGATTGGATTTGAGATCCGTATGGGGATTGGATTTGGGGTAGTATGTGGACTGGATTTGGGACCCGTATATGGATTGGGCCTTATGTCATATGTGGATTGGATCTGAGATCCGTATGTGGGCTGGATTTAAGACTCGTATGTGGATTGGATTTGAGATCCGTATGTGGATTGGATTTGGGACCCGTATATGGATTGGGCCTATGTTATATGTGGATTGGATTTGGGATCCGTATGTGGATTGGATTTGGGACCCGTATATTGATTGGGCCTTATGTCATATGTGGATTGGATTTGGGATCCGTATGTGGATTGGATTTGAGGTAGTATGTGGACTGGATTTGGGACCCGTATATGGATTGGGCCTTATGTCATATGTGGATTGAATTTGAGATCCGTATGTGGATTGGATTTGGGGTAGTATGTGGACTGGATTTAAGACTCGTATATGGATTGGGCCTTATGTCATATGTGGATTGGATCTGAGATCCGTATGTGGGCTGGATTTAAGACCCGTATGTGGATTGGGCCTATGTTATATGTGGATTGGATTTGAGATCCGTATGTGGATTGGATTTGGGACCCGTAAATGGATTGGGCATATGTCATATGTGGATTGGATTTGAGATCCGTATGTGGATTGAATTTGGGACCCGTATATGGATTGGATCTAGGACCCCTATATGGATTGGGCCTTATGTCATATGTGGATTGGATTTGGGATCCGTATGTGGATTGAATTTGAGATCCGTATATGGTTGGATTTGAGATCCGTATATGGTTGGAATGATTAGTCCTTTTTGAATCGGACTTAGACTCCCAGTTGATTAGGACTCATTTGAATTCTTTCTCGATTCAAAGGAATTCCTATTTATTTCAATATCCCCTTTTATTTTATTTTATTTCATTTTGCATCCGAAGAAAATTTTCTAATTTATCTTGGGATTCGCAGAAAATCCCTTATTTTATCTTGGATTTCGGAGCTCCGTTATTTTATTTTGATGGTATGATCTGAATAAATTCCCCTTTTTTTTTCTCTCGGGATTCCATCCCTTTTATTTTATAATTTGACTTGGGATCGGAATGAATCTACTAATTTTTGTTTTGGCGTCAGGAGAAAATACCGTTATTTTATTTTGATGTGGGGCCCTTTTTGAAATTATTTGGGATCCGAGAAAGTTTCTATTTTTGAAATTATCGGGGATCCGAAGAAGAAATTATTTGAGATCCGAAAAAGAAATTATTTGGGATTCGAAGAAGTCTATTTTATTTTATTTTATTTGACTTGGGATCTGAAGGAAATCCGCTTTAAATTTGGGGATCCGAATCCACTTTGGCTTATCTTAGGGTTCAATCCCTTTTGTCTTGTAATTGATTTGGGTTCCGAAGGGAATCCACTTTGACTTATCTTGAGTTCGGATGTACGAAGAAATCATCCGTTGTTGACTTTTTTTCTTCTTTTTTTTTCTTTATTTTTTTTATTTTTTTTTCTTTTCCCTTTCTTTCTTTTTTTTTTTTTTTTTCTTTCCTTTTCAACCTGAAGTAAGGGGCGTCCGAAGAGGTCCCAAACCGGCTTTCAAAGAAAATTTATTTTTTTTTCCTTCTTTTCCTTCTTTCTTTCTTTTTTTTTTTTTCTTTTCTTTTCTTTTCTTTTCAACCTGAAGTAAGGGGCGTCCGAAGAGGTCCCAAACCGGCTTTCAAAGAAAATTTATTTTTTTTATTTTCTTTCTTTCTTTCTTTTTTTTTCTCTTTTCTTTTCTTTTCTTTTCAACCTGAAGTAAGGGGCGTCCGAAGAGGTCCCAAACCGGCTTTCAAAGAAAATTTATTTATTTTATTTTCTTTTTTTTTTTTTTCTTTCTTTTTTTTTTTCTCTTTTCTTTTCTTTTCTTTTCAACTGAAGTAAGGGGCGTCCGAAGAGGTCCCAAACCGGCTTTCAAAGAAAATTTTTTTTTTTTTTTTCTTTTTTTTTTTCTTTTCAACAGGGGCGTCCGAAGAGGTCCCAAACCGGCTTTCAAAGAAAATTTATTTTTTTTTTTTCTTTTTTTTTTTTTCTTTTCAACCTGAAGTAAGGGGCGTCCGAAGAGGTCCCAAACCGGCTTTCAAAGAAAATTTATTTTTTTTTTTTTTTTTTTTTTTTTTCTTTTCAACCTGAAGTAAGGGGCGTCCGAAGAGGTCCCAAACGGCTTTCAAAGAAAATTTATTTTTTTTTTATTTTTTCCTTTTTATTATTATTATTATTTTTTTTATTTACCTGAGAAATACGCGGGTGCCGAGGAAGTTGACCGGAGGAGTTGACCGGAGGAGGTTGAGGGAGTTGACCGGAGGAGTCGAGGAAGTTGACCGGAGGAGGTTGAGGGAGTTGACCGGAGGAGTCGAGGAAGTTGACCGGAGGAGGTTGAGGCGATTGGCGCTTGAGGATGAGGGACGGATTTTTTCTTTTTGTGGTGGAATATGGGACAATATCGGACGTTCTTTTTTTTTTGTGGTGGAAAAATATGGAAAAGTTGTCCTTAGGCAAAGGAAAATCTCTCCTTTTTATAGTAGGGAGGGTAGAGAAATATCGTATGGGATTCGTTGGGATTCGTTGAGGGGTTGGCGAGAAAATGTGCGTTCGTTGAGGAACGACGTGCGTTGGTTTGTTGAGAAAAATACGTGGGACCTCATTCGAATTTTAAATTTCAAATTTCAAAATTGAAAAGATATGTTCAAATTAAAAATTCAAATTTTAAAATTGAATATGTTCAAATTTTAAATTTCAAATTTTAAAATTGAAAAGATATGTTCAAATTTTAAAATTCAAATTGAATATGTTCAAATTTTAAATTTCAAATTTCAAAATTGAAAAGATATGTTCAAATTTAAAAATTCAAATTTTAAAATTGAATATGTTCAAATTTAAATTTCAAATTTCAAAATTGAAAAGATATATTCAAATTTAAAAATTCAAATTTTAAAATTGAATATGTTCAAATTTTAAATTTCAAATTTCAAAATTGAAAAGATATGTTCAAATTTTAAAATTCAAATTTTAAAATTGAATATGTTCAAATTTTAAATTTCAAATTTCAAAATTGAAAAGATATGTTCAAATTTTAAAATTCAAATTTTAAAATTGAATATGTTCAAATTTAAATTTCAAATTTCAAAATTGAATGGTTATGTTCGAATTTCAATATGTGTTCAAATTTCAAAATTGAACGGTTATATTCGAATTTGAGGAAGTATGGTTGTGTTTGAATTTCAAATTTTAACGGTTAACGAATGAGGGAGTTTGCTTGAATTCAAAATTTGATTGGAATTTGGTTGGGGATTTAAATTTCGAATATGAATTTGGATAAATCGGCTGAAAGATATTTTGAGATAATTGATGGATGAAGGATTTCGGCTGAATTTAAAATTCAAATTTGAGTACAAGTGACGTTTGAGAGATATTTTCAACTTTGAGTATAGGTGACATTTGAGAGATATTTTGAAATTTCGTTAAAAATTTGAAATTCAAAATTCAAAGTTCAATTTGAACATAATTTTTGAAATTGAATATTTAAACAAGAAATTGATTATAATGTAAGACCCCGCGTGGCAGAAAAAAATGGAATCCGACTGATTTGGTGACTAAAAAAAATCGACGGACTTTGATTAGACCTATATGGTTGTGTTCAAAAATGGCCTAAGCTTGTGTTCACAAATGGCCTATTAAAGAATTGAATTTGTTGGACCCAAATTATTAATATATTAAAAGTTTTGGGCTTATACGGGGCTTATACAGGCAAATCAATATTACAGACCAACCATAACCTTTCCCCCCTTTTTTTAAAATATATATATATATATATATATATATATATATATATATATATATATATATATTTTTTTTTTTTTTTTTTTACCTCAAACAGATACCTAGTTACCAAATTTTTCTTTTTATCTATTTATTGATACAGATAGCCTGGAAGAAGGCATTACAAATGGATGGCCAAAAGAAAGTTACTCCGTAACTGTTTTTGAAAACCTTTCTTCAAAGAATTGCTCAACCCCCCCTACCCTATTCTGGCATGTTCTTCTGGCCTGGAAAGCCATTTCTCTACCCAGAGAGAAAGCACTCCCCGGGCCTCCTGGTCTCTACTACTCAAAGTTTTGTCCATTGAACTGGCCATACCAACAAAGAGTGTCATGCTTTGCGTGGAGCTTCTCTCATTTCTTTTATTGAGCATAATAATGCGAATCGGGTTTTAATGTGTTCTAATATGCAGCGTTGCCTTTCTAGGCTTCGTCGACTCATTGAATACCAAAGTGGAATTGCCCTAGATTCTTGGCGGAAAGCGTGCTCTATTGCCCATCCTAATGGTAGGTGACAATTCAAAACCCAAATCGGAGGTATAACACGAGACTTAGTAATTTTGCTGACCAAGTCTCAGAGGACTTCGATTCTATTATCGAGATTTAAGCCTAGCACTTTTCCTCTTATTATTGAGCAGCTCCAACTTCTTAAGATCAGTGAAAACCGCTTGAATTCATTCCAGTCCGTCCTGGAAAGCCAGCAAGCAAGCCAACAAGCAAGCAAATAAGCGAAAAGGTGGGAGGCATATACTATCATATATAATCCTACATAATCTTAAATGTTATGAGTTCCAGTACATAGACCAAATAGTACATAAATGTTATGAATTCCGGTACATAGACCAAATAGTATAATGCGAGCAAAAAATTCTAGATTCAAGGAGATATAGAATAGCATATAAGTTATCATGCTTACATCTTCATCATTTGAATCTCCAATAATTATTCCAATAATTACATATCTGATTTGACCGATGGATGAATATGCAATCATACGTTTCATGCTTGTTTGAGTAATAATAATGAAATTCTCCAACCAAAATTTCTAGATACGTAGCTGCGAACAGTCCATCCAGCAGCCCATTCAATCGTATGCAATTTTGAGTTCACAAGAACGACAAGAAATCCAAAAGCAACAGCAGGAATAAGACCTTAGTTTACACTAATTTCCAGAACGACATAAAATCCAAAAGCAGCAGCACGAATAAGACCTTAGTTTACACTAATTTGGTAATGCTAGTAATAATTCAGCCGTACATGTCTCCACCAAAAGAGGACGAAAGCATAATCATTTCATGAGTTGATAATCACATCTTACAAAAGCAAAAGTTCACAGCAACATGGGCAAATGCATAATTTGTGCTGTGCTTTAGACTAGTTTTTGCCTTCAACTTTCAACTATAAGCATATATATAATCATTTGGTGCCATGAAATTAGATCTTAAGGAAATTAAAAAAATGTTTCAGATACACATTGACGATCACTAAACTCAGCAATCTTCTATCAACATGTTCCAGTAAACATCATCAACATCGACTCACCCACAGACCCCATGCATTTAGAGGGCCTCACTAAACTACATTACCAAAATAAACGACGAAAATAACCCCCCTTAAAATTGTCTTAAATATCACAAAATTCAGAGCTAGGAAATTACTTACAAAAATATTATTTACAGACATGTTAGGTATTTGAACCATAATGTTTACCAATTATTAAAAGAGAAGAAGAGACTGGATACTTTTAAGGCTTAATATGCGGTGGCCCAAACCAACTACCTAGCCTTAATGTAGTATCTGTTGGTGCTGTTGCTGCTGCCGCTGCTGCTCTGCTGCCTCCCTGAACTTTCTGGGCAAGGAATTCACGACAGTTGGCTCCTTTCACAGTAAACTCCATCAGAAGCTCCTCATAGAGCTTCTTCAGGTTTGTCTTGAAGGCCCGGGAGCAGCTCTTGTCACCCTCATCAACATCCTGGATCCCTTCTCCAACCAGACAACCGACTTGAGCGCCTTCCATGTAAGCTCTGCACGCCACAAGAATCGCCCGCCCATGATTGCGGAAATGGCCAGCAACAAAGTCCTCGAAGTGCTGCAAATAGAAGCCATTTTTATATCTTTATGAACTCAATGGAAAAGCTTTATATGCTAGACGTATCAAATAAAAGATTTCGCACATTAAATAGGGTTTGTTTTTTCTTGAAAAAGAAATAGAGAATTTGAATATTTCAAAGTCTAATACGGGCGTCTTTAACAGGGATGAATTCTGCAGGGATGACTGTTTTTCATACTTATGCCAACCTACTATATCCACAGAGAACTGGGGATAGTTCAATTTTCTTTCTGATTTTACATCATAAAAAACAGAGGGTAATCTCAATGATTACATGGGTAACAATGGATAAGGAATAGCACAATTCCAGTAGTTAAGTACAATCGTAATCCTTGAGTAGTGTCCTTGAGTAGTCCTGAAATAATCTGGTTTGGCCAGAAGCAGCAATGCACCAGTTTGTTTTCCAAGCCTGTTTGGATTGTGGGACACGTCATCAGTTGATAACTTGCACAGCATGGAGATTTTCTTTTGTGATTGCAACCTAGGAATGACTTTATCCGTTGCCAGTCCTCAAAATGATGATTTTTCAGGATAATGAATTCCAAGATATGAAGTGTGTATATCATATCCTAGATGTGGTATACACTATGCAATTGTGGACATATCACTATACCAATCAAAAAGGTATCATATGTCCTAAAAAGAAAAGATATGCGAACAAGATATTCATACATCCATACATGCCTAAAAATTGGATGCAGTTTACACCATTCATCTGACCAACCCACTACAGAACCATAACATTCGTACCTTTGGTGGCCTCCGTAGAGAATACAACATCGTCCTGCAGGATAAGAGGAAAGTATCTTCATTGTACTCCAGAGACTTCTTCTCTCCATGGGGTGTATTAGCCATCTGAGCATATCCAGGCTCGTTAAAGTAAGGCTTTGCATTCAGAACCAAAGCCTGGATAGAAACCAGGACTTGGAGCATAGTCGAATTCGAGGGGTTCCACATCTCACATCCCTTGCCAGACCAGGTGTTGAGAAGGCTAAGGCAAACCTTGCCACATGCATACAAGTTTGGATTGAGTCGAAGTCCACCTGACTGATAATGTACCTTCTGCATGGTACAGTGTGGAAAGAGTTAAACAAACTTTTTAACTGTAAAAGGAAGGGGATTTTGACATATATATTCCTGCAAACTCATGTATTTAGTGCACTTTCTTACATTTGGCAATCATCATCGGGCATAGTTGATTTTCAATTATGAAAAGGATAGTAAAAGGGGAGGAGGATCTTTTAAAGTGCAAGATTCGACATACAAGGGTAAATTGCACATTTGGTCCTCAAACTAGGAGGCTTGTGACACTTCGGTCCTCAAACTTTAATTTATTGCAATTTTTGGCTTGAACTTTCAGAATTGTTCCAAATCAAGTTCTATAACTCAATTTAGTTTACTAAATGTTGATATTTCGCTAATATAGAGGTGATACGGTACCATTGTAATTTGATGATGGACAAATAATTAAGATGTCATATCACTTTTATATCAACAATATATTAAAATTTAGTCAACTAAATTAAATTGTGGGACATAATTGCAACAACTCTAAAAGTTCGAGCTAGAAATTGCAATAAAAGACTAAAATGTCACCTGCCTCATAGTTTGTGGACCAAACGTGCAATTTACCTGACATATAATAATAAAGTTTTTGAAGGGCATATATAGAAGCTCATTTTTGCAGGGATATAGATGTATATGGAGGATAATAAAAAGACAGAAATTAATATATGTAGTACATCTAGTGAAAGACTATAAACATACCGGGGGTAAATTGGGATAGTCAGGAGGAAAGAAAATGTCAAAGAAGAAGAGACCATCGTGATAAGGGGTACCAGCAGGTCCAACAATAACAGCCCTAAGGAGGTCCATCCTATCCTCATAAACTCTAACAAATATAGTCTCTGTTCAAGTTAAAGAGAAGCCAGAAGATAGCAGTTAAGACTAACGAAGAAATTAGCCAGGCTAGTCTAATGATGTCTTCATGAATTAAAAAGAAAGAGAAAAAAAATCCAGTTGTCTAGCTGCATATAAAGAAAATCATGAAACAATAATGCTAGTAATTTTTTTATGCACTATATAACAAGAAAAAAAAATTCTAGTTGTCTAGCTGTATATTAGTAACATAATGAATAACAATGCTAGTATTGATGGACTCTATAACCAGGGTAGCAAATAAGACAGATGTCCCTACAACAAAGTTATTAAACTACTTCGCAGATGACTGACAAATAAATGGCAAAGTTCAATCCAACCATAATAGCAAGCAACTTTATATGCAAAAACAAAAACAAAGTGACAATTAGCAAGGCATAGTAGGCAGAACAAAATTTTCCGTCATTGATCAGTGATTTAACAGTATTAAAGAGTATCATGCAGGGTTTCAAGTGCCGCCCGTGCCGCTGCGGCACGGGCGGCACGTACCGTGCCCCCAATATGGGGGCACGGTACAGGGGGGGTGCCACAGCAACCCCCGTGCCGCGATACCCGGGAGGGTATCGCGCGAGACAGAGTGATACCCTCGTGCGTATCGCGCGGCACAGGCGGCACGTTCCGCCCGTGCCGGTTTTTTTTTTTTTTTTTTTTTTTTTTTTTTTTTTTTTATGCCGCTCCTTCTTCTTCTTCTCTCTCTCTCTCTCTCTCTCTTTCACTCACTCAAAGTAGTTTTGATTGTTTTTTTTTTTTTTGAGTTTTCTTTTTTTGAAGATTTATTTATTTATTTATTTGGTGGGTTTTGTGTCTCTCATCTTTTTCTTTTTTCTTTTCTTTTTTTTTTGTGATTTTTTTTTTGGGGATTGGCCTTTGTATCTCCACGTAGTTTTTTTTTTATTTGAATATTTTTAATTTGTAAAATTTTTTAAAAAATATATATATATAATTAGATAATTTTTTATCTGTTGTTTATAAAAAGTTGAAATAGATATACTTCATTTAATTATTATATAATTAAATTTTTAATTATTTTGGATAGATCTAGTATTTTATATAAGATTTGCAATAAAAATAATTTTTACTTTAAAGATTTTATTTTTTAATTTAAAAAATTAAAAATACTAATAAAATTAAAAGTTAAATTAAATTAATTGATACTTAAATTTGTTTAATTTATTTATCTTTTAATTTATTGCTCATGTTGTTTTTTTCAGTATGTTGTTCTTTTTCTAACTTTCTTAAATCAATTTTACTAGTAAATTTTATTATTATATTTTAATTTTTATTCTTTATGAGATATAATTTTTTTTTACATTTAAAAAAACTTACCACTATATTAATTGATTAGTATAGTAAGTTATATATAGTCAATATTCATAATTATTTGACTAAATCTTTCAAAATAACATTATAAAAGTTTATTAGGAACAAAAAAACTGTAAAAAAAACGTGCCAGAGCGTGCCACTGAGAGGTCATACGTATCCATCGGCACGCAAGCGTGCCACGTGTCGGCACGGAAGCGTGCCGGTACCGTACCGTGCCAGGTGGACAACGGCACGCCCCCGTGCCACGGCACTTTATTCCTTGGTATCATGATAATCCAATTAGAAGATCTCTTAATATTCAACAACAATATGAGCACCTGACTCCAGAAACTGATTAATTTTCTGGTAAGGCATCTAGGCTACTACCTGGACACCAACTGATTACACTCATCAAAATGCTGACTGCCTAAATCATCTATGCTGCTCAATTTTGAAAAAAAGAGGTATGTCTAGTTTTTGTTATTTTACTGGTTATCTTTTGAGCAAACAGGCCATGTTGATGATAGGATTTGGGTATATTTATGTGGGGTTAAGGAAATTAATTAAAAGACTGCATCTAAAGTCGAAACTAGTATAAAAATGTGTTTGGTTTTTTTATCGTACTGTAACTTTCCTGTATGTTTCTGTGACTATTTTGTATCATTTAGTAGTGGGTGATGATAAAAGCTTTAGCAGATATAGTACTATTGCACTACAAATATTGACTGAAATAACTTTAGGAAAAAAAAAATAGTACCATTGAATTTCAAACTTTTGCAATTGTCTTAAAAGTAATATATTGCTTAAACGGTCTACCTAAATGCATATGTAATGCCTAAGCAGTTAGGAAGTCCTTGGCACATCAACCACTTGATAGCATTGACGACCTTGAATCTTGAGGATGAGATATAGAAATGTTTATGCACATTTGTATGAAGACCCTATATCAGTTCTGGCTTAAAATCTCTACGAAAACACAATGCATCAGCAGTTTTGACAGTCTTGGCTGTTTCTGAAGTCCAAATCAGGTTTTGGTGGTTTCCAATTTTTTCAACAATAGTAATAAAGAAAAGTATGGAAAGCTAGAAAATGATGAGTGTCTGCGATATTGAATGGGGATTTTAGTTGAAAATGAGATGTTAACTATGCTATAACATGTCTAAATTTAATTGGCATACCATGTAGATGAGGATAGGTGAGGCTTGACGGCAAGATGATAATATATAATAGAAGCAGATAGTCATTGACATAATTATACACTCAAATAACAAAGCCAGCTATAATTTGCAGAAAAAACCTTTGGAATAATAAAAAGTCTTACGTATGAAAAGTGAAAAAGTTCAACGTTCTCAAAAGTTTAGATCGAAAGGAAATATATCGCAAAAGAAGGTGTCAAGTATCAAACTAAAGCTCAACTACAATTTAATTACAAAACAGGCCAAAACAGATCCAACCCAGCCTGAACCAGCAAAGCAAGGCCAAAATAAGCTAAATTCAAACCAAAATCACCAAAACTCAGCTGAAACCAAGCTTTGGCACTAGATTTTGTCGAGCTAAAGCAGACATTGATCAGACAGACATAAATAAGGTCTCGCCAGTTTAGTCAAATCATGAAACCAAACTTTGTTGAAAGAATCCTCTCAAAATTTAATTTGAACTTGATCATTGTGCAACATATTCAATACATACTCACCTGGTAAATCTTTCTCCAAGACCTTCCACTCATGTTGAATTCTCTTTGACCAATCTTTTGTTGGCTATCATAGAAAACCCATTAGGCAGTGTTAGCAGTATATAAAACTACATGTTGAAGAAAGATGACATGCTTACTTGAGTACCTTTCTGGCTGTTAGGCCAACTTTGCGGAGATCCGGTTTACTAAAGAAATGATCAGAGTGATCCTTAACAGTATCAAACTGCTTAAATGATCTGTATTTCTCATCAATTTCATCATCCATCACTTCCATTACTTCAATCGGCTTGCTCTTGCTATTACTAGGCATCACTTCAACCGGCTTGCTAGTAGTATTATTAGGAATCACATCCATCACTGTGAACAGTGTGTCCGCAACACTACTAGGCATCAGTTCCATCATGCCACTCGGCTTGCTCGGACTAGAATTTTCAGAGAAGGGCTTCTGCAACCATGGGACAGTTGCCTCCACTCCAGGTGGAAGATCCAGGTCATCAAACTTGGCAGCCAAACTATAATTGAAATCATGCTCAATATATGCATCGTCATATGCATAATACTCGTCATCATCTTCGTCATAATTATATTCCTCATACTCATACTCATCAGAGAAGTTTGTCTTCAATGAATCAGAATTAAAAATTTTAAGAGCACTTGGTCCTGCAAGATCATTGGCCAAAGCATCCTACAATTGCGCCCCCAACCCAACCCCACCCCGAGAATTAAAAAAAAAAACACAAATTACTCAACCAAACGTAACAGAAAAACTATTCACATATTGATAAATAAACAAATTCCAGGACAGATAAGCAAGAATCAAACCTTTACATGTTTATGCCAATCGTTAGAATATCCAACAGGCTGCTTATTCTTGTCATTAGGTGTACTTTCACCAACAATTACAACACCATCGGGATCATCATCTCCATCTATCTCAATAACATCATGAGGAGCAATCTACAAACTCAAAATGATTGAACATTCAACTAATGCATTTTCTTTGTAATTTAAAAGGACCTATGTCATCATTACAACTAATTAGAAACTAAAAATTGCACAGAAATAACCATGAAAAGAATCCAAAATGCCAATATTAAGAAGATGCATTATGGCACTTTGGTGGGTCAGATTTACCAAAATCAATCATAGATATAGGAAAATGCAACTTGATATGAAACTTGGTTTTGTCTTAGGTTCTTTTTGCAATAAAGACATATTATGCTATATCAAATGAATTTAGCAAAGTAAAAGTTTTTAGGACCCAAGCGAAAATGATGCAGGATAGAGGAAGAAGGGTTGCCCGAAACAAAGGAGTTGATGCCTCGAAGGATCAGAGCCAGAATCTGTCTGCACAAGAAGAATACTCAGAAGCGAAGATCTTTTGCACAAATCTGCTGGAAAATTCTCTCTCGAATATAATTTTCACTTCAAAAAGACTATTATTTCTCTCATACGTGATGCTAATGGAGTTAACGACAGAATGCAATGCACTAATCAAAAGTGCCTTGTAAAAAGAGAAAGGCAGGTACAATAGCTTATATAAATAACAAATTTATGCTAAATCCTATCATACGTATCCAGATATATTGTGAAAAGATAAGGACCTCACTACAAGAAAGAATTAATGAGCAAAAAGTGATTACACCTAGTGAGTTTGTAAAGTCCCACGCTGAAAATCAAATAGATACAGTTTTATAACTCCCTATATCTAAAATAGAAAGGCACATTTCATGAATTAAGAAATACAATTTTCTTGAATAAAAGTACTTGTAGCTTCTCAAAAATTGAACTGTTATTATCATTTTTCACATCGTACTTCACTACAAAAGTACATATATTCCACTGATGGATGATACAATTTTAAACAGAACAAAGTAGTTCCATTACTTACAGTTTCCACATCGACTAACGATTTACAAAAGACTTAGTTGTGACATGTAGCATGCCCTAAGGTATCTTTCATTGAGGAACAATGGAGAGAACTCGAAGCACTAATCAAGCATAGAGCATTTAATATTCGCACATTCCTATGCTCGCAGCACTCTCTTCTGAGGTTTTGCACCAATATTGATAGTACAAAGATCAAAGTTTCAAACTTTTCTTCGTCGACTTAGGATTTCTATACTTCCCCATTGATTGAAATGATGAATGGACACTTTTTGTTGTTAAAGAGATAGGTTAAATAAATCAACTTGATAGAAACTCAAACTACAGTTCACCATACCAAACTTCAGCTACCATTTCAGTTAGCAAGGTAAATAGATAGTTGGAATATGCAAACTCAATTGAGCGCTTGATAAAATAATAGAGAGCATTTGCATCTATTACTGCACAAATTTTAGAAATCGCGCATTTGCCAAGGTTTTTCATTCTCAAACATTTCAGCATTTGAACTTCTTACACCCTTAAAAAATTAACTCCTAAAGATTTTTTAAAAGTTTCTGGATTCAGGAACTGGGGAAAAAAAAACACCCCTTTCAGCAAAGTAAAGTGTGATTAAGCCTAAAAAGATGGGGTTTTCGCCTCACCTGAGTCCTCAACTTCTTCTGCGGGTTCGAACCCCACACCGGCGAGGGCGATACCTCCATTATATCCGGATCCTGGAACGAAGAGCTCCCTGGGTAAAGCCGAATCCTGCGGAGAAATCGATAGCAAGGAGAGCGAAAGGGATCGTTAAAAACAACGGGACATTAACGGAGCCAAAATAAACAACATCGAGACCCCTCACTTGGAGAAGTGCGGGGCGTACTTGGCGGCGGCGGCGGCGGCGGCGGCGGCGGCAGGAGGCAGTGGCTCCATCGAACTCGTCAGCTGCGGGAGGTGAGAGAAGCGGCGATCGGATCCGACCTGGTCAGCGCAGCTGGGGCTAGGGTTTCGGTCTCGATCGGAACTGGGGCTAGGGTTTCGATCGGAACTGGGGCGATCGGGGTCGTGAGAGGCGAGAATTTGGGATGGAATTAGAGAAATTGCCGTGGTAGAGAGAGAGAGAGAGAGAGAGAGCGGAGAAAAAGGGAGCTTCGGGTGTTCTGATTTTAAAATGGATCTTTATTTGCCTTTATAGGATCATTCCCTGTGTTCTTAATTTTATTATTTTATTCGGTAAAAATGGGAGAGGACGTTTGATATTCTCACCTCCGATTTTTGGTATAGCACATCTGCTGACGATCGCATTGACCACTTGACTAATGTTGAAAAATTCAGTATAATAATTTAATGAATACTGAGGTGGTTTTAGATGCTTAACCCTCCTAATTCATTTCAGAGTTTTTTTTTTTTTTAACTCTGTTTTTGCTTTTGCGTTTAACAGCAAATTATAATAGACAATTTTAACAAATTGAAATTTTAAAGCTTCCACTGTTGTAGCTATAAAAAGAAAAGTTTTTTGAGCTTTTAATAAAAAAAACTCTACTATTCATGAAACTAATTTTGCCATAAAAAGAAAAAAAAAATTATCATTGATGTATTTTAATCTAGTAGATCTTTTACTTGGTACTAGGATTGGTAATTAAGTTCGTTGTTTATAAGTAAGCTCGTATTCAATTTGAAATTGGCTCAAAATTGAATTGTTCATTTATACAAATTAAATTTTTTAATTTTATATCTTAACTGGCTAAACATGAATTAGAATTAGATCACTCACATGTGACTCGATATAGCTCGATTATATAAATTTTATATTTTTATATTATATTATATATTTTTCGAAAACACTAATCTTTTATGCTTCCAGCCTTTTGGCCCTTAGGATCAAGTTTGTGCGGCTTGGAGGATGCATAATAGAGGGCCCATCGAGCCACAATGGTTAACTTTTGAGGCGCTTTGATCTAAAGAGTTAAAAGCTTGAATAAGTGAATCCAAAGGCCAAAAAATTTTGAAAGCATAGTGAGGAAGAACCATAATTAGACTCTCTCGCGCTCGCTCTCTCTCTCTCTCTCTCTCTCTCTCTCTCTCTCTCTCTCTCTCTCTCTCTCACCTAGCATACTTAGTTGGCTAAAAGTGAACCTTTTTGTAAGCTGTTTAATCCCATTGCATGAGAATCCCGCTCTTTTATTTCTAACTGTGGCGACGAATGTCGCGGTGATTACTTGTTGGTGGAATAATGTGGATGTTGGGTTGAGATCCTAACTTAGTGGTGACAACTTTTATTGCGTTTATCTTTGACTTGCATGCGGCATGTTTTCAAGTAGCAAAATGATTTCGAAAATATTTTCAAACTAAGTGTCGTGTGAGCACTGCTTTCCAAACCCGTGGAATTATCCTTTCAAGTTATGTTGCCGCCTAAAAGAGATTTGCGAAAACGTTTTTAAAATCGGGTGTCGTGTGGACACCGTTTGACAACCTGTGGATTTATCCTTTCAATCTTGTTGTAGTAATTGTGGTTGTGATTAACTGTGATCTCTCCCTTTGGTTTCATTTTGACTGCATGGTTCAAGTATGTGTTGTAATTGAGACGCCATACATATACAAAAGAGACTCTGTCCGTTTGTGGAGTGAATTTGTATATGTGGCGGGTCTGGCGCGCACCGGTGGGCAAGGTTAATTTCAATATATATATATATATATATATATATATATATATATATATATATATATATATATATATATATATATATATATATATATATATATATATATACACATTTTTCCACTCATTTAGAACCTCCGGGGCGTGACACTTAATGGGTGATACAGATGAAAATGATGCATCTACTCTATCCCAGTATTCTTAATCAACCCAATCACACTGACTGCCACATCGGGTCCAGTCAAACCTGCGCCTACCTACTACCACACATCCCCACTAGGACAGAAATTACGTAGGCGGTCCCACTTGCACTTTATCGACAAGCTGCAAAAGATAAGTAACAGGCCTAGCTCCGGAGCGACACTCGAGGGGAGCAACCCCACCGAGGAAGTATCCGCGCATCTTTATCGAGCTCAATACGCCTCATGCAGGCTATAATCCAAATCCATGATCAATCAGATCGAAAACAATAACTCAACACTAACAACATAAGCCGAAAACACTCAACGGATCGGGACCACCGTCCCCAAACGGCTCCCAGAATAGACCACTTGACTGACCACAGTAAATCCATTGGCCGGAGGTACTCAACTGCTAACCACGAAGGAAGGTTCGAAAGTTCCGGGAGACTAGCGCCTACAACTTTATCAAACAATAACAGGTTTCAGGCACAACCCACCCGTAGCTCTCGACCCAAAATATGAAAACAACCCTTAAAACCCAGATCACTCGAACCCTCTCGGGTGAGAAAATTTGTATGAAAAGATGACAATTATTACCGAAAATCATTTTGATTTGAGAAATCCAATTTAATGAATTTTAGTTCTTAAAGAAATATCAGTTAAAATAAGTTTTATTTTTCAAACCCCGAAGGGCTAATGCCTTCACCCAATCAAACAAGAACAGGCTCCGGTGACCCTTCAAAATTCGGAAGGAAAATATTGGTTTACTGAAATCATGTGTGTGTCCAAAAATAGTCCGAGTTCAAGGTCCTTCTATCACCAGCTCAACAGTACTACGAACACAGTGCCAACGACACTGGTCGGAGGATACCCGACAACCCGGGACCACCGTCGACCCGAACGGCTCCCGACACTAGCCCTGATCTAGCCTCAGCTACCAGACTCCACTCGGCCCCCAGGCATGAGTGCCAATGCATCCCACAAAATTCCAACCACTCGGCCCACTATCAGGGCGAGAAGAAACTCTAAGTCCAGAAAAAAAGAAAACGGAGTGTGGAAAGTCTAAAACATAAAGAAAACTAGCCCAAGTGTGGGTTTTCTACTAATATGGTTAAATACATGCAAACATATGATGAGGTGCTAGTCAAGGCTCCAATATTTAATTATCACGAGAAATAATCAATTTATTAATTTTATCATACATGCTTGCATCTCAGTCCACAAAAAAGAGTACTTTACTTAACATGCATGCATACTACGACATACAATTAATACGCCACCCGCTAATTTTGGAGGAAATCCAACCCACCTGGAATGCACTGATCCGTAGTCTAATTAAGCTGAAACTGAACGTGTATGTTCCTCAGGTTCACACAGTTCCAACGAACCTAAAAGCTCCAAAAAAACTCCTCCCGGATGAACGGCGATGCTCAAAATACCAAGTGTTGCCCAAACGGTCCACTGCAAAATTCAGCATGTGCATCAACGGTGTGTAGAAGCCAAATCGCACACAATTTTCACCCGGAACCAAAAAGAAAGATGCTCACCTTGATTGTAAGAAAGATTTCCAACTTTCACTTTCTCGGCAATAGCCCAAAATCCCAATAAAAACTAAAATATAATGTCGAATGTCGCGATGAGTTCAAATACAGATTTCAGCACCAAATCCTTATCATAGAGCTATAAAGACAGGAAAATTTCACCTTCGAAATGACTTCTAAAAAAATCCAATAAAGGTACGGCTGCGTTCCTCTCGAAGTCTAGATAGAGATCGAGTCCTTAAACATCCAAATCTGCTAACAAACGGCTGAGAAAATGCATAAAAACTCCCCGCTGTCCAGATAATGCAACAACAAAAAGGGGGTTTAAAGATGTTGTAAGAAACCCCATAAAATCTCAAAATGGAGAAGAGCAATAAGCACCAAAGTTGAAGGCCTACCTCTCGTGAAGATCTTCCTGAAATTTTAGCCTAAAATTCTAAAGGGTAAGCCCAGGGGAGTCCGCGGAAGAAACGTCGACAAAGAAAACCGCAATCGGAGGAACATCGAAGCTCGCAGAGTCAAGGAAGTAGCTGATGAAACGATCTCCAAAAATCCTCCAAAACCCCTAGAAGTGAAGAAGACTTGATGATCTTTCTCTCTGACGAAGGAGGCCCCAAGAAAAATTCCCAAAAGTCCCAAAATGGCAACACAAAGGGCCAATTTATAGCAAAAAACCTGAAAAAACCACTTTCAGATCCAAGGGAGAAACCGGATGCCCGGATTTGCACAGGATGGTGCTCGGGACACGCTGCATTCATCATGCGGCTCCCACTCAGCCCCCGAAATCGTCGGATGCTGCCACGTGTCCCACGCCCGTGCTCCATGCGCCCCACGTCCGCGCGGTGGTTGGCGCCCGCCAATCGGGGCGCGCCACATGGCATGCTGGGAGCATGGGGGGGAGGGGGGGTGCACGCGGCGTGCGGCACGCTGGGTCTACCGGTTCCGCCACCAAGCCAATCGGGCGCTGCCACGTGGCCCACCCGCAGCGCGATAGCAGCGGCCCGGCCAATCGCGCGCTACCACGTGGCTCCGCCCGCGCTCGTTGGTCCCGGTGCACGCGCCTATGGGCCATGAGCTAGCCTGCATCCAAAATGGGCCCAGTAGGCCCATTTAGCCTAAAAACAGCCGTTTTCGCAGTTTTCACGTGCTGAGTCCGTTTTTGGCGTACGTTTGATGCACAACGCACTCGATACACCAAAAATATGTGTTTTCTCATCACTGACCCCACAGTCGAGTCGCACTGGACTTCGGGACACCGCACGCGTCCTCACCTCCGTTCCGATCCCCACCCCTGACCAAACTTGTCACACAATGGGAGTCAGTAACATGAACCATAGTAAGGAAATGGATAGAGCTATAACAACAACTGTGAACAAAGATACAGTGATATGATAGGACACCAAACCGTAAATCGTAACGTTCGAATCTCCATACCGTTACCACTCAATTCCCACGTAAGGAAACCAAGCATACACGCCGTGTCGGTCCACTGACCTCAGGCACTAAAATAATCCCACTCAACAAACCCGTGCAAAACAACTCCAACCGCAATAACCGAAATACCGCAATATCCGCAAGGGTCCCCTTACGCAAATCGCCGCGTAGGGATTACAGGTCAAACAGACCTCCTCTCCAGAAAAGTACACCGATACGGCAGCCAAACTACTGGTGTGCATGAAAAGCGCCGAGAGCTTGACGATCACATAACCATGTACAAAACTCTCTTGTGACAATTAGTCGCCCAAGTGTTACATATATCAATAATAACAAAAATGGGTTAATCGTTCAGTCCTTGTCCTATTTTGGTGTATCGTTCTATCACATTCCCGTGACCATGTCCTTTTCCTACTATCAAAGCAAGCGTCATCAAAACAATAATAAATAAGGAGAGAAAGGTTGAATTGAACCCATTCAACATCGTTCTCTTCTTTGGATCGGGGTACCCATCTCTATCGAAGATAATGAACTGAGCTTGCGACCCTGCTAAGCCTTCGAAACCCTACCCGGACCTATCCAAAGTCCAAAATTAATCAATTAATTATTTTACCTCAACTGGTGATTTAGTGTTCCCATCCACTGTACCAAAATCCTCTATGTTCCAAATTACCGGAACTGCCTCCGATGTCTGAATTGTCGTACCGATTGTTTTATCGATCAAAAATATGCCCCAAACGACTATACCGTAGTTCGGATGTAGACAAGCAGTCCACTGAATCTTTTACCGCGATAAACGATAATCCGAAGGGTAAAAACACAATAAACTACCCCTGACACTAATCGATAGGAAAAATCGTGTAAAAATAAGAAACTATGGATAAAAGGAATTTTATAGGTGTACCGTAAGCGACAAATGAAACCCCGACGGTTATGGAAGAGACCGGCATGGAAAAATGATGTACTGTTGTCCTGGAACACCAAACTGACGAACGAACGAGACCGGCTCCGCCAAACGTAAGCTTGACCAAAAACCCAAACGGCGGCGGAGGCTAAACAGCCCAACGGTGCGAGCGGCAGGACCGCGGACAGGCGGCGCGGGTGGCACACACAGGCAGCACGCGGGGGCAGAGAAGCCCTGCGGCACGCGCGGACGGCACGGGCTCGCAGTGCACGGGCGGCGCGGGCCTGACAGTTCTTGCGCAGCACGACTTGGCAGCGCGCCCGGTGGCGTGGGCTACGCGGCGCCGAGGCTAGGAGCACACGGCGGTCGCGACCTTGATCCATCAAATGACCCCCACTCACCTTTTTCCACTCCGACGGGGAAGACGATGCGACTCCGATCTCCGACAATGGTGTTGATTTCGGATCCAGTCTCCGGCTATGGCGACGTTTCCGACTCCCGTTTTCGACGCGCACAATGACGAAGAAGAAGACGATCAAATCTCAAAAAAATTGAGAATTACGGTTTTCTTTCATACGTACGATAAATCCACAAATTCCTTTAATATTTATAAGGAATTCTCACCTACTTTCCTCAAAATATGTGCTAATCATCCGAAACGTTCCATATCCGTTATAACAGATTCCGATGCACCGATAAGCCTTAACGGGTACCAAAATTTCCGAATTCACATTGTGACACCCCCGGAATTTGGATTAGTCCTCTATATAAATGATATAATATGACTAAATCTCTAACCCGGCTATAGCATTTTGGATGGTAGCAAGATCCAAGAGGAACATGAGAGTTAAGCGTGCTAGAGCTAGAGTAGTTCTAGGATGGGTGACCCCTGGGAAGTGGGGCGTCATAGTTGGTATCAGAGCCATTCACCAGCCGGAAATGTGAGATGAGTCTCGGCTGAGCCAGGGTTATATAGCGGGTAGAGCGAGGCTCCCCGGCTAATGACCGTTGTGAGTGGAGTGCAGCTCCTCACAAGGTCGGCTAAGGCTAGCGAGACGAGTCTCACATCGCCTGGTGCTTGTGAGTGTGCTTGAGCCTGACGTGGACGTCAGGGCTTAAAGGGGGAAGAATGTGACACCCCGGAATTTGGATTAGTCCTCTATATAAATGATATAATAGACTAAATCTCTAACCCGGCTATAGCATTTTGGATGGTACAAGATCCAAGAGGAATATGAGAGTTAAGCGTGCTAGAGCTAGAGTAGTTCTAGATGGGTGACCCCCTGGGAAGTGGGGCGTCACACACATTTTCGAACCCAATAACTTAAAAGTGTCATTCCGGGAGATTCGTAAGCCGGATTCGCGATCCGATTGCATAGCCATTCTCCGTTTAACGAGCCCGACAATGAGACGACCCTGACAACATAAAATTCCATGAATAACACACCCAAGAATTTTCTGAAAAAACCAACTTTAATCCAATTACCGAAAGGTTTACACAATACCCGAGAACTAAATTCACTGTTATTACATCATGTTAAATGACAGTGACTCCTTGGAAGTGCTACCCACGAGAGGTGTGAATAGATTCATGGTTTGGGGCAAACTAAGTCCCCGAGACCCTAAGTTGTGAGAAGTATAAGCTGCGCTGGGTCACTAACACATTGACTAGCACTGTCACCGAAACGGATAGTAGTCCACAAAGTGACTCGTGTTTTCACACCCTAAAAGTACGTGTGTGATTTGAACCTTGCCCTCCGCTCTGAGTAATAGCAGCTGCAAGAGAATGTAGCCTACGAGATATGCTTAGAGGGCAACCTTGCTAGCAAATGAAAGGGACTACGAAACCATATGACTCCATAAGTTGAGGTTCAACGTGGTAAACACAAGGCTTGTGAGTTTCCTGTGGAGTTGAGAGGTCAGTGGAGAAGCATTGCCCTCATTGATTCGATTAATCAAGATAGGGCATGATCTCAGTTTCACGGATGAATTTTTTTTTAGGAGGGAGGGGTGTAATGCACTGACTTTGGCTAAATTGACAAAGTGCAGATTAAATCATGCTGGACATGTGTAAGAACATGATTAAAAGGGTTTAGAGTGAGTTTGGATCGAATCGGAATTTATTCAGATCAAAATGGAGTTTGAAACACTGGAAAACCAGCTTCAGACCATATTCGGACACCCGAAAGGTCCTACGGGCTCTCGAAAACACAATCGGATCTAGGAATCGGACTCTAAGAGCCTTCATGCAGATGCTCAACCCGAGAGCACCTCAATGCACTATCACAAAAAATTCAGGCGTCCGAATTGTCCTGCGGACACCTGAGAGTGTGCGAAGGGTGTTGTGGTTGCAAAGTTTCAGATGCCCGAATCATCTCTCGAGCGTTCGAAATCTGTCACTGACAGAATGATAAGTTGATATTAATAAGAAAGCTTGGGGTCTTTTGATGATATTGTTACAACCCCCTTATAAGAGAGCCTCAACTCTCTTTCTCCTCAACCTGCACACACAGAGAGAAAAGAAAAAAGAGAGAAACTCTCCTCCCTTCATCCGCTGCTTTATTACTCTCTCTCTCTCTCTCTCTCATTGGAGGCTCCCAAGGTGAAGAAAACTTGGAGAAAGGCTTTGGGATCAAGTCGGTGGAGTGGAGAGAGAGCCTTTGGAGCAAGAGAATTCATGGAAAGCTTAGAGTCTAAGATAAGGGTTTTCGATTTCGAGTTAGGGTTTGTGTTAAACTCTTTGATATTGAGATTTTTAAAAACCCTAGGTGATTCTACACTATTTTGATTGTTGATTTATCATAGTTTTTGAGGTGTTCTTGAGAGAGAAAAATCTAGGGCAAAATTTTGGAGATTTTGTGCCTAGAAGGTTTTGAGCTTAATTGATGTCTTGAACCTCCAATTGAAGGTTAGATATAAGCACAACTTTGATTTGGGAAACTGTGAGGTCTCGGTGATCAATTGAAGAAAACAAACCGAAATCAAGGAAATCCGTTCGTTAGTGTTGAAGTGTGCCGAAACGGTATTGGGAGCCTAATTGCAAGTGACTACAAGTAAATAGGAGTTAATTGAGGTGTATTCTCAGATAGATCTTCAGCTGGAGTATCACCAGTTGAAGAACAAGCCAAAGGATGTGCACAAAACCGCATTTCGAACACAATATGGACATTATGAATTCACGATGATGCCGTCTGGACTTACTAATGCCCCAATAGCATTCATGAATCTAATGAACCGTGTCTTCAAGTCTTTCTTAAGTCGATTTGTTGTGTTCTTCATAGAAGACATTTTGGTCTACTCTTGGAGTGATGAAGAACACGAATAGCATTTGAGACTACTATTACAAGTTCTTCGAGAGAAGAAGCTTTTTGCAAAATTGAAGAAATGCGACTTCTGGCTTCGCTAGGTTGCCTTCTTGAGTCATGTGATCTTTGAAACTGGTATCTTAGTGGACCCGAAGAAGATTGAAGCGATTAAATATTTGCACTAATCGACGAACATCACGGAGGTCTGAAGTTTTCTTAGCCTTGTAGGATACTATAAGCGATTCATGGAGGGGTTCTCTAGGATCACCATCCTATTAATGTGTTTTACTTATAAGGGAACCATGTTCAACTGAACCGACGAGTGAGATTGAAGCTCAAAGAGTTGAAGGCTAGATTGAAAATAGCTTCGGTTCTCGCCCTACCTGTTGCAGATGAGAACTTTGTAGTTTACAACAACGCTTCTCGTAGCAGTCTTGAGTGTGAGTTGATGTATGCAGGTAGGTCATTGCATAGGCGTTTTGCCAGTTGAAGAGTTATGAGCAAAATTACTTACCCATGACCTAGAGCTAGCGACAGTAGTCTTCGCCCTCAAACTTTAGCATCATTATCTATATAGCGATCACTGTGAAGTATACAGGTAGGTCATTGCATATGCCTTTTGCCAGTTGAAGAGTTATGAGCAAAATTACTTACCCATGACCTAGAGCTAGTGGCAGTAGTCTTCGCCCTCAAACTTTAGCGTCATTATCTATATAGTGATCACTGTGAAGTATACATATATCATAAAAGTCTCAAATATTTGTTTACACAAAAAGGAATTGAACTTGAAACAATGCATATGGTTGGAATTATTGAAGAATTATAATATGACCATCCTATATCACTCCGAGAAGGTCAACATTGATGAGCTTAGTAGAAAATCTGTGGATAATTTCTTTGTGATGAACACTAGCTAATCGTCATTACTTGAGGAAATACAACAATTTGATTTGAAAGTTGTGGCTCCAGGCATCCCAACGACACTTATGGCCTTGGTGGTTTGACCGACCTTGTTGGAAAGGATTAAAGAAAGACAGTCTTTGGATCCAGATCTCCAAAAGGTGCGGGGCGACGTTGACAGTAGGCATGCCAGTGAGTTCAATATTGGTATCGATGATACTCTTCGGTTTCGGAACTGACTATGAGTACTGAAGGATAAGGAGGTTCGAGGCGAGATTCTACGGGAAGCACATCAATCACTTTATACTATCCATCCTAGCGGCAACAAAATGTATAAGGATCTAAAAATGCACTATTGGTGGCCTGGGATGAAAAACAATATTGCTCATTACGTGGTTCAGTGCCTCATATGCCAGCAAGTGAGGGCGGAACATTAATTTCCATCGAGGAAGCTTCAAAGTTTACCAATCCCCGTTTTGAAGTGAGAGAATATTGTGATGGACTTCATGGTTGTACTACCTTAATCACAAGGAGGACATGACTCGATTTGGATGGTAGTGCACTATTTAAAGAAGTTGACTCATTTTCATCAATGAGATAGTATGCCTTCATGGGGTCTCGACATCAATTGTGTCGGATCAGGATCCCTGATTTGTATCGCAATTTTGAAAAAGTCTGCATGATGCACTCGGCATGTGAAATTTGTTCAGCACCATTTTTCATCTTCAAAGCGACGATCAGTAAGAAAGAATGATTCAAATTCTTGAGTATATGCTTCAAGTGTGCGTTTTCCACTTTAAGAGCGGGTGGCACAATTATTTACCTATGGCAGAGTTCGCCCATAATAACATCTTCCAAACAAGCATAGGGATGGCACTGTTTGAAGTTCTATATGAGAGAAAGTGTCAATCTCCAATATATTAGAGTGAGGTCCGTGAAAGAGTCATTTTATGCCATGATGTGGTGCAAGAAACTGAGGAGAAGGTTCACCTTGTGTGTCAACAGTTACTAACGGTGCAAGCTCGACAGAAGAGCTACGCAGACAAGTATCAACATGACCTTGAGTTTGCGATAGGCGCATTTTCCTAAAAGTATCGCCCATGAAAGGGCAGAAGCAATTCGGAGTTCGGGAAAGGTTAATCAAGTCCCCATTACATTAGGTCGTATGAGATTTTTTAGCGCGTGGGTGTGATGGCTTATCGACTCGCTTGCCATCTAGACTTGCAGGAGTCCACAATATATTTCACATATCCTCACTCTGCAAATACGTGCATTACCCTGCTCACGTCCTCTACTATGAGCCCTTAGAACTACGAAAGGACATGACCTATAATGAGTTCCTAGTTTGCATGCTTGCTTGCTAAAAGAAGGAATTATAGAACCGTGTAATCCTTCTCTATGTGAAGGTAAAATCGAGCAACCATGACAAACACGAAGCGGCATAGACAATCGAGAGCTGAATGCGAGAATGATACCCACGCCTCATCAACAAGTCGAGTTGATGTACGAATCGAAGTTTCGTGGACTAAACTTTTTTTAGGGAAGGAGAATGTAATATATTAAAATTTAGTATACTGTACTAAACTTTGGCAAAATTGAACCAAAATATTATATGAAGTTAATTGAGAAGATTTACTAGAGTTTAAGATGAATTGGAATTGAGTTGGAACGAAACGACACAAAAATGAAATTTGAGAACCAAAAATAATTGAAGTCCTCAGGACTTTAGGATTCGGACCTTGATGGGGAAGTCCGAATGTTGAAGTTACTTTTCAGGCTTCAAACTTCAGAGTCTGGACCTTCAGCATGTAGAAATCACTAGTAACCTTCGGGATCCGGATCTCCAACAGGAAGTCCACACCTTAGCTGCGTGATGGCAATATCAAGCATTTGGGATTTGGACTTCCACAGGGAGGTCCGGACCTTGCCTACACAGCTCAAGGAAATCCTTCAGTATCTAGACTTCCAATGGTTTGGGAACAAATTTTGATTGGTGTAACTTATCTCTTTTTGGGATTAAGTTTCCATTTGCCAATCTATATAAGACTTCCTATAGTTGTTTCTCCTTTACTTTCTTCTCCAACAAGAGAAGCTCCACTTCCTCTTTCTAAACTCC
The DNA here is from genome assembly GCA_029168755.2 of Tillandsia fasciculata. NCBI lineage: Eukaryota > Viridiplantae > Streptophyta > Magnoliopsida > Poales > Bromeliaceae > Tillandsia > Tillandsia fasciculata. The sequence continues at coordinate 9,651,163 of CM054936.1, forward strand.
TCTCTCTCTAGCAATCTCTCCATCAAGTAGGAGATTTTGGAGGCAATCAAGTTAGGAAGAAGCTTCTTGAGAGAATAAGCAAGCCCTTGGCCGCGAAGGTGCTTAAGGGACAAGGTGTTAAGGTGAGTCCCTTATGTTTTGAGTTAGGGTTTGGGGATAAATTTAGGAAAATGGGATTTGTTGGAAAAACCCTAAGTGAATCTATGCTAGAGTTTTGGAGGATCCACCATTTTCATGAGGTTTTGTAGGAGGATCCACCATTTTCATGAGGTTTTGTTTGGAATAATGGAAACCTAAGTAAAAAACTAAGGATTTTGTACTTAGGAGCTTTCAAGTTAAATCGATTTTTGAAAACTATAATTGAAGGATATATTGTTACGAGGGCAACAAAAAACCTACTTTACGATGTGGTTGCAAGCTCCAATTTCAAGATCGGGCCAATTTTGAAGGGTTCTTGTCAATTTGGCCTTGGACTTGGATGATTTGTCGACAACCTTCTATTGTGTGGATTTCCTAGCAATTAGCTACAAACCGAGGTGAGTGGTGTGAGTTGTAAATTCCTACAAACTAATAGGTAAGATTAACACCTAATGGAAGCTGAATAGGTGAGATAAGTAAAACACAATAAACTCGGTAATTAAAAATTAAATGTTGAAAACAAAATTAGCATACCAAGTATTTAATGTGGAAACCTTCAAATAAGAGTGAAAAATTTACATGACCGATCACACGAAAAAAATCACTCTGAAAAGCTTGAATACAAAGTGATTTACTGTATCCGTGACTCAACCCTACTCAATGGTCGTAGTAGATCTTTTTTGTTGGTCCCGATCAATTGAAATTCTCCAACTGATCATCCTACGCCTTCACGTTGTGTCTCCTCTTTGAGCCCACGAAGTCTCCACCGAATCTTTGGCCTCCACAATATCCATGTGCACGCACTTCATCCAGTGCACTTCATCCAGTGCAATATGAAGAGGTGTTGGTGATGATTTAATACTTATAACTAAGTTTCTTAAATAAGAATCTAGTGACACCAAAAAGGAGCAAGGGCAGAACGGTGCGCCGAAAGGGACTTCGACAAGGTCTACTGAAGAATGGCCAATTTGGTTTTCAGTGTCGCACTTGAACACACCCACTTCAATGATCGAAAGGCGGGCTTGTTTAGATTAAATGGTTTCAAATTTAAGGGCACATGATTGAAGGTGAGGAGTTTAGGGGCAGTTGAGGAAAAAGAAGTGGCAAATTGCGGAAGTTACTCTAATGATCATGACGACACACCTATAAAAGACGAGGATAGCTACTGAGAGGGAATCCGAACATCACCTATAATGTAGAGTAGTTGTAACATAACTAAGGAGTAGTCGTACTGTAAACTCTGCCACCACTCAGCCCTCAATGCCATCGCTCTACTGTACCATTCTGATCATCACAGAACCACCTCGTGCTCATTGACAAACACACTCACATGTCGCACATCTTCATCCATGCGGACTTACCGGCGTCAATACTTCAGCCTGGACAGCAGCTAAAGTCTGAAAGCCGAAGCACCAGCCCTTCATCTTAGGATTGTGCAAAGATCTCAAGGCCTTTCTTCAAGATCAAACCCGATTGGACGATGCCCTCTCCAGTCCAAGTCTTACTACAAGTTAGATCGTGCCTTTGAATACGCCTGAGTCCAAGTTTGATAGTGCCTTCGCACGAACAGATGACCAGTTGGCAAACAAGTCTGATCACCATTGGCAGACAAGGGGATTTTTTTCAAATTGACCCTCTGAAAATTCAATATTTGCCAAATAACCCTGTGAAACTTAAATTTGCAAAACTAACCCTCCTTTTAACACCTCAGCGCCACGGAGGCCAGACGAACTGAAGGCGCTGAAGCGTTCAGCGCCTTCACAAAAAATCTGTGAAGGCCCTGATTCATTCAGCGCCTTCATGGTACATGTTGAAGGCGCTGAAGCGTTCAGCGCCTTCACAAAAAACCTGTGAAGGCGCTGAATGAATCAGCGCCTTCATGCTATATGCTGAAGGCGCTGTTTCATTCAGCGCCTTCAGCATACGCTACAAGGCGTTGAGGACTTAGTCATTTTTCGTTGCGAAAAATGGCTAAGTTCTGTGTAAGCGATAAATGGTTTCTCTGTAAAGGCGCTGAGTGGCTCAGCACCTTTAGTATAAAACACTAAAGGCGCTGAGTTTCTCGGCGCCTTTAGTGATTTACACTAAAGGCGCTGAGCTACTCAGCGCCTTTAGTGTCTACTAAAGGCGCTAAATGGCTCAGCGCCTTTAACTTATAATGTTAAAGGCGCTGACCGATTCAGCGCCTTCTTCACCACCATATCAACCCGCGCGCGCAGCATTCCTCTTCACTTCAGCTCTTCATCTTCCCCATCTCTTCTCTTCATCTCTTCCTCGCCGTCGCCTTCTTCGTCGCAGTGCCGCCGATCTCCTCTCGCCGTCGCCTTCTTCATCGCCGAGCACAGTGAGATCCCACCGGGCTTCTCTTCATCGCCGTCGCCTTCTTCAATCCCGCCGAGCACAGTGACGTCGCATTGCTGATCTACTCTCGCCGTCGCATTGCCGATCTCCTCTCGCCGTTGCCTTCACCTTCGCCGTCGCCGTCTCTCTCGCGCTCTCTCTCTCACTGTGAGGTCGCTCCCTCTCTCTTCTCTCTCTCTTTCTCTTTCTCTCTCTCACTGTGAGAGAGTGATCTCTCACTGTGAGAGATCACTCTCTCACAGTGATCTCGCTTCACTGTGAGAGAGTGATCTCTCACTCTCTCACAGTGAAGCTCTCTCACTGTGAGAGATCACAGTGAAGCTCTCACAGTGAAGCTTGATCTCTCACTGTGAGAGAGCTTGAGCTTGATCTCACAGTCAAGCTTGATCACCAATGATCACACTCAAGCTTGATCACCAATCACAGTCAAGCTTGATCACAGTGAAGCTCTCACTTGAGCTCTCACAGTGAAGCTTGATCTCTCACTGTGAGAGATCACAGTGAAGCTTGATCTCTCACTGTGAGAGAGCTTCACTGTGAGAGTCTCTCACAGTGATTAACCCCCCCAAAAAAAAAGATTTTAAACAATAAGAAGCTAATTTTGCTACAAAGTTTATTTAAACAATACTGTAATTTAGGGCTAGAAGCACATCCTTTACATCACAGTGAAGCTCCCTCACTGTGAGAGCTTCACTGTAAGAGTCTCTCACAGTAAAGCTCTCTCACTGTGAGAGCTTCACTGTGAAGCTCTCTCACTGTGAACTCATTGTGAGGGAGTGAAGATCACTCTCTCACAGTGAGAGAGAGTGAAGATCACTCTCTCACAGTGAGAGAGCTTCACTGTGACAGAGTGATCTCTCACAGTGAGAGCTTCACCGTCACAGTGAGCGATCCCCTCACTGTGAGATCGCTCAAAGTGAGAGGTTTCACTGTCGGTCTCCGACTGTAAAGTTAAAAGTAGTATTTTGAAGTGGTTAAATTTTATTTTGTAGTTGAAATGGCTAATCGTCGCATGCCCATAAGTGTTCATTGGGATGGACAATTAGTTATCGATGAGAATGGTCCACGATATATCGGCGGTAAAAAAAAGTTAATCGCGATACCTTCTGATTCTACATATAGTAGGTTTGAGACGAGAATGTATCGTTTAGTAAATTGTACAAGAGAACAATTTCGTTTAAAATTTACTATTGGTTGTCCCACGATCGGTAGTGGATATTTAGCTCACGAAGTACTAGATGATGAATCATTAGAGGGAATGATTGGATTATGTGAACATCATGGTGTTGTAACGGTATACATTGAGAAAGAGTTACAACCGTCGGATAATTTTGAACCGCAAGGTTATTACACGAGAATGCTCCACAATTATATTGATTTGGGTCCTTCTGCCAATGTAATGAGTGATCAACATATTCCACACGAAGGTGGTGTCAGAATGACAAGGTTAGGACAACAACCTAATAATTTTGTCATTTGGCATATTCTTTAAATGGACTTAAATATTGTATATATTGCAGAGAAAGTGAGTATGACCCTATTGAGAGTATTGTACCTTGCTCGTTTAGTAGTGTGCCACCAACGACCACATGTGTGCCACCTACGACCACACACACGCAAGCCACGACCTCACGCGGACACACGCAAGCCACGACCTCACGCGGACACCGCAGGCATGCCACGACATCACGCGAACAATGCACGACCTCCCGTATTGAACCAAGGATGTCTCATTTACAACTAGAACCTTCTGATTGGGGGTAAGTACAAATATAAATTAAATGTTAAGTTTTAAATTAATGACAATGTTGGAATTTGCAGTTTACCAAATTTGCAGGTTATCTAATTCCTATGAACATTGGAATCCACCTGCTATTAATGAATTTGATACTAATGTAGAGGAAGGAGGTGATAATGTTGACGGGGGTGATGATAGTGATATTAATCATGAGGATTCACCAATCTATGATGATCAGAATAGTAGTGAGGATGACGAACTGGATGTTTCATTTCCAGATATAGATGAAAATCATGATGGAGGGTTAAATGATCTTGCAAATACAATATACACTCAAATGGACAACCCACAAATCAGCAATGATTACGTAGACAATCCTGACGAGGAAAATGAATTTATTGATCATCCGGAACGTTTTCTTTCAGATACTAATTGGATAAATTAGTATGGTGTAGATCATACAGATCTTAATATTCGACAAATCAATTGTAGAGTCCTGGTGTCCCCTTACCCTGGGGGGATTTTTTAAAAATAACCTTACTATTTTTTGTATTTGGGAAACTAACCCTGCAAAAAAAAATTTGCAAAACTAACCCTACTTTTGCCAGGTGGGCGCCACGGCGGACTGACGACCTGAAGACGCTGAATGATTCAGCGTCTTCAGTATGCCTCATGAAAGACGCTGAATCAATCAGCGTCTCCTTAAAAACCCTACGGAGACGCTGAATGAGTCAGCGTCTTCAGTATATTTTAAGAAGACGCTGATTCATTCAGCGTCTTCAATGCTACACACTGCACCTCAGGACTTGGCCAATTTTTTTGCGAAATTGGCTAAGTCCTCAGATAAGAAGGCGCTGGGTTGTATACATGTTAGAGACGCTGAACCGTTCAGCGTCTTTAACTTATAATGTTAAAGGCGCTGAGTGGTTCAGCGCCTTTAACACATAATGTTAAAGACGCTGAATGGTTCAGCGCCTTTAACTTATAATGTTAAAGGCGCTGACCGATTCAGCGCCTTTAACTTATGTGTTAAAGGCACTGAATGGTTCAGCGCCTTTAACTTATAATGTTAAAGGCGCTGACCGATTCAGCGCCTTCTTCACGCGTTATCAAGCCGCGCGCGTGCGATTCCTCTTCACTTCTGGTCTTCATCTTCTCCATCTCTCTCTTCATCTCTTCATCGCCATCTCTTCATCGCCGTCGCCTTCATCGCCGTCGCCTTCAATCCCGCCGAGCACAGTGAGATCCTCTCGCCGTCTACTTCAATCCCGCCGATCTTCTTCGTCGCATTGCCGATCTACTTCAATCCCGCCGAGCACAGTGAGATCTTCTTCAATCCCGCCGTCGGATTGCCGCCGATCTTCTTCAATCCCGCCGCATTGCCGATCTACTCTCGCCGTCGCATCGCCGATCTCCTCTCGCCGTCGCTTTCGCCTTCGCCTCTCGCCGTCGCTTTCGCCTTCGCCGATCTCCTCTCGCGAAGCACTGTGAGGTCCCTCCCTCTCTCTTCTCTCTCTCTCTCTTTCTCTCTCTCACTGTGAGAGAGTGATCTCTCACTGTGAGAGATCACTCTCTCACAGTGATCTCGCTTCACTGTGAGAGATCACAGTGAAGCTCTCACAGTGAAGCATGATCTCTCACTCACAGTGATCTCGCTTCACTGTGAGAGATCACAGTGAAGCTCTCACAGTGAAGCATGATCTCTCACTCACTGTGAATTTACATTTTAGTTACAAATTTTAGCTAATTTTGCTAATTTTGCTAATTTTAGTTAATTTTGCTAATTTAGCTAATTTTGCTACAAATTTTAGAAATAATTTGGTTGATCACAGTGAAGCTCTCACTGTGAGCTTCACTGTGAGAGCTCTCACTTGAGCTCTCACTTGAGTTAAATAATACTTGAGCTCTCACTTGAGCTCTCACTGTGAGAGCTTCACTGTAAGAGTCTCTCACAGTGAAGCTCTCTGTGAAGCTCTCACAGTGAGAGACTCTTACAATGAGGGAGTGAAGATCACTCTCTCACAGTGAGAGAGACTGAAGATCACACTCTCACAGTGACAGAGTGATCTCTCACAGTGAGAGCTTCACCGTCACAGTGAGCGATCCCCTCACTGTGAGATCGCTCAAAGTGAGAGGTTTCACTGTCGGTCTCCGACTGTAAAGTTAAAAGTAGTTTTTTGAAGTGGTTAAATTTTGTTTTGTAGTTGAAATGGCTAATCGTCGCATGCCCATAAGTGTTCATTGGGATGGACAGTTAGTTATCGATGAGAATGGTCCACGATATATCGGCGGTGAAAAAAAGTTAATCGCGATACCTTCTGATTGTACATATAGTAGGTTTGAGACGAGAATGTATCGTTTAGTAAATTGTACAAGAGAACAATTTCGTTTAAAATTTACTATCAGTTGCCCCACGATCGGTAGTGGATATTTAGCTCACGTAGTAGTAGATGATGAATCATTGGAGGGAATGATTGGATTATGTGAACATCATGGTGTTGTGACGGTATACATTGAGAAAGAGCTACATCCGTCGGTTAATTTTGAACCGTAAGGTTATTACACCCAAATGCTCCACAATTATATTGATTTGGGTCCTTCTGCCAATGTAATGAGTGATCAACATATTCCACACGAAGGTGGTGTCAGAATGACAAGGTTAGAACAACAACCTAATAATTTTGTCATTTAGCATATTATTTAAATGGACTTAAATATTGTATACATTGCAGAGAAAGTGAGTATGACCCGATTGAGAGTGTTGTACCTTGCTCGTTTAGTAGTGTGCCACAAACACCACATGGGTGCCACCAATGACCACATGTGTGCCACCTACGACCACACACATGCAAGCCACGACATCACGCGGACACGGCACGACATCACGAACAATGCACGACCTCACGCGGACACGGCACGACATCACGCGAACAAGCCACGACCTCACGCGGACACACGCAAGCCACGACCTCACGCGGACACCGCACGCATGGCACGACATCACGCGAACAATGCACGACCTCCCGTATTGAACCAAGGATGTCTCATTTACAACTAGAACCTTCTGATTGGGGGTAAGTACAAATATAAATTAAATGTTAAGTTTTTAAATTAATGGCAATGTTGGAATTTTAGGTTTACCAAATTTGCAGGTTATCTAATTCCTATGAACATTGGAATCCACCTGCTGTTAATGAATTTGATACGAATGTTGAGGAAGGAGGTGATAATGTTGACAGGGGTGGTGATAGTGATTTTAATCATGAGGATTCACCAATCCATGATGATCAGAATAGTAGTGAGGATGACGAACCGGATGTTCCATTTCCAGATATAGATGAAAATCATGATGGAGGGTTAAATGATCTTGCAAATGCAATTTACACTCAAGTGGACAACCCACAAATCAGCAATGATTACGTAGACAATCCTGACGAGGAAAATGAATTTATTGATCATCCGGATCGTTTTATTTCCGATACTAATTGGATTAATCAGTATGTTGTAGATCAAACAGATCTTAATATTCGACAAATAGGAGCTGGTCGACCTACCATCGACGAGAGTTGGGCTGGACGTGTCTTTCAAGATAAGCCAACTTTATTGGATGCACTAGACCGGTGGCATATTCAGCATAATGTACAAATGAAAGTATTGAAATCTACAAAAACGACGTACACTGTCAAATGCTTAGTAGAGGAATGTTCTTGGAGATTACATGCTTCAGTACCCAAAAATGCGACATATTTTAGGGTAAAAACATATGCTGGTCCACACACATGTGTGATTCCAATACTGAATGCGGCGAACCGTAACTGTAATTCCACCCTTATATGTCAATTGATCCTTCCGGTGTTAAAAGTCAGACTTAATTTAAGGCCAAAAGAAATTCGAGATATGGTGCAAGCAGAGTTCCATACTGACATAACATATTGGAAGGCTTGGCAATCAAAGATTAAAGCATTACAAATTATTTACGGGAGCTGGGAGCAATCCTACACCGACTTGCCTCGTTACCTTTCAATGGTAAAGAATTATAATACTGGTACTCAATGGCATCTGGATCATAGGTGGCCGCAAGAAGGCATTTTTACCTTTCATCGTGTTTTTTGGTCATTTGGACCTTCGATACATGGATTCGCACATTGTCGGCCGTTGGTTAGTATTGATGCCACACATTTATACGGCAAATACGAAGGTCATGCTTTGATAGCGACGGCTGTAGATGCAAATGATGGATTATATCCTTTGGCATTTGCAATTTGTGAGGGAGAGAATGCCGGCAGTTGGCAATGGTTTTTGCATAACTTGCGTCGCTATGTTACCCGTGATAGACAGATTTGTTTAATATCTGATCGATTTCCTGGATTGAAGGAAATAGTTGCTGATATCTATCGTCCAGCACGAGGGCACGCGCATCGTTGGTGTCTTCGACATATGAAAGCAAACATGAAAAAGCGCTTCAAGACCGACATATTGTTAAATAAATTCTGGGATATCGGAAAGGCTGCAACACCGACGGAATATAATCAGCTGAAGGAAGAATTAAAGGTGTTGGATAACGATGCATGGGAGTGGGTCCATAATCTAGACAGATATAAAGAGTACTGGGCAAGAGCATTTGATGGAGGCAGACGGTTTGGAATGTTGACTACAAATCTGTCTGAATCCTTAAATGGGGTTCTTAAGGACACTCGTGGTTTGCCTATCACAGCTTTTGTTGCGTCTACTTTTTATAAGCTTAATACCTATTTCTGCAAGCGCCGTGAGGACGGTGAACATTGGACTGACGCTTTTGTCAGTAAAGTAAAAAATCAGATTACTGAAAATTTTGATAGGGCGCGGGCACATAATATTGAAAGATTTGGACTCACCGAATTTGAAGTGCAAACTGGAGATTTCGACTACAAAGTGATCGTCAATGGTTCAAATGTCGAATGCTCATGTTGTGAATTATATCTAACAGGAATACCTTGCTCGCATGTCTTAGCAGTTTGTAGTACGACACATATGAGATTACCATACGAGAATTTTACTTCACCCTGGTATAGTACAGACTGCTATCGTGCGACGTACGCGCCACAATTTCATCCTGTTCCTGATAGACGGCACTGGCCACGACCCCAAGGTCCACCGATTGTACCGCCCCCTTTACGAAGGAAGAAAGGTCGTCCACGATCTACGCGTATTCGTAATGTAATGGACGAGGGGGGTGGCCGACGAGGGAAGTGCTCCATTTGTAAGCAGGCAGGCCATTACAGGAGCACTTGTCCACAGAATACACAAATAGCGCAACGAGGACGCCGGCGTATGAATTACACAATTATACTTATCTTGTCTTTATATTTAATTTATTTTACCTATCATGTTACTAATATGTAGATTGCTTATTGCAGATGGCAGATCACGAGGACGCGGGGCCAGTTGATGCGTCGGTCTTAGTAGACCAGCATCGCCATCGGTCAGCCTTTATCACGACTGAGGTAAGAGCTATAAAATTTCATTTGATATTTTATTGTAATACCAATAAGCTGAATTAGTGTAAAAGCTAACTATATTTGTTTTCGCATTACAGGGGTATCGTGCGGTGGAGTTCTCAGAGCATGGGCGGAAGATCAACCAGTGGGAGATTGAGCATCCAGCTGTGCTAGATCTCCTCCGGCTATCTGGATTTTACGGGGTAGCACGGTTGAGACGAGTCCAGCTGGATCAGGCTCTACTAGCGGCCCTTGCCGAGAGGTGGAGACCGGAGACCAACACGTTCCACTTTCGACATGGTGAGATGACCGTCACACTCCAGGATGTGGCGGTCATCTCAGGTCTCCGTGTCGACGGTCCACCAGTAACGGGGAGTTCACTTCAAGAGTGGGTGCCGCTATGCGATGCATTGTTGGGAGCTCAGCCCGAGATATTAAAGGGGTCGCAGATACGCCTAACGTGGCTATCTGATCAGTACAGCCATATACCGCTAGATGCCCCTGCAGCACTAGTCGCAGCTACAGCCCGTGCATATATGTTATATCAAATCGGGTGTAGCTTGATTCCCAACCCCAGCGGACGCACAGTGCACCTAAAGTGGCTATCACTAATGGCTGATTTCCATCTCTGCGGGGTTTATGCGTGGGGTGCAGCTACCTTGGCTTCTATGTATCAAGCGCTGGGACTTGCCTCACTGCACGGGAAGGCCGAGTGTTGTTGTTTTGGCACGCTATTGCAGGTATAATATATAATATATTGATTTCATTATTTCAAATATTTAATCTTTTATTTCTAATATTAAGTCGTTTGTGTTAATATATAGATTTGGGCTTGGGAGCACATTCATATCGGCCGACCTACAGGCGTCCGAGCGCTACCCGACCTTGTAGATCTCCCTCTGGGTTGCCGGTAAGATATTTATTTAATATAGTAGATTTTTGTATTTCATAGGTAATTACAACTAATATATATATTTTACAATCTAGATGGGCAAACGCTGGAGGACTACGCTTCAGAGCCAATGTCAGGACCGCTGACATTGAGTTTTATAGAGATGAGTTAGATCAGCAGAGAGAGACGCAGGTATGTAGGTGTTTAAATCAATACTTTACATATATTTTTTCTAAACATTTTTATACTAACTGATCATTTTGTGTCATTAACAGGTTATATGGATGCCGTACACAGAGGAGATTTTAGCTGCATTACCAGACTTCTGTGTACAGGGCTCGCAAGTCTGGCGTTCAAGGACAGTCATCATCTGCTATCACATAGTAGAGATGCATGTACCAGACCGAGTCCTGCGGCAGTTCGGTCTTCTCCAGCATCTACCTATCAATGTGGAGTCCATCGTACGCATGACATCACGTGGGCGTGCGGATGAGGATTGGGCTGCATTTCACGCTGCATACATTGAGAGGTGGGCTGAGAGGCTAGATCACATTGTTGATCAGCATCCGGCTGCTGGTGATGACCCGCTGCAGGCGGCATCCATTTACATGGAATGGTACTGGACGATTACCAGGAGATGGATATATCATCCAGTGCAGCGTCCTCCGCTGACTTATCATCCACGTGGGCATATCAACAGGACAATGGTATAATCATTTTTTTGTAGAAATTTAACATGTTTTGTATATTTAATCTAAATTTAATCTGTTAATTGAAATGCAGGCCGATACGCTACGACAGATGGATACCACTATAGGCCAGCTATTGCATGATCGTCCGTCGCCGACGAGGATATTCAGGACTCTGACAGATATGCAATCGCATATTCATACGGTACTGCAAAATGTACCGTCAGTACCTACTGTCAGAGTTGCTGAGGGACGAGGAGATTATGCTCACGCATCGTCCTCGAGACATCAAGTACCTTCATATCACAAAAAATTTCTAATTTAGTCTTCAATTTCAAATTACCTAACTATTTACGCCATTTCAGGTGCCGCGATCTCCAACTCCTCCGATTCAAGACCCTACGACATATCCCTCGACGTCAGAGACACTCCCGCCTCCTGTTTCACGGACATCATTTGCTTCAACATATTCACGTCGTCGTCCGTCGTCATCATCACAACACGAGATCCAACATATTGATGAAGGTGCTATTATCGAGGAGCTCGATCAGTTAGCAGCGGCCGAGCAACTTGATGATACGCCGATTATCGAGCTTGTTGTTCCTCGTGGGCGTGGGCGACCACGAGGGCGTGGACGTAGGCGTGGCCGAGGAGGTCGAGGGAGAGGATAAGCTCAAAATTGAGTATTATCTCAATTTTGAGTTTGAGGGTGTATTCTTAATATTTTTGTAATTACATTTTTTTGATCTGACTCAACTGTTACATCTGAATGTTGTGCATATGTTTCTGGTGATTTATGAATGTTTTAGTTCACTATATACATGTTGTCAAACTTGTTGTATTTTTCATTCTGTTATGAAACTTGTTGTACAAATTTTGATTTTTACACTTGAGAAAGGAAATCTGGTGGGTGCTGTGGTTAAAGGCGCTGAACCATTCAGCGCCTTTAACATATAAGCTAAAGGCGCTGAATGGTTCAGCGTCTTTAACTTATAATGTTAAAGGCGCTGAATGGTTCAGCGCCTTTAACACATAAGTTAAAGGCGCTGAATCGGCCAGCGCCTTTAACATTATAAGTTAAAGGCGCTGAACCATTCAGCGTCTTTAACATTATGTGTTAAAGGCGCTGAACCACTCAGCGCCTTTAACATTATAAGTTAAAGACGCTGAACGGTTCAGCGTCTCTAACATGTATACAACCCAGCGCCTTCTTATCTGAGGACTTAGCCAATTTCGCAAAAAAATTGGCCAAGTCCTGAGGTGCAGTGTGTAGCATTGAAGACGCTGAATGAATCAGCGTCTTCTCAAAATATACTGAAGACGCTGACTCATTCAGCGTCTCCGTAGGGTTTTTAAGGAGACGCTGATTGATTCAGCGTCTTTCATGAGGCATACTGAAGACGCTGAATCATTCAGCGTCTTCAGGTCGTCAGTCCGCCGTGGCACCCACCTGGCAAAAGTAGGGTTAGTTTTGCAAATTTTTTTTTTGCAGGGTTAGTTTCCCAAATACAAAAAATAGTAAGGTTATTTTTAAAAAAATCCCCTACCCTGGTTTCCTCTATTTTATTTTTAACGGGACTGTTAGAAAAACTTTTCACTGCGTTTTCTACAATGGGCTGGCCTGGACCGCGAGCATTTTTCTGCGATTGAGCTCGAAGAACGGAGGACGGCAAAGTGAACGGATTCGGATTCCGATTTACGGATCTCCCGGAATGGGGGTCAAAGCGTTTGCTTTTAAGTGGTGCATCGAAATCCGTGCTAAGTGGCCGGCACATTTTTCGAGGCAATCGGACGGGATCCTGCTGTGATCGGACTTTTCATCTTTTTATGTCAGTGGGTTATTTTTTCTTTTGGGTGGTACCTCGACCTTTCGGTTTTTCGTTGTGGGTCCGAATTTAATATTTTCGGCTGTTAAGGGGGGGTTGAAATTCGAGAATTTTTGGGCTGATCGTCGGGGTTTGCGGGTATTTTTAGGTGGTAGAGCTCGCAAAACGGAGAACGGTGGCGCGATCGGATTTGATTTCCGACCCCGGGATCTCCCAGAATTTAATTTTGAAGTTTGGACCCCCTTTAGGCGCTCCGGGATCCGTGCGAGCGATTGACACGCTTTTACGAGACAATCTTAGCCGTCGGTTTTTGTTCGGTTATTTTAGGGTTTCTTAAA